>BKCP01005072.1:343561-353604 GCA_008636005.1 Striga asiatica
TTTTTTTTCTGATTTATATGAATATAAGCACATTTGACTAATTTTTATAAAATTTATTGAAAAAAGTTACTATTTTTTTGAAAAACTGATAAGATATTAAGATAATACTGTACTTAACATAAATGTGGGATTAATTAAAATAAATATTTTTAATTTAGTCATTAACTAATTAAATTTAACTATAAAAAACCTTCTTAAATGTGAGATTAATGAGTAATTAATTAAAAAAATGTAACTTCTTTTGGAGGGAAAGTGAAAATATTTTTATTAAATGTTTTATTAAATGAGATTAGCTAGCAATTATATATATATAGATGTGAAATTGCGTTAAAGTTGAATTAAATTTAAGTTTTAATTAGTTTTTTTTAGTTAAGTTTATAACCAATCACACTCTAAATTCTCATCCTTTTCATGCACCATCTACTCAATATGCATTGTGAAAAGTAGGGGAGATTTGAAATAAAGGATCCCGCGTCCTTGTTACCCTAAAAAAAGTACTACCGCCTATTGTTTTTAAATGTCATTTTGATTTTATCAATTATTAACCAAATAATATGACATATTATTAGTTAATAAAAGTATGAATAAGAAAAGTTAAGTCTGGTCAACATCAACCTTATTATTAATAAAATAAAAAACTAGTTATTTTAACTAATTAATCATAATTTAAAATTCAATTTTCTGATGAAGTCCAAGACAGAAATATTCAAAACCTGCTCCTGGTAACGTCTATAAGAAGTAAAAATTTATTTAATTGGGAAAGAGTATCAAGGAAAATTGTAGGAGTAAAAGATGATTTTGGCAAGCATATAATGTTTTTGGAAAAGTCTCCCAGCAGCCCTAACAATTTCCACTAGCCTCTTTTTGACAAAAGTGCCAAACCAGCTAATGTACGATGTTCGCTGTCCAAAGTTTTGTTGTTTTGGAAAGTTTCCACTGATGTAACCGATTGATAAGATTCCTATTGTCTTTTCTTGTAGCTGATTAAACAATCTGGTTTATGACCTAACTTCCAGCTTACATTTATCTCCTCTATATATAATTTTACGTGGCAAATTCTCATATTTTAAAATTTTATTTGACAAAAAATTACTCTTTGGAGTTAGGTTTGAATATAAATTAATATTTATATTAATTGTATTTTAATATCGTTTCCTATTAATAACCATTGAATTGAAAATATATTTTAAAAGTTGATAATTTTTGTATTTTTTATCGGTTTTACATATATAATATATCAAATTAATCATCTTTTGATGAGCTTCTATTTGACATTCATATTATATATATATAAACTAAATAAATTATATTTATCTTTATAATAATAAAAAATTATTTATTAATATTAATTAAAAAATAAATTTATTATCAATCAATATATTATGTTTAATGTAATTATAGGTTATAAGGTAGAAAATTTATTATAATATAACACACATGTGTCATACTAAAATATATAATAATATATACTCTTTCATATTTTTATTATTTGTCACTTTGACTTAATTGATCATAGATAAAATAAATGTCGTTTTAGATATTTTGTTCATATTTTTCTATTTTTAACCCTCCATCTAATACGTAGTAAAACTTAAATTTATTTATCAAACTAAATTAAATTATGTCAAATAAAACTATAAATTATATTATAAAGTAATAAAAATTGGTATGTATTCTTTTAAAAACGATATTTATTTCAAATGTACGTAATTGGTATGTTGTCAATGTAATAAAAATAAATAATTATTTATATAAATTCTAAAATTACATATAAAGTTAAAAAACTGTGAAGTACAACTGATACGACACTTGATGTATTAGGCATCTAATTAAGTAAAAAAATTAATATTTTTTTATTTAATATTAAATAAACATATTTTACACTTATGCATATACATATCACCATATTATTGCTATTTATTTAAGATATTTTTGTACTTATGTAATGGTAAATAATATCAATATTTTTATATGATATAAGTAAAAAATTCAACACAGGTTGACATTTTCATTTAATGTACGAGTGTTTAATTATTATGATTAAAAAAAATATAATTTGACAATTTAATTAAAGCCCAAAGTAATGTTTCATATAAAATTAAATTATTTTAGTTATAAAAAATTTAATATTTTTTACAAAAGCTTTCTAATTCAACACCTGTGTAATACACGGGTATTGTACTAGTGATTATTAATGTAAGAAATTAATCATTTACCACGCTGAAATTTATACTATTATAAAAAAAAATGAATGATTTTGTAAAAAATTGCATGGACTAAAAAGTCCTTATGTTTATATTATTTTTAATGTCAAAACTGTAATAACCATTAAGTATCTCAATAAAATTTTATTCACAATTAAATACCTCAATAAAATAGGATTTTAATAAAAATAAAACTCTTTTATAAATAAAATCCAAACAAAATAAATTTAAATATAAACAAAATATTAACTTATCAATAATTTAATAAGGACAAATTAATAAAGGAGATGCAAAATCTTTTGATAAGATTGAATTGCATTAAAATACAATCATAAATAATATATGGACAAATGAAAAAGTGAGGGATGTACTATCGTCAATTTTACAACTTATGTATTAAGTATAATAACATAAATTTATTACGATTCTAAATGTATATTATATTTTATCATTAATTACATAACGACATACCATAGTAAACAAAGTTTATATAACATAATTATATAAAATTTACAGAAAACAAATAACACGGCATATAAAACTACTCAAATGGGTTTTTTTTTTGAAAAAATAGAGTATCAAGTGGGAGAGACATGAAAAAAATATTTAGTGAAAAATTCTCTCTTTGAAAGCCAAAATTCTCTCTCTGAGAGATCTCATTCCTCCGATTGAAGATTAAAGAGGTGAGTTTCAATTCCTAATTGTTGATTTTGGGTCGATTGGGTGGCGTGGTGGATTTGTCGAATTTCTCATTTGGGGGGACTCGCGTTTGTTTTACAAGAGTGCTAGGGTTGGCAAATTTGGGGCTTGGCTGAGTAGGTTACAATGGGGGATCCCCGATCTCCGGCAAGTAACAAAGTCAACGCAGAGGATGAATTAGCATGAAAATTACAGAAATTTTCTCTCTCGGATAAAGAAGCGGGTGCTATTGAATTGCAATGAGAGGATATTGTTACAAGTGAAGAAGAATGTAGTTGCAGTTTGTTTGGAAAATTATTGAAGACAAAAGGGCAAGTTTACCGGGGATAAAGAGAACTATGGGAGCCATTTGGAAGATACAACAACTTTTGGAGGTTAAGGAAGTAGAAGCTAACTTTTTCCAATTCATATTTTGCTCAGGGAAGGATATATAAGAAAAAAGTTGTTGCGAGCTATAACTGGTTATTCGAAAACTAATACCTAATTCTTCAGGAATGGTTTCAGGGTCTAACTAGCAAGTACAAATGTTTTGACGAAATTTGTTTGGGGGTTCAAGTTCACAACATTCCCCTAATATTCAATATAGTGCTCCAGTCTCTGCCGAAGAGTTTCAAAGAATTCCGATTGAATTAGAACATGAATAAGTTGTTGTTGACTCTTCCAAAACTTGTGGTAGAACTTCAGTCGGCAGAGGGCCTGTTTCGTCAGAATACTCAAACGATTGTTACTCAGCGAGCTCAGGCATATTCTTCTAGGCCCAACAAGGGCAGGAAGAGGAAGAAGTCCGCAAGAAAGGGTAAAGCAACTATGATTGGCCCACAACCTCTGCCAGTGGCGACTTAGCCGAAAGGCAAGTGCCACAAATGCCAGCAGAAGTGACACTAGAAGGCCGACTTCCCTCTCCTCAAGAAGGGCGATAAAGGTATATCTTTTTTATTAGTCGTTGAAACATGTTTAGCGGTGTTATCTACCAGAACCTGGTGTGTAGACAGTGGGAGATATCTATTTAGATTTTTGTTTAGATAGGGTTTTAGTTTTGAAAGGTTGTCTTTATGTTCCTACTTTCAGAAAGAATTTAATTTCACTTTCTAAGTTGTTTATGAACGGTTTTTCTGCTACTTTGGATAATAAAGTTGTTGTTCGTTTTGGAAAAAAGTTCATTTGTGATGGATCATTAGTAGACAATCTGTATATTCTGGAACCAAAGTCTCTCACTGCAACAAAAAATATTACTTAATTCATCGTCTAATCTAAATAAGAGAAAGGAACCTTCGAAGATGAGTGAAACATATCTTTGGCATCTAAGACTTGGTCATAAACCTGAGGAGAATCCAAAGGTTAGTGGCAGATGGACCCTTAGGGTCGTTAGAATTCGAGGCCTTTCCAACTTGTGAATCCTACCTAGAAGAAAAAATGACTAAGAGGGTTTTTAAATCTAAGGGGAATAAAGTAGAAGATGTGTTAGGGCTAGTTCATTCCGACTTATGTGGTCCTATGTCACTCCAAGCGAGTGGAGGATATGAGTACTTCATTACATTTATCGGACTACTCAAGATATGGATATATTTACCTATTACGCCGCAAGTCTGAATGCTTCGAGAAATTCTTGGAGTATAAGGCAATTGTAGAGAAGAATTAAGGAAGAGTATCAAGTCGCTACGATCGGATCATGGTGGTGAATATCTCTCGGGAGAGTTTAAGAACTATTTAACGGATAATGGGATTATGTCCCAATTGACTGCACCAGGTACGCCCCAATAGAATGGCGTAGCAGAACGAAGGAATATGACTCTTATGTAGATGGTTATGGCAATGATGATTTATAGCACTTTACTAGATTTGTTTTGGGATATGCTCCAGAAACAGCAGTATACATTCTGGATAGGGTACCTTTTAAATCAGAACCATCTACACTATTAGAGTTGTGGTCTGGGCATATGCTCAGTCTAAGACATCTCCGAACATCGGGTAGTCCAGCACATGTGCTGAGAACAAATACTGATAAGTTGGAATCTATAACAGAAGAAAGGCTATTTGTAGGATACCTTAAGAAAATGAAAGGTGGTTTATTTTATAGTGTCGAGGACCAGAAAGTGATCGTTAGCACGAAAGCTAGATTCTTGAAAGAAGACTATGTTATGGACCGTAAGCCTAGTAGTAGACATGTCGTAGAGGAGATAAAGGGGATTGATACTTCGATACCGAGTGCACTTGATGTTACACCACATAATACTGCAACACGTATCACCGACGATGCACTTGTGTCGGTAGTACCTCGTCATAGTGGGAGAGTTGTCCGACAGCCTGATCGATTCAAATTTCTGGGAGAGTCTTCCGAGACCGTTCCGGATGGGCTTGATATCGATCCATGGAAATATGATGAGGCACTCCAAGATCAGGACGCAGTTTCTTGGCAAAGAGCAATGAAATCTGATATAGAGTCTATGGATTCTAATCAGGTCTGGGATCTTGTAGAGCCACCCAGTGGTGTTTGCGCCATTGGATGCAAGTGGGTCTATAAGAGAAAGAGGATCACTACAAGAAATTTTATATTTTATGACGAAAATATTCATCATAAAAAATCTATTTTTCGTCACTAAAATTATATAGTGACGAAAAATTTTCGTCGTAGCGTTCGTCACTGTAGCCGCGTCACAAAATGTCTATGTGACATTATTATGATTTGTCATTAAAAAACTAGTTTTAGTGACGTCTATCTCATCACTTTAAATATCAAAAAATCGTCATTAAAATTCTTAAATTGTCACTAAAAGATCGAAATTAAATGACGAACTGATATTTTGTCATCTAAATATTAACCTATAGTGACGAACTTGTCATTATTGCAATCAAATTTTCGTCACTTAAATATATTTTTATATGACAAATTTGAATATTCGTCATTTAAACACTAACATAGAGTGACGAATTTCACCGGAAAAAAATAATAAATTATTATTTTTATTTTTGAAAATAATTTTATTTATCACAATCCACCACTCGGCACACCTTGGAAGGCCGAGCCCACAAGCTTCCACACAACCCATATTGACAATTATATATTTGACACACATTGGGATTTAAACCTGTGACCTCTTGCATCTCAAAGTGACTCTCACCACTAAGCTGTACCAATGTATGTGACATGATTTTACAATTTTTATATTTATTAACTATTACATGTTACTAATATTAATTTTTTATTTATTAAAACTATGTATGTCAAATATATAAATAAATAAATATGATAAAACTATATATTAAATATATGAAAAGTAGATTTTATACTTATAATTTATAAAAATGTTCTCCTTACTTAAATCTAATCATTCAAATATACCTGATCATTATTGTATATAATATATATACATACATATATATACATATAATTTTAGTGACTGTAAAATATAGATATATTTATATCAATATTAAATATATAAACTAATGAATATATTACAATCAATATTGATAATACAAAATGGCCTTTTAAATGTTCATTTTTATTCGTCATAAATAAGGTACATTTCGGTAATAAAAATAACATTTATTCTTTATATTATTAAATTATGATTAAAATAGTTATAAAATATGTAACTTTGAGATGAAAGTTAAATGTACCATAAATAAGACAAACTAAAATATTAAATAAAACTTATCATTATTAAATACCAAATTATGAAAACATTTATCATTAGTCACAAAAACTAAGAAAGTAAAAAATAAGGTATATTTTAGTGAAAAAATAAAATTTGTCAATGTTAATTGTTAAATTGTGACGAATTCTTCATAGAATATGTACATTTGTGATAAAAAGTAACAGTGTCATTAATAAAGTAATTTTTAGTGACAAAAATAAATATTGTCATTAACAAATATGAAATGTGACAAAATATCACTCATTATAAAAAATAGTTATCGTAAAATATGTAATTTAGTGACAAAAATATATGATGTCACAAATATAATATTTTTCAACGACGAGAATAAAAATTGTCACTATTGCATACCAAATTGAGACAAATTATTCTTCGTCACACAAAGTATCGTCATAAAAAGTGTTATTTAGTGACAAAAGTAAATGTTGTCATAAAATATAATTTATTTGTGACAAAAACAAAATTTGTCATTTTTACCTAACAATTTATGACAAAATTTAGTTCGTGAAAAATAAATTTCGTCACAAAATATAGAATTTCTTGTAGTGATGTTCAGATGAAAGGTTGAGACCTTCAAGGCTAGGCTTGTTGCGAAAGGGTATACTCAAAAAGTAGGGATCGGTTATGAGGAAACTTTTTTGTCGGTAGCTATGCTCAATCCATCAGGATTTTTTTGGCTGTAGCCGCTCATATGGAATATGAGGTTTGGCAAACGGACGTTAACACCACTTCACAAACGTTATTTCATCGTCAGTTTCAGATCATTGCATCAATCGACATTTGAAACACGCGTCACATATTTCATTTTGCACACGATAAAATATTGCTATGGTGTACACAGATAGAGCATGTTTTTCAACCGACAAAGGGGTTTTTAGGTCAGCCATGTGAGTTTCAGTGTCACTTTGTTACTTCATTGACGTGTTCCGTTGTGCGTCCATCGCACTATCATAATGCAACAGAAACTTGACTAAGCTGGATTAGTTACTTGTAAAATTGCTAAACCAATTATTCTCACTTTCCGATTTAGAGGTAGTCCTCATAAGCCCACTCATCCTAACATCTCTAATATATGCCGGTATCCAATACTCTCTTTTAGCAAACAAATCGATGAACCAATTATGGGTGTCTAAGTCATATTCATGCATAATAGAAGCCCATTTAGTTTCAAACTCGGCAAGCTCAAGGTTCCTACTCCAAACAATTTCATTAAGCCTCCTTCTGAAATTGGCGTCCTTATTTAAAGCATGTCCCACTTTGTCACATAATTTATTCATGATGTGCCACATGCAACAGCGGTGTTTGCTACTAGTGAATACCTTGGAGAAAGCAATTCCAATCGAAGGGTCTTGGTCAGTGACTATGTAGTTGGGCTCGTGAATCATCGCATTCTTGAAGTTTTCTAATACCCACACGTAAGAATTGATGTCTTCCTTCGCTATCAAAGCGGCTGCAAATGTTACACACTTTCCGTGGTTGTCTATGATTGTACCTACAAGAAAAAACAATATGTTTCAGCAGTGCACATTATCTGGTTATATAGTGTTCAAGAACTTATGATGTATTGTGCTGTATTAATAACAATGTCGTGCAAGAACAAAATAATTATGTAATTGATACGTGGAATTAATGTACCTGTTGGTGCGATATGTTGCATCAATGATACAACATCACCAAAAGACCCATATTTACATCTTGATATCGTATCAGCCCAAAAAAGCTTGTGTAGGCAATCATTTTCGTCGAGCTCGTAGAGAAAATAAAAGGCGGAGCTATTCTCCTGGTGTTTATATAACTTCTCGATAACCAACTGAGCATCAGCTCCTAGAATGTACCCCATGAGCTCTTACTTGAAGTTCCTGAACTCCATATTGGTGGCGCTAACGTTTGAATATCCTCCAACAATTTTTTTGTACAGCTTGTACGATTTGATAGGGCCTATGTTGGCCTTTATACAAATGAGGACAAAGGTTTGGTGTGCAGCCGTCATCGTTCGATTGATCTTTAGTCGTGCTCTACACTCATCAGCTGCCATTGGATGGTTATGCTTTTCTTAAAACATTAAACAACATAGTTGTTGAGTCCATCAACTCGAAGCACAATCCGGGCATTGCAACTCACTCGGTTGGATACCCTGCCCCTTTGCGGACACACTGATTGGTCTGTGTTTGTGTGGTGTTTGTAGCCCTCTCTTAAACACACTAAATATTTCCAAAGCACAGTCTTATCTCTCGCCTTAACCAATGTGTTGTGGCGAACATCAAAACCAACCGTAGAAGCATACGTATTATAGAAAACAGATGCCTTGTTAAGCCCTTGAAATCTCTGCCCTTTGAAGGGCCTAAGTGCATCATCACAGTGTGGTATCCAATACATAGTGCCACCCGGCATGATGGTTAGCTGGTGGGGTTGAGGTGCTGATATTGGGATTGAATCTGCAATAATATACGGATAAAACCAAAAACAAAAAAAAAAATATATAAATAAATAATTAATTAAACAGAAAAAGAAGGATGCACAATAATGTGTATTGCCATGCACGGTTACGTAATGTACCATGCACATTTACGTACGATGCCATGCACACTGTGGCCTCCATAATATGTTCACCAAATTTGTGCAAACCATATTATATGAATATACAATGCGATTACACATCATAATATACCAAATTACACTCATTAATTAAAACATAATCAAGCAACGATATCAGGTTCTTTATACCTTCTTGTGTTTCAACAAGATCCACAGGTTCTTCCATGAATATGACGTCTTGTACAAAAAACCTAAATTAATTAGAGGATCATTAGTTTCCCCCACTTACGAGTCGCAGCATACTAAGAATACGTGTATGTCAGATCCCGGTCGAAAAAGGAAAAAAATATAGTAATAAAGATGAAGAACCTGATTTCTATGCGAACTCTGTACGTGGCCGATTTTATTGCGCGACTTGTGAATAACCACGATGTCGATATGCGAATGGTCAGGAGCTCAATGTCGAATCCATGGGTTACTTATTTTCATCTACTCGTAGGCAACCTATGAACCCTAGACCCAATTTTAATGTTTATATTGTAATCTTGATTTCTCCTTCAAAGGATACGTGAGTCGTGAGTGTGCATAATGTAATTACAAGTTTGCCCTTCTAGTTATGTGCCTGCGGACTGATGTTGTCCGTATGATCATATTAATCATGTGGTCAAGATATATATATATATATACATATATATATATATATATATATATATATATATATATATATATATATATATATATATATATATATATATATATATATATATATATATATATATATATATATATATATATATATATATATATATATATATATATATATATATATATATATATATATATATATATATATATATATATATATATATATATATATATATATATATATATATATATATATATATATATATATATATATATATATATATATATATATATATATATATAT
>BKCP01005072.1:354729-412453 GCA_008636005.1 Striga asiatica
AATTTTTTTTTTTTTTTTTTTTTTTTGTATATGTATGGTTCATATTCAGTATATTTTCGATATATGATAAAGAAATTTATCGCGAGACATAATTTTTATGTATAAAATCAATTTCTATTTAGCATAAACGGATTGCAACATATACTGAATATATACTAACATAAACGCAATATATACCATCTGACAATTGCGTGAATTAAGGAATTCCAGTTGCGCACATATACCAACATAAACGTAAAATATAAGCTGCGTGGAATAAGGAATTAAGGTATTCCAGCATTGCGCACATATACTAACATAAACGTAAAATATAAGCTGCGTGGATTAAGGAATTAAGGAATTCCAGCTGCACACATATACTGAATATATACTAACATAAACGCAAAATATACCACCTGACAGCTGCGTGAATTAAGGAATTCCAGTTACGCGAATTAAGGAATTAAATGAGTCAGTTATTTATTTATTTTCATTTCTCTCTCTTATGAGTCAGCTATAATTAAGGAGCTATAATTAAGGATGGAGCGTTTTATTTATATGGTTATTTACATGAGGTATACTTCTAATAAAATCCTAGATTTTAGGTATAGATACAATTAAATTTATCCCACTAGTAAAAATACAATATCTTACTATTCTTACAGGAAGAGTGAAAATTTCCCTTCTGTTTTTTCATATTGTGAGCTTGGGCCACAGGGTGAATGACCGCGCGTCGCAACGCGGCAAAATTATAATTTATATTTTCCTTAACTGACTTTTACCAACTAGCAGTAGTAGTGAGTAAGGGTCGAACCCACAGGGAGTGTGGAATTTAATTGTAATTATTCTCTTTAATTGAAATCATGAAAATACTAATAAAAGAGGGAGGTTTTGGTATGAATTAATTAACTACTAGAAATATGAATAATAGAATGAAATCAAATGCAGCAAATAAAGATGATTATCAAATAAATGGGGAAATATCTAGTCCACGGTTCCGTCTACACCCTCGACTGACTCGTTTAATCAATTTTAGAATCAGATTTCGCTATCTCATGGAATTACTATCCCTAGGTAACGACACGGTCTGTTACCCGAATTTTTCCTTATTTTTAATTTAACCGCGAGACGCTCGACGATTAAACCTGGCTTCTTGTACAGTCCGGAAAAACGTTTTTAAGATTTAATACAATTAGCCGCTTTACGAATTAGAAAAATAGGCTAGACTAATTAGTGAACTCAACCGCGTTCGTTCACTTAATTAGGCCGTGTTATCCCTGGTAGTTACCATCTTCCGGTTACCTCTTATGAATTAAACAAAACAACAATTACGGATTGCAGGTCTAATTCAGATGTAGATATGAAAAGCCTAATCTAGGTGATCAATCTAAACAAGACTAACACATCATGGTGAATTATTCAAAATAACACAAGCAATTCCAAAAAGATATTGAAATTATCAACCACGTAAATTAATCAAACATCGTCAAGTCGTAGGGTTCAACTTCCCCGTAACTAGAATAAAAGACTACTCACTCATAGTGTGCAATAACATAATCATAGAATTAATTACACAAGAAAAGAAAAAGAAAAAAAAATAAAGAATTCTTCTCTAATTCTCCAAAGCTTTCTGCTGCTGTCACTCGCGATCGTTTTCTCTTCGGTCCCCCTCTCTGTTCAAGTCCCGCCGCAATGTGTGTGGAAAAAGGAATAATCCCTCAAAAGCAAAAGTCTCCATAATATCAGTGTTCGAAAAGTCGGCCTAGGCGGCCGCCTAGGCGCCGCCTAGGCGCTCGGCGCCGGTAAGCCGCCGACGATTTGGGCAAATCGGCCATTAGAATCGGCCGGGCGGGCTCGGCGGCGCCTAGGCGGGTCTAGGCGGTTCTTGGCGGCCTCGGCGGCTCTAGGCGGTCTACGCGGCTCGGCGAGACTACGGGCGGAGACCGGCGGAAACCGGCGGACAGAGACGGGGGAGACGAACAACCACGGAGGAGGCGGACAGAGACGACCAGAAATCGGCACCAACGTCAAGCATAGAAGGCCGGAGCCAAGACAAAACAGGCGGAGACGGGCTGGACACAAACCAAGACAACCGGAAATGGAAGGAGTCGGGCACAGACGACCGGAGATGTGGGGATAAGGGCGGAGACCGGCGGAAATGTAGCGAGGCGAAGATGAGAAATTGGATATTTGGGGGCTAGGTCACGATTTACTGATTTAGAAATCTGATATTTTTTGGTTAATTAAAATGTTTGGTTAGTTGAGTGGTGACTGAAATCAGATATTTTTTGGTTAATTAAAATGTTTGGTTAGTTGAGTGGTGACTGGTGAGTGAATTTAAGCATAGTTGATGGTTGATTGCTTTTTTAAAAACTACACCACAGCTGTCAACTTTAGTGGTGAAATTTTCTCTTTCCAACCACAAATTAAAAATTAAAAATAAGTTAATGAAAGCTACACGTGTCAGTTCTATTGCTTTTAACCATAGTTGATGGTTGATTGCTTTTTTATTCCTTATTCTGTTATTCATTTGTTTTATTGTATTATTATTTCTGTTAATTTAATTAGATGATTAGTTGCTGTGGTTAGTGAAATATGGTGTTTAGTTGGTTGCTATAATTCTATTATGTTGTGTAATGTTTAAAACATAAGATGTAGATAATGTGGTTGATAAAATTACAATGAGAACTTAGTAGAAATTTAAAAGTTTGGGACTTAGGTGTATGAATTTATTAATTATAAGTTATAATTTTATTAGTGAAATTATGAAAATAAATAAAAAATAATATATTTATTATAATTTCTAGGCCCCGCCTAGGCCCCGCCTAGGCCCCTTAGGCGCTAGGCGCTGGTCGGGCGCCTAGCGGGCGCCTAGCGACTTCTAGAACACTGCATAATATATCCTTTCCTTCCTGGCCACGTCACTTTCCTTATGCTTATCCTCCAAAATCACAATTTTTAACTCCTTTTACTAAGTCCACCTGGCCCTCTTTGGTTTTTACTAACTCCTTTTACTAACCCAGTACATGGGCCTGCTTCACGCAATACGGGGTCTGCTGGATCAGTACGGAGCACCCCCGTACTTGCTGATGACACTTTTTCGTCTCTTCCGAACATCCACACCTCATCGTGCAACAAAAATAGCTTCAAAAGTACTGAAAATCACTCAAAAATTCATCAAAGCACGAGAGTTGATCATAATATCAAATAAGTCGAAAGATGCATAAATGCGGGGAATTAAACATGCATAATTGTAACATTAGATAATTAAATGCAAGCACTTTTCTCGACTAATCAGTGAAATAGCAAATAAAATTCTGGTCAAACTTCTCACAATCTGGTTGAAATAGCAAATCAAATTCATCAAGCATAGTTTTAAATACCATACACAGTAAAATAGGCGGCTGGGCTGATACTATATATATATATATATATATATATATATATAATTACTGGATCCATAGAACATTTAATAAAACCTATTTTCATTTTCATGTAAAGGAGTTACATTTTTTTAATTAATTACTACTAATCTGCTAAGACCGTTACACCTTAATATATATTTTTTAATTATTTATTTTTTGGATCAGTTACTAAATTAATTCTAAATTTGGTAGCAAAATATTCAGATGTGTAACGGCTAATGTTGGAACTTAAAGTTGATTAACACATTCAGAGTTGTAACCTCTATATTTGGTTGCATTTTTGGAAGAAAAATATGAATAACACATATTTTTTTTTTCTTAAAATCAGAAACACCAATAATTTTTTTATTTATGTTAATTTTATTAATATATGCCACAAATATATAAATTATTTTATTCATGTTACTAATGTAAACGTTGCATGGTTAAAATAAAATTTAAATCTTAATTAATTTTGAATGATAAAAATAACTTAAATCTCATTTAATAAAAATATGTAACTTTCAGTTACACAATTTATATTGGCAAGTCCCATTTGGAATGTGCTCATTCTGTAACGCTTTTTCAAGTTTTAAAATACAAAATATTTTTATTTTTATTTTGATACTCTATATTTTTTAGTACTATAATATAAATACATATATCACAACTAATTAAGAATGACTATAGATATCTCTATTTTATATTGCAGTCATACAATAATAATTTTTTTTCTAGATATTACAAGAATACATCAAATATTTTGAAAAATCAAATCCCAGAATCACGAGTCGAAAAAGTTTAACGATAATGATTTGTTGTGATGAGGATTCTGATAATAGGAAAACCACGAATGATATATATAAAGAAGTGCTTAATAATATTTAGATTCACTTTTTAACTTATTTTTTTTCTTATTTATTAAGTTATATTTTTATTTTATTCTATATTTTTATTTACTTTCTCTTCTATCATATCGTTTTTCGTGCAAATACACGGGGTATAACTAGTAACCTCTTAACACCATTTTTGCCAAAGTAATGGATTATATCGTTTTCATAATTAAAAAAAAAAAAGAAAAAAGTATATATAAATATATGTACTCGTTATATCGAAAAACCAAAATACAGCTAAAGATATCAGATAATTCTGGATTTTTAATTTTTTTGGTACTTTTTATTTTTATCAAGTTTTGCATACAAAGTTAAAATTTTTACGCTTAATTTTAATATGTTTATATTCTTATTAATATTAAATAAATTGGCTATCCCCTCTATATATAATTTTAGAATGTGCTGAGCCTACGTGGCAAATTCTCATGCTTCGGAATCCTATTTGACAAAAAATCATGCTTTGAAGTTAGGCTTGGATATAAATTAATATTTTCTATTTCCTTCTTTACTTCTACAAAGGATGGTTACATGAACAAGTCTTCTGAGAACACCCAAATCGATATTTAAGTGATAACTATCGTGAAGAGTCCTCTTAATGTTTACAATTCTGTTTTTTATTTTTATTTATTTATTATTATTATTATTTTTTTTTTGTTTAAAGAATTCTTATAAAAAATTACGTTGCCAAGCCTAATTATCATTTGTGATTAGTATAACATGACGCAAGGGATCAATTTCTGCTTAAAGAACCCTTTAAGTATTGGATTTCTTTTTCCCAAATAATTTTTATAATGAAAAAAGTTAAAAGCGATTACAATTTCGCCATATGTTCAATATAACGATTTAGATCATACCGTTTATGTCAGTAAGATTTATAAGAAAAATATATTTAATTTGGAAGTAGAATTAGAATCCATTAATTTAGGATTTGTTAATAATATCTACAAGTTTACAATTGAAAAGACCATACATCACATTTCATTTTTTTATATAATTTATTCATTAGCTTTTATAAATATTTTTTCTTCTTATTTTTAGATTTTATAACTTTTTTTGTTTGTATTTTATTTTTCATATATGATATATAAAATTAACTATCTTTTAAGGATTTTCGATTTCACATCCATATTATATATATAAAATACAAAATTGTAATATATATCCTTATAAATATAATTTAAATTTATTTATCAAACAAAATTAAATTATATCAATTAAAACTATAAATTATATTATAAAGTAATAGAAATTGGTATGTGTTCATTTAAAATTGATATTAATTTCAAATCTAATTGGTATGTTGTCAATTTAATAAAAATAAATAATTATTTATCTAAATTCTAAAATTACATATAAAGTTAAAAAACTGTGAAGCATGAATAATACGACACTTGATGTATTAGACATCTAATTAAGTAAAAAAACTAATCTATTTTGCTTAATATTAAATAAACATGTTCTACACTTATGCATATACATATCACCATATTACTTCTATTTATTTAAGATATATATTTTTGTACTTATGTAATAGTAAATAATACCGATATTTTATATGGTATAAGAAAAAAAATTCAACACGGGTTGACATTTTCATTTAATGTACGAATGTTTAATTATTATGACTAAAAAAATATAATTTGACAATTTAATTAAAACCCAAAGTAATATTTTATATAAATATATCAAATTAACTATCTTTTAAGGATTTTCGATTTGACATTCATATTATATATAAAATACAAAGATGTAATATATATCCTTATAAATAAAATTTAAATTTATTTATCAAGCTATATTAAGTTATATCAAATAAACTATAAATTATATTATAAAGTAATAGATATTGGTATGTATTCTTTTAAAAATGATATTTATTTCAAATCTAATTGGTATGTTGTCAATCTAATAAAAATAAATAATTATTTATCTAAATTCTAAAATTACATATAAAGTTAAAAAACTATGAATCATGACTCATACGACACATGATGTATTAGACATCTAATTAAGTAAAAAATTAATCAATTTTACTTAATATTAGATAAACATATTCACACTTATGCATATACATATCACCATATTATTTCTATTTATTTAAGATATATAATTTTGTACTTATGTAATAGTAAACAATATCGATATTTTTATATGATATAAGTAAAACAATTCAACACGGGTTAACATTTTCATTTAATGTACTGGTATTTAATTATTATGACTAAAAAAATATAATTTGATAATTTAATTAAAACCCAAAGTAATGTTTTATATAAAATTAAATTATTTTAGTTTTAAACAAAATAAAACATTTAATATTTTTTACAAAAGCTTCCTAATTCAACATCCGTGTAATACACGGGTATTGTACTAGTAAATTATTATATTATAATAATGAATCTATATATATTTAAATAAAAAATACCAACTGAACCTGCGGAATCCGAGGAAGTATCGCTTCTTTGAAATGCACAAGTAGTCTTTAAACAAAAATACACCCTTTCTCTCTCTCTAAACCTAGACTCCAAATCGCCGCCGTGTAGCCTTCTTCGGCGAAGGATCGGATCGGGCCATTGGTCACCAACGACTGCTTTGCCATCCCAGACATCGTGTCTCTCCCAATTCGCTGCGATGGTTGCTTAACTGGGCTCGTCGGACACTTGGTGGAAGCCGCAGGACAAAGTGACATTATCGAGAGATGTGCCGACGGGAGAGGTTCTTCTGCGCCGGGGAGATGGTAGTTCCGCCCCAAATTCCGGTTTTTGCCTTTTCTGGTGCCGGGAAGGAATGGCGGGCAGCTGTTTTCACCGGAATCTTCGCTACGGAGGTCATCCGGCGCTCTCTTGAAAGTCGACGGCAGAGTGTGACAGAGCAGGTGAGCCTCGGTCGACGTCTGGTTGATTCCTTATGTGGTTGTCGATTGGCTTCGATTAGTAGGTTCACCGCCTTGTTTCCGTGGTCGGAGCTTGGAGGTTCATGGGCGATTTCAAGATGGGCTTCTGGGTTTGGACTTTTGGGGCTTGAGGTTGAGTTATCATTGGCCGGCGGGGTGTTGAGAGGTGTGTTGGTCAGCGGATGGCAAGGAAATCCGGCGTCCTGTCCTTGGTCGGGGTGCCGGAGTAGGGGAACGAACAACTTCTTCCCTTCCGGTTCTCTGGTGTGGGAACTGGATGGGCCCGGTCGACGGGGCCGGTTGTCCTCTCGGTTGAAGGTGGGTTGATTCGGGTTTGTCTCGGGATCCAAGTTTAGCTTCTGTATAGGCGTTCGGCAGCAGTTTCGGGAGTTGGGCCTAGGATTTCTGATATTTCTTGGATTGACTGTTTCTCTAGTGGATACGATCCGTTTTATTGGCTGGGGAAGGGCGTTTCTTTAGTATTTATTTTATCTGTTTTGTGTTATATATGTTGTGTTGTAATAGGACTTGTATTTTTGGTTTAGGCCGTTGGCCCCTGTGAGCCCGAGTGTCAAACTTATTAATCCATTGGGGTCCGACACTAGGGTATTACCCTGTTGGGGTCCTTGTAGTTGTTCTAGTTGTTTGTGTTGTTGGTTAGTTTAGTTGTGAGTGTGTTTTTTATTCTAGCATTGCTAGTCGGGATTCTAGGCGGACTTCTGACCTGTCCTCTCACTTTTTCAGCTGTTGGCTACTGTGTATTCGCACATTTGTGCATTTTGATTTATAAAATTATCTATCGTTTCGAAAAAAAAAAAAATAATACACATTGATTACGGTAAGAATTATTAAAATTCAGAATTATATTAGGAACTATTAAAGTATGAGATTTTAATCAACACATTGATTATATTAGTGACTATCTAATTGATTAGATTAGTTCTTATTTAAAGGTATTATCCATTTAGCACATTATTGATATAGTTGAAAAGGTTTAGAAATTATTTGTTGACAAAAACAAATAAAATCACAAAAATCAAATTTATCTGATTTACTAAAATCTGTTTGTATGCCACAATCACTAGGAATTATTAAAATCGGAGACAACACATATAGTACATTCGTGATTAGTCACATGAATTTTTAAATATATAATAAGATTCTACTAAAATAATTATTTTATGGAACCACATTGTATTCAAGTAGAATTTCAAAATAAAAATTTTAAAATGACACTTATTTTGAAATAAATATAATGAAATTTATTATCAGTTATGTGCACTGTACGGGTTGTATATTAATTTTAAATAGACATGCTTTATGCAAATTTGCACAATTTAAATTTTATATAATATTTTAAATAAATTAATATATATTGGTTCCATATTTTAATTTATAAATATTATTTAATGATCATTTAATTTACAAATATTAATGAATATGTCTTTCCCGTGCATCGCACGGGATTCGTACTAGTATAAAAAACAAAGTCAGGATTATGAAATTTGAACAATCAAAAGCAGTTAGACATGGCAGTCCAAAAAATTAAAATAAAAATAAAAATTCAAATCAGATTAAACGGAAAATAAGAAGATAAACTATACGAGATTCTCATAATCCCAAACTTCCTTTTTATTATGTACATTCAAAAGAAGACGAGTATATCCCACATTAACATTGGAATTCTCAAATGTCAACAATCGGAAATGTAGATTTACGAAAAAAATGAGTATATTACAATATATTGTTGGATTCAAAAATCTCAACAATTTTACAATTGTTAAACATAAAAAGATGTTAGTTTTAATATATCGAATTTAAAAAATAAGGACATAAAAATTTTTGGGAACCTCAAATTCCTAGCATTTCCTTTTACCATTTTTTTTTAAAGAAAGTCATATATTCTTGAGATATGGATATAATATTATTGGAATAATTTTTATAACCACCAAAATCAATTAAATAAAAATAAAGTCTTCGTAAATTCTTGAGATATGATCTGATTTCCACCAGAATTGACAAATTAAATAAAATAATAAGTTTATATTCATGTAAATCCACATTTTAAAAATTGCAAAAATAAGAGCAGATACATGCACCAAAAATTTTGGCTGTTTCGCTTGAGGATATAAGTTTGGGTTTTGTTATTTATGCTAAGTTTTATTATTTGTTGGGTTGATTACTTATTTTTGCCAACTTAGTTTTTAATGGTTTTGATCCCTCTACTTTAGGTTATGTGGCCTCATCACTCTCTCTCATGTGTAGTTTTGGGATGATTTTTTTTTATTCTTTTTTAAAAATTATGTTTAGTATTTTCTATGTGGAAAGAAATCACAAACGGCCTCAAACGTGAATGGCTTAGATATGTGGAACTACTTTTATCTTTTCATACCTAAATTTCTATTCATTTATTGTCTTTCGTCCACTTCCTCTCATCTCATGTCAACTGGTGTATCATAATTTACTTAATTGTAAGTACGTTTTCCATTCAAAAATGGCAAATGTATAGATTTTAAGAGGAAATTGTAATAAATCATTGTTTCTGAATGATGCAATGTTATTATGACATTTTAACACACTCGGGTCTAACTTATCCATTACAAAATAGGTTGGGAGCCCTTACATTTTGAAAATTGAGATAATTGGCGGTCCTTTGTGCTCAACTAATTACGCAAGCAAAACAAATAGTTCGTAAACCACTTAATAAGCGTGATGGATTTTACGATAAATTGGTCATCACAAAAATAATGTTTGACCAATTGGCTTTGATTTTTGAAAACTAAAAATTATATTTTGACTGTCCTTCGTGTGATCAATTTTTTGCCGTATAATTTGTTTATTTTATCAATGTTATTAGGTGCGTTTATGAGCATAAATTCTTTTTCGATAGTCTTTTGATCAATACCGATTTGTTCCGAGCTCTTGGAATTGGATTGCAATTTTGGATTTATTTGTTTAAAATTTTGGAATATGACATTTAAATATAAATGTTTTAGTACTATGAGCCGGTTGTGCGAGAGATTCCTAGTAATATAGTATATTGTCGGAAAGAATGCAAATTGGACCACTCTGACAGTCCAAAATAATTTTAGATAAATTCCGTTAAAGCATGTTGTTGTTTGTCCCTCTCCAAATAAAAAAATATAATAAAATAAAAGTAAAATTCATCCGCTTATTTAACCGGTCATAAATTACCATATGACTTTGTATTAAGAACTGATCTTGTCTTTTGTAGTAGAGTTTTAAGGTCCCCAAACTTTAGATAATTACAGACCATTACAATTTACAAACTCGAAATACGACAAAATTCAATTTTCGATCACATCAAAGACCTCGAAATTTGCACTCGTGAACTCTCAATTTGATCTTCTAACGAATAACAAGCTGAATTCATATGCTCTAAAGACATTAGGGTAATCATGTGGCGCGCCTCATCAGGCTTTAAGATCGATTAATTTTAATTTACTCAAATTAGTAATTATCAATGTAACTTTAAATCATTTAAAGTAATTAGCATTAGAATCTTGGTGCGATTGAATATAGCTTTTTATTTGTCTTCTCCTAAAAATATCAGATAAAAAAGTGAAAAAAAATAATTTTAAAAAAGTAAAAAAAATTTAAGATTATAAATAAATATTAGATAAAATATAATAATTAAAATTATGCATGAAATAATAATATTTTCTTATTAAAAATATAAAATAATAGTTATTGTTTATTTTTAATGGTGTCAGTATAAATAGGAGGGAAAAAGAGTGAGACATCTATTACTATATAATACGGAGAAGAAAAATTATTTGAACAATTTGAAAAAAATCATTTCGTTTTCCCGCTTCAATATAGTATTTTTCCCGCTTCTTCAATTTGTAAAATTTTTTTTTGAATTTTTTCAGCCCATGCAATTAGGTAACCAATCAAATCGAATATTTTAACATTCAATTTGGTAAGGTGTTTCGATTTTAGCATTCAAATCCGATTTCACTTCCTTTTTTTATGCCAATCAATCCGATTTTTTTGGTTGTTTCAAAATTTGTTAGATTTATATTTTTATTTTATTAATATATTTGAAAGAGAATCAATAAATGTTTATCATAACTTTTATTTTAAAAATAAATTTGAATAAGCATAACTTTTACTTTATATGAAATTCAAAATTACATATTTTAATATATTAATAAACGTTTATTATTTATTTTTTTCCTTATGTGATATAATAGAATTTGGGTATTAAATTTGTAAATTCAAATATTTAAAGGAAAAGATTCCAAACAATTTTTTTGGGTAAATTTCATTTTATCTTGGTTTTCATTATCACATTTCTAACAAACTAATTAGTATTATATTTTTTTATCTACATTATCTAACCGATTTTTTATGATACAATTAATATAATATCTTAACAAATTAATCATTTGTCTAACCGGATTTATCTCTCTAACAAACTTGCCAATTTTTTTAAAATTAAAATGGTATGATTATTCTTATGGAGATACTTATCAATATATTAAATATTTAGAAACTTTTTTTAAAAAATGAGTTATCCCTCCTTTTACTTTATTTGAAATTCTGACTTATATTTTTAAATATATTATTATTTATTTTTTTACATGTAAATATTTATTATTTATTATCTAAGTGATAAATATTATTGATTTATCTCTTTAATAAATATTTATTATTTATTTTTTTCCTTACGTGATATAATGTAAATTTGGTTACTAGATTTTTAAATTCAAACATTTAGGAAAAAACCACGAACAAATTTTTTGGTTACATTTCATTTTATTTTAACTTCCATATAATCACAATCCTAACAAACTAATTAGTATAATATTTTTTTACCCATTTTTATATAATCGGATTTCTTAAAATATAATTAATATAACATTTTAACTATTTAATCATTTGTATAACTTGATTTAACTCATTATCAAACTTGCCAAATTTTTTTTGAAATTAAAAAAAAAAATTGGAAGATTTTTATTTGTAAAATAATAAAAAATAGCTTTCCTTTAAAGTCTGGATTATTTTCATTATTTTTTGTACGTTAACAATCATATATTTTGGATTATTGATTTAAAAAAACAAATCAAAACCGTAAGGTTTAATAATATTCCTTAAATAAAAAATAGTGTATAAAAAAAGTATTTAATAATATATATTTTTCATTGATTGTATTTATTTTATTTTCATAATACACGAGATGTGAAAAATATAAATAATTATATTTAAAATAAAGTCTAAAAAATTTTTAAAATATGAACTCTTCCGTGCATCGCACGGGATATACACTAGTAATGTATAATATTATGTTTAAAAAATATTTTTATTTCAATTTAATGAGATGACTCATGCCTTATGTGCGTGAGGTCAAGTGGCGACTGATGGAGGATGAAATTGTCTTTGAAGTTAGAAGTCACGAGATTGATCCTGATTATCGTGGAGAGTGTGAGTGGGGCATTTCACTCTCACTGGAAGGATTAGTCTCACTCTTTTGCATGGGGATCCTTAGGCGTATTAGGTCCCTACTGTTAGTTGGTGGGCTACAGTGGGTTGTGAAGTCGTGGAGTGAATATGAGAATACCTCCCAATCGACAAAAGAAAAAAAAAAGAAGAGATGATTCATGATTAAAAAAATATCAGAATCCAATTATTCAAATCCTAACTGTGGGGTCCAAATCAATGTGCTTATTAATGAGACGATCTAAAATTTTGTATTAGTCGATTGTAGCCAAACTCGTAGTCAAATTACCAATCCCGGCCCACATATTTTGCAAAATCTTTCTAATTTTCATATCCAATTTATATATGCTAGTATTTGATCATGAGCATATGCACATACATATATAAAATATTATATATATTTATATATATAGGGTCGCGCTCCAGTGAGAATAGTGCTTAGTGAAAGAAATAAGAACAAATCTTAGTCGCTGGATCGAATGATCCAATAGCTAAAATAAAGTCGAAATCTTACACTCATTAAGGGTATTATGGACATTATCATTACTCATCCAACTAACTAACTAGGACCCACGCCAAATTTGCACACCACGTCACCACCCTCCTTATTACACACACACACAACACACGCACACACAAACAGACACACACACACACACACACACATATGCACACACACACACACAAACACACATCACGCTGACACACAAACACACACACACCACCTGCACAACTGCCGCCCTTCCCCGCTGGCGACCACCAAGCCATTCTGCCACCGCTGACGACGCCTCTACAGATTGCCTCTGCATACTCCATTCTTCCGCTGCTGTCCAATTATTTTAGCCCTTCTGCCGCCTTCGACAGCATTGTGCAGCCGCACTTGCCCGCCGCCGTCCACTTCCGCCAGTGAGATAGCCCCGTCGGAACCAAGCTATGGAATTTCGAGGACAAGCTCGTATTTCGACAGCGCTTGGGAGAGCACTGTGTCAGGCGCGATCACTGGTCGGGCTAAGGCTGTGCCACCGTCTTCTGTAGGGCCTGCCGAGTGGCTGAGATAGGTGTAGTCCAGCTGAGGGAAGAGGAGAGAGAGTTGGGTTTTGGTTTGAAAATTTGATATTGTTTAGGGACATAGCTGCAATTTAAAAAAAATTTAATTAAATTAAAATTTAGTTCATGAGTCAAATTTTTTATTTATAAAAATTATAACAATATTATTATATTTTTTATCATATATATTAAAATAATAAATAAAAATGTTAAAAAAATATAAAAGTTTAAGACAAAATAAAAATGATATAAAATAATAGATAAAAATTATGAATTAATAAATAAATTTTATAATATAAATAATAAATTATTTTAATTATTTGGGTAAATTCAGTTAAATCGATTCAATTTTAGTTTAGCTTTGCACATAAAAGAATACACAATAATGTTAACAATATATGTGACTATTATATTGCACAATAGTGTTAGGCCTATTGCACATTAACATAACATAGTACATTTTTACAAATATTAAATTCATCATTAGTTTGGTACGATTTAGTCTTTATTTACAAAAATACAAAAATAAATAAATAACAGAATCGACACAACTATTAAACAAATATTATTATTATTATTATTATTATATATTTATGTGTTTTCAACAACAAATAATATGAACAAAATTTAAGGACCCTTCTCTCTCCCCCAAAAATCCCCAAACTCCCTCAACCCTAGTCCCCGATTTTCGCCGTGCGATAGCCCCCTTAACGGCGGGCCGGAGCCGTCGGTCGACGGCCTCCACCGCTCACTCAAGCCGGAATTGTGATTATATCCATTCGCTGGCCCTGTTCCAGACCCGCGGGATCGACGACGTCGATCGAGGGTGTGTGGCGGAGGTCGCGGTGGTTCGGGTCGCAGTGGCCGAGCTTGGTTGTGGCTTGGTCCGTCAAGGTGTCCCAGACTGTGACGTTGTCTCCTCGGTCGCATTCCTCTTCCCGTCATCTGTGGCTCTGTCCTTCTGCACCGGCGAAGCTGTGCCTGGGAAGGTGAGCTTCCGTCCTCGATGATCGGCAACATCGAACGGTGGTAAGCTTCTCTTTTACTGCTCTGGCTCGGTTTCTTTTGCTGCGACAGATGGTAGGCTATTGGGGATTTGACTGATTAGATGGATAGCGGTTGGGTCATTTGGTCGATGTCTAGCATAGTAGGATTTCGGCCCTTCCCTCTTCTATGTCGGCTGCCGGGCCTGTTAGTTGAGGCCACCTAAGACTGCAATGGCAGCTTTGGTGTGGAGTCGGTTCGGCTGAGGGTCGGTTGTTCCTTCTTTTGTGTGGAGTGCAGGCTATGGCCTTGGTTAGTGTGGGATGGCCGAGCATTCGCCTTGCTAGGCCTTAAGCAGTGGTGGGCGGAGGTTCGATTATCTGAAACTGGCTTCGGTCCTGGTTTGTTCGGCTGACATTCGGTTTCGACTGTTGTGGGGGACATTTTAGTTTGTAGTTTATTTGTTTTGTTCGTAGTTTTAGTTTTAATGTTTGTTCGTGTGGTTGTGTCCGAGTTTTTGTCTTATGTTGCTGTTGTGTTTTTGTGTTTTTGGTATGGGCCGTTGGCCCCAGTTAACCTGGGTGTTACCTTTATTCTCCTGTTGGGAGCCAACACCTAGGCATTCTCTCGGAGGGGAGCTTTTTAGTTTTGTGATTGTGTTTAGTTGCGTGTTTCTCCCGTGGGGAGCTAGTAGTCTTGTGTTTGTGCTTAGTTGTTTGAGTTAGGTTTTATTCTGGCGTTGCCAGCGATTCTAGGCGGACTTCGGTCTAGCCTCTCAGTTTGTAATTCCGCACTTTTGTGCGCCTTTTATATAGTTATTCTATCGTTTCGGAAAAAAAAAAAAAAAAACAAATAATATAAAATACAACTGAAACTCGTCTGAAATTGAGTTGATTTCAATTAACTCTTTTGACGACTATTATTAACATTATTGAATTATGTGGTCACTAAATAAACATTTTGAATATTTAAGCAAGAAGAGGCATTTTACAAAACGAATAAAAAGGATAAGAGAAAAATATGTAAAAACAAAAAATTTATTACTAACAACTAATCATTAATTTTTTATGAGATTTGTCAAGTGGAGAAAAAATAATTAATAAATTCAGTGAAGAATCAAAAAAAACTTTTATTTTTGTTTTGTTTAGTTAAGTCCAACGGCATCTGGCGTCCAATCTTCTTTATGGAGTTTTAGTCTTCTTTACGGAGTCGTGTTTTGGCGGTGTTTTGATCTCCTAGATGGAGGTTGCATCTCTTGGACTTTGGTTTTGTTCTAAGGAGGTAGGTCTAAGTTTTTGGTTTCTTGATGTCAATTGACACACTCGTTTGTACTCTTTTAGTTTTTTAATTTTTAATATAATTGTCGTTTCAAAAGGGAAAAAAAAAAGAAAAAAGAAAAAGTGAAGTAAACGAATTACAAAAATTTCAAATTTCCAAAATTTTTCCAAATAAAGTGATACGTAAAAAAACTTAATACAAATATTATAAATTTAAATATTATTTTTTTATCTTATAATACTAGTACAATACCCGTGTATTACACGGGTGTTGAATTAGAAAACTTTGGTAAAAAATATTAAATTTTTTATTTTTTAAAAACTAAAATAATTTAATTTTATGTAAACATTACTTTGAGTTTTAATTAAATTGTCAACTTATATTTTTTTAACTATAATAATTAAACACCCGTACATTAAATGAAAATGTCAACCCGTGTTGAATTTTTTTATTTATATTATATAAAAATATAGATATTATATACTATTACATAAGTACAATATATATCTTAAATAAATAGAAATAATATGGTGATATGTATATGCATAAATGTAGAATATATTTATTTAATATTAAGCAAAACAGATTAATTTTTTTATTTAATTAGATGTCTAATACATCAAGTGTCGTATCAGTCGTGTTTCACAATTTTTTAACTTTATATGTAATTTTAGACTTTTATTACATTGACAACATACCAATTAAATTTGAAATAATATCATTTTTAAAAGAATACATACCAATTTTTATTACTTTATAATATAATTTATAGTTTTATTTGATATAATTTAATTCAGTTTGATAAATAAATTTAAATTTTATTTAAGGATGTATATTATTGTTTTGTATTTTTTATATATAAACTAATTAGAATTTTTTTTCTTGACAATATTAACCCTATTTAATAGATGTTATGAGAAACGATGAAGATGGAATATGAATAGACATTGTGTATTAAATGGAGGGTTAAAAATGAAAAAATATGAACAAAATATCTAAGACGATATTTATTTAATCAATGATCAATTAAGTCAAAAGTGATAAATAATAAAAATAGGATGGAGTATATATTATATATTTTAGTATGACATATGTTACTTATGCGACTTGTATGTGTTATATTATAATAAATTTTCTACCTTATAACATATAACTACATTAAACATAAAATATATTAATTGATAAATAATTTTATTTGCTAATTAATTTTAATAAATAATTTTATTATTATTATAAAAATAAATATAATTTTTTTATTTTATATATACAATATGGATGTCGAATCGAAACTCATCAAAAGACGATTAATTTGATATATTATGTATGTAAAACCGATAAGAAATACAAAAGTTATCAACTTTTAAAATATATTTGCAAATTCATTGATTATAATAGGAAATGATATTAAAATACAATTAATACAAATATTAATTTATATTCAAGTCTGACTCCAAAGCATGATTTTTTGCCAAATTGGATTCCGAAGCATGAGAGTTTACTACGTAAGCTTAGCGCATTTTGAAATTATATATGAAGGAGATTTTAGTTAAGCCCGTGTCCATTCCTTTTATTTTTTCCAAAACATACCTCTATTTTACATTAAAAATAAATATTAATTATTTTTTTTAAAATAAAAATTCAAAATCAAAACCACCAAACATCCACGAATTATTTATTTATTTAAAAATAAACAAAAATAACTGGACAAAAATAAAAAAAAAAAAAGGGAGTAGAAAAAAATCAAAAGGACGTATTCCCGTAATACGTTTTTCAAATTAAATTTAATTACAAGAACGTATTCTCGTAATACGTTTTATAATTATATTTGGAAATTAAAATAAATAGTTCCGTTTAAAAGAAAAAGAAACAGAATAAAAAATGATAATTTTAAACCGTATTTCAAAAATACGTTTTATATAACCCCTAAATTGATTTAGGGTTTCAAAAACCGTATTCCGAAAATACGTTTTAAGTTTTTATATATAAAAACGTATACTGAAAATACGTTTTACAATTAAATGCTTCTAAAACGTATTCCGGAAATACGTTTTACAACTAAATATAAAATAATGTACTAATATAAATTGTGTTGCGATTTTCAATAAAATACACTCATGTTAAAAATAGCACTAAAACACAATCAATCATAGCAATATGTACAACTAAAAATAGCGGTTCTCACGGTTTTCACGCTAAGACTTGGTTCTCATTTGAACCACATTCGATCCTATTTTTATTTGTGTAAAATGCTATTTTTAATATAACATGGTGCTATCATTTTCACAAATGCTAATATAAATTGGGCTGTTATTTTTAATAAACATTCATGTTAAAAATAGCACTAAAACACAATCAGTCATAGCACAACATACAATTAAAAATAGCAATTCTCACGGTTCTCACGCTAAGACTTAGTTCACATTTGAACCACATCCTATATATATATATGAAGTCAATATATGGATGAAGAAGACAATAAACAATACTGTGTAAGCTTGTTAGTACATACCTCACCCCTTTATATAGGGGGTGTTATCTTGCAACCCAAGAATGTCCGGATGAGCTGCCCGGGTGCCCAAATTGCCCGTTCGTACTCTTTGAGTGCCTGAACTTCCCAATTCTGCGTCGCCACGTGAATCCACATGTAGTTCTTATCTTAATTATATTTCTTCTTATCCATTGGTTTGTCCTATTAGACGACCTAATCATACGATCAACTCAGCTTCTTGGAGCTAGATTGATTCCTCATTGTGCT
The DNA here is from genome assembly GCA_008636005.1 of Striga asiatica. NCBI lineage: Eukaryota > Viridiplantae > Streptophyta > Magnoliopsida > Lamiales > Orobanchaceae > Striga > Striga asiatica. The sequence continues at coordinate 373,426 of BKCP01005072.1, forward strand.
CATGTGCATTATCCTTCAGGTCAATAAGTCGACCTACATACCTCCAAGTCGAGTTTCTACCAGTCCATCCTTTAGCCTAGCTCAACCCGTCGGCCATCCCCTCTACCTGGGTCGTCACCGTCGACCTGGTACCTCTTCGACCTTTAGAACATTTAAACCCTGATCAACATCCCGGTTCACTTAGTTTGGTTAGACCACTTCTCGAGCGAGTTGACCCAGTATACTATCGCATCTCAAAATTTATGTTTACTTATTTAAGAATCAAATAATATATTGTAATAAAGTATGAGTAAGGAAAGAGAAAAATAAATGCATTTGAGTATTATTTATTAATAATATTTGTATGTTAAATTTTCATATTCCTTAATTTTAAATAGCAACACGTGATTTGAGGGATATGGTAGATAACACGAAGAAGCACTTAACTAAAGATCTGGATGAGGCGTGAATCCAGAGGGCGTACGGAGTGGGGCCTCCGCCGGGATGGTCGCAGCCTCATGTCACACCAAAGGAGACGCTGCCAGCCTCGGCCACGACCCCAACCCCGACTTTAGATGTCTAGGAGCAGGGGGAAAACCAAGTGAAGGGAAACGGGAGTGACAAGGACAAGGAGCTTGGCAGTGCAATGGGTGACAAAACTGGCCAGGTCGGCCAGACTTATGTTGGAGGGAAGGACCAAGTGGGGCCGTCGAACAACCAGCAGATGGTCTTGGCAGGAGGGAGCGACACTTTGGGAAATCCTCTGGCAGCAACAGATCAAACATTACACATGACGAGGGCGGAGCTTGACAAGGTCATAGCTGAAGCGATTGGACGAGCTCAGGAAGTGGACCGATGAGCTAATGAGTCGCCCAAGCAGCCAGTGCATCAACAGTTGTCCTTGCCCAGTAACCCGACACATCAAGCCCTCCGATGTGAGAGGGGAGATGAAGAGGGTGACTGGTCGGCTACTTCTCGGCCCTTGGTGGCGCCGTCTGTGGGGACAGATTCAGCTTCTACTTGGGATAAGAAGGGCTGATTTGTTCTCTATCTTATTTGATTTAAGGAAATTTTTGGCACAACATAACGGGTAAAGGACACATAAATTCTATATTAAACTATTGTATATGATTAAATAAAAAATATAAAAGTTAATATTAGTATTTAAAACTATTTTTATTCAAATCGTTATTCATTCACCACTTTAATTTATAAGATTAATCATTATTGAGTCATGGTTCGCACGGGCTACGTACTAGTATATATAAAAGTATTTGTATTTACTATAAAAAGTATGGTTTTCCACCGAAAAATTATTATTTGCGTAATAAGAGAAGTTTTTAAAATATAATTTTTTATTTGTTTTTTCTATTTTAGTTTGGTAAATTTTCTTTACCATCCACGGTAATATATTAGACAATGTGATGTTAATAACTGATCTAAATCTAATAATTAAACATTTCAAAAATTTTCAATGAATTATTTTATTTTATTTTTAATGAAGTGATATCAATAATTTGATATTAGTAGTTACTTCTATGCAATATTATTCAAAAGTATAAGTAAGTTTAGTAGTTAATATTTCATATATGAAGTGAACTCAAATGTATAATTAATACCTATTTAAAAATAAAAATAGCCTAAAGTTATTAATTCTATAAAATATAAATGTATATACAATAAATCATATTTACTATAAAGTAATCAAAAATATTAACTGATATTTTCATCCTCTTGGGTTTAAAAATTAATGCTAAAATATAAAACTATAAGTAAACAATTATTTCGAGCATCAAGTATATACGATATTAAAATGATAAACAACCGGATCATTTGCTAAATTGCCATGTAAATTACTAGTTTATAAGAATTCAAAATATTTTGAATATATATTGTTATAAATTATGATAACCCAATGAGTCAACCGTCGAAGTGCCATGTAAATTATAAGTGGAGAAAAAATATTTATAATATATATTGTTAGAAATTATGATGACAAACCAACAATATGATGAAATATAAAAGTAAATTATTTACTTAGAAAGAAAAAAATAAAATATTAATAACTTATATTATTATAAATTATAATGATAAACAAATAAGTCAGCCGTCGAACAACAATGTAAATTGTTAGCTTTTGAAAAAAATAGACATATTATTATTATAAATTATAATGATAAATTAATCAGTGTCGAATCATCAAACGAATTATTAGACTCGAAAGGGAAGTTCAAGATTTTCTAATATACATTTTTATAACTTACCAAAAAATTAAATAATTTTGATGTAAACTTTAAATTAATATACACTACATTCTTTATAAATTAATTTTTAGTTTATAAGATTTGCCACAATTTTTCAACTTTACCATCACTTATTTAGGAATTTAAATAATAAGTTGTAATAAGGAATGAATTAACTTGTAAACATACATCTCTCCTTTTCTCTCTGTCGCCTAATCTCAAACCCTAATCGTCGATCCTTCTCAGCTGATTTCATCGCCTTCCTCAGTGGGGTGCCGGACCCCCTAACCGGCAGTTGACCCATGGCCGCACTCCTTTGGTCTGATTGGCGCCTCTACCAGCCATTTGCAACCGAGGGTGATGGCGGGCGATCGAGTGACGGATCCGCTGCGTCTATGGCCGTTTCAGGTATCGATTCGATTTCTTGCTCTGTCGTTTTCCTAGGATGGAGTTGCGCAGGGTGGGGTTGCTGTCGGGGCTTGGTGTGGCTCCGGCATTTGTGACATCGTTGTCGGGGCGGTCGAGGCTGTGGTTGTGGCATCTTCCTCGCCCATTTTCTCTGATTTTCCTGTTTCGGGAGCAGGGGGCCTCCGCGCGGTTGAATTCGACTAGTGGTGATAGTCGAGTACGTGCCAACAATGGTGGTGGTGGTGGATTTTGCTTCTCTTCCGGCCGTGGGTGGGTCATTTTTCAGGAGTGGATTGCAGTTTTCGTTGGGTTTTCGCTAGGCTCTCGTTGGCAGTTTCAGGAACGGCTGGGGCTGCTTTCTTCTCTTTAAAGGTGGCCGTGTGACAGTTGGTGCATCGTGTGGCTGAGGTGGCCTTTCTAACCCTTTCCTCTATGACTCTGGTGTTGGGTCCGAGGGAGACTGGTGCTTCCGTTCCTGGCTAGTGGTGTTAGCCGGTTTCGGGGCATTGGTGTTGTGGGCTGTGATTTGGTTTTCTTAGGCTTATGCGAAGGGGAGGGTCTGCTCAACGGTTGCGTCCGAGACCTAGATTTCCGCTTCAGATAGGCCTTTTGGGCAGTTTCGGTGGTTTCTCGGGATGCGGATGTTTCCTACAGGTGGACTGTTCGTTCGGTAGTTTTGCTGTGGAAGGGCTTTATATTATTAGTAGTTATCTTTGTTTCCGTAGTTTTGTTTTGGTTATTTGTCGGGGTAGGGCTGTCTGTGTTTTTTTAGTTTGTGTTGTTTTCGTTTGTGTTGTCTGTGTCTGTATTTGTCTCGTGTTTTGTTATTGTGTTTTGGTCTGGGCCATTTGGCCTCAGTTAGCCCGAGTGTCACCTTTATTACCCTGTTGGGGTCCGACACTCTGGTATTACCCTGTTGGGGTCTTTGTATTGTTTGTTGTGTTTTGTAGTGTTGGTATTACCCCTTTGGGGTAGTGGTCGAGTAGTTGGTCTGTTTAGTGCGAGTTTTTATTCTAGCGTTGCTAGCGGGACTCTAGGCGGGCTTCTGACCTGTCCTCCCATTTTATTCTCCCGTTGGGAGCTTTGTTTTTTTTATTCGCACTTTTGTGCGCTTTTTGATTAATAATAGTACCTCTATCGTTTCGGGAAAAAAAAAAGGAGAGAGAGAGAGAGAGAGAAAGAGAGAGAGAGAGAGAGAGAGAAGTATTTTTTACTATTATTATTGATAATGTCTGAAGATGTTAAATTTTCATATTCCTTGATTCTAAACGAAAATCATAAAATGACAATTATTTTATAACTGGTAAGAAACATATAAATCATATATTAAAATATTATATATAATAAACTTAAAAGTAAAAATAAATTAATATTAATTTTTAAAACTATTTTTATACTAATTAATATTACTTAGCTACTCTAATTTATTATATTATTATCATTATACCCCGTGTATCACACAAACTACACACTATTTCCATAGCTAAAAATAATGCAGTATGAGTAATAAATAAATTATGCAGATAAGTACTTTATAAAGGAAATTCTATAAATACACTATGAGTAATAAATTCTGCACATTTAGTTTTATAGTTACAAGTAACTCATGCAAATGGAGTAATGTACTATATTCGGGGTGATAAATAAATTACAATTGTTAACTAATTTTACAGTCCCCTTATTGATTTGTCCTTAACCAAATATCACAACTGGTTACATAAGTGTCAAACATTTCATAATTACCTTTATCCTAACCAAAGAAAACACTTATTAAATCCCCTTATTGATCTGCCTTTAACAAAATATCACAACTAGTTACATAAGTGTCAACATTTCATAATTACCTTTATTCTAACCAAAGAAAATACAAAAAATTTATCCATTCGAATCAAAATGAAAGTGACAAAAACCCAAGAAACATAGGCCGCGCGTGCATGCTCCGAGTCTTAATTTACTATATATATCGAGCATTTCAACACGCTATTTTGACATAAGCTATCCATTGTCCTCATCAAAATAAGACCAAACAAAATTCAAGCTTTCCATCTTCAGTTTCTCTTTTTTTGTCAGAATTAATGGATAGGTGTAATGAAAACATGGGGCTTGTGTCCCTCTGCTTAATCATCTGCTTAATCATCACTAATGTGCATACTGCCATGTCTGATAATGGGGATGAAGGTTTGTAATTGTTTAATTTTAAGCAATTTTATTTTTCTATAGGTATTTTTTTTTTTTAATGACTGATTTTGCATGGAATTTTATCCATGGTACAAAAATGTATGATCATAAACTAAAATATATGTATATCTATATTATCTATGCGCAATTATTGTTCGCTGGTTTCGAACATAGCCATGTAACATTGTTGATTTCGAGCTTGATCGATTTACTTCTTTCTGCTATCTAAAGTTGTGTGGTGATCGATTTTGTTTGACAGTTGCTGCTTTGGCTAACTTTAAAGCAAGGATCACAGATGATCCATCCGATGCCTCAGCTAACTGGGATCCTCTACTCGTCAGCACATGCACGTATTGGCATATCACTTGCAATAACCAAGACAGCACAACTAAGATGTAAGAATCCATGAATTGATGATCTATATAGTTAATTGGTAAAATTGCAATTTTAGTCCTGTTGGTTTGATTCAGTGGCGTTTTTAGTTCCAAGAATTGAACATTTTTGCTATTATTTTGGTCCAATAATTTTAAAATTCAACGCAATTTCAGTCTTTTGGGACTGAAAATGCAACAAGATTTAAAATTACAGGACTTAAATATCTTGTAATTTTATATTTTGTTGCAATTTCAGTCACATGTAAGAATCCATGAATTGATGATCTATATAGTTAATTGGTAAAATTGCAATTTTAGTCCTGATGGTTTGATCCAGTGGCGTTTTTAGTCCCAAGAATTGAACATTTTTGCTATTAATTTGATCCAATGATTTTAAAATTCAACTGAATTTCAGTCTTTTGAGACTGAAAATGCAACAAAGTTTAAAATTACAGGAACAAAAGACAAAGAGTTGAAATCTTGGGACTAAAAAAGCTACCGCGTTAAATCAGCAGGATTAAAAATGCAATTTTGCCTAGTTAATTTGCTTCATGTTAAATTGCTACAAACTATTAATTAAATCTCTTTTAATCATTTTTTGTACATCCTTAGAAATCTTGGGCAACAGGGATTACAAGGTACACTGGCCCCGGAACTTGGCAAGTTGACCAACTTGGAAACCTTGTACGTCGTGTTCTACGAAAACCACAGTTAGCTAGCTGATTGTTGTTTTCTTTAAATTTTTCAATTGGGAAACTCTGTTTATTTGTGTGTTTTCAATTCTTCCCACTATTGATAGGCTGTTGAATGATAACGAGTTTTCTGGGGAAATACCCAAAGAGCTTGGAAATCTCAAGAGTCTAACGGCCTTACTTCTGCAAAACAACAGCTTGAGTGGTTCCATACCATATACGTTGGGCAACTTGAAGAGTCTACGCAACCTGTGCGCGTTTATATTTCGATCAAGCGAAATCTCGCATTTTTTTTTTTTTTTTCAATATTTTCATTATTATTTTTAATTATTTGTTCAGGCACAAACTTTTCTTCTCTAATTGTTAAATGCATCTTGTTTTGCAAGTATAGTCGATTGCAAGGGAACCAGTTGTCAGGCCCAATACCTGCGGAATTCGATAATCTCAAACAGATTCTAGCTCTGTGAGTATCGAGTTAATTTTTTATTTGTGATTTGGGAAATATTTTTAATATGAAAAAATGTAGGAATAAACTTCGTGTTCTGAAATACGAAATCGATACATGCAGGGACCTATCAATGAACCAGCTCACGGGAAGTGTACCTAAAGAATTGGCCAGCCTGAAAAATCTTCGATATCTGTGCGTATTTGTTCATGCTCGAACAATTTAATATATGAATCATAAATATAAAATTATTCTAAACAAATCATGCTTATCTCGTGTTATAATACATTTGTTGATGCTTAGGAATCTATCCAACAATAATGGCCTTACGGGTTCACTGCCGGCTGGCTTGGACAAAATACAGTATCTGTGAGTAGCTCACTAGATTACACACGCAGTTCACAAATCATTTTTTTTTTATTATTATTAATTTTTTTCTCATGTTTTGAATATTGTTGTGCAGGGACATAAGCAACACCAACATAAAATCAGGTGCAAGAGCTTAATGTTATGTGAAACTGAGCACGCTTCATCTGATTCGTGCTGCCTTTAAACTGTTTTCTACTTATGAATGTTGCTTTCAATAAGAGTGGCTTTGGTCACTCAAGACTCTTGTGTTCTGCTTAATTTAGTACCTCAATAACGGGATATACTGTGAAATGTTTTACATTTGGTCTGGAATAATGAATGTTAAAGGACTTTTATCTGAATGTGCTTACTATCTCCTTTTTAATTTATTTTAGCTTGAAAAGTTGAACTCGAGCATTTTTCTTTTCATATTTCTCTTCGGTTTGCAATTCTATAATAGCTGTCACCAAGTCAAAGTGATTGTTATGAACTGTTGTAAATAAATGGGCCAACAAACTCAAGATTAACACACCAAATTAATTTTATTATTTGTAACACACCAAATTAAGTTTATTATACAAATAATGTATTACAAATTTATCACCAATAGCCAACCTTCTATATACAACAAGTAAATCATACTATATTTCTTGATTATTTAAATAAATACTAATAATTTTATTAATATAGTATGATTTACTTGTTGTATATATAAGGTTGACTCCCTTATAGAGTCAATTGTCGGCTTCATAGCAAAACTGATTTATCAATCTCAACTCACACTANTTAAATGAGGACGATGTGGTAATTACATAATCACTCAATAATTATCCACCTACATATGCGGGCCCCACAACCACTAACCCTCATCCTGTCACCCACACAAACACGCACACTATTCAGACACAAGAAAAATAACAGATCTGCTTCAGCCCGCCGGCAGCAGCCCGCCGTCCGCTGCCACCCGATGCATCACTCTCGCACCATCTCTCTGTTTCCTCTCACGCCGACAGCTCATCCCCGCCAACCAATACGACTTCATCTTCTACTTTACTCTCGGCGTCTGCCGTGTCGTCGGCGGAAGGAAGCCGACGACGATCGTCGTCGACCTTCTCTTGGACTGACAGGTTCGAAAATGACGCGAATTATAATTCTTGCGGACATCTCCTTTCCTTTCATCGATTGCCTTGTTGTGGCCGGATGAAAAAACGAGTAGTATGAGGTGGCCGAGACATCTGGGTCGCACCTCGATTCAGGCAGCCGCCGCCGGGCTCGAGCCTGTGGTAGCAACGGCGGTTTCTGTTGAAAGAGGAGTGGAGGATTTTATTTGAAATTTGGGGATTTTGGATTTTGGGGCTTGATGTTGTAAATTAGATAAGTTCCAAGGACTTATCTACAAAATACAAAATTTTAACTTTTTTTCAATTCAATTCATGGGTTAAATTTGAAATTTATTAAAATTTGAAAATTGAACACATTATGTAAGTAAACTGCACAATATTGTGTGTATATACGCATATTAAAAATATTCTTATATTTATACGAACTTATTAAAAAATAATAAATACGTTATTTTTGATTAGTGAATTGCATAATATTGTTCATAAAAATGTGATTTAAAAGTAAAAATTAAAAACATATAATCAAATCGAAATATAAAATAATTCGAATTGAATTTTTTGTTCGGCGTGTTTTAGTTTCTAATGTGCAATCTGATACTCATTAATGTGCAATCTGATAGTCATTAATGTGCAATCTGTCTAACATTATTGTGTACTAGCCGTTTATTAATTTTTTATGATTTGCCCAAACAAACTAAAACAAAATGAAATAGTTGGTTTATTTGTCTGTGAACCGAATAACATAATTAATCGGAACAAATTATAGTTCATATTATATAAAATATATTTATTATTTTAATGTTTTGTTTAATATTTTTCTATTATTTTTTGTTGTAAATACCTAAAATATATAAATAACAAAAATAATATAATATTTTTTTTTATATTTCGATCGATTAGGTTATTTTAAAAAAAAATGACATTGAATTGAAACAACCAAAAGAGTTAAAAGTAAAAAACAGATAATCGCACCAAACTATAAAATTTTGACAAAAGAAATTTAATCGACCTGTTTTGGTCGATATGGTTCAACCCAACAGTCACTAATGTGCAATTCGTATAACACTAATGTGCACTCGAAATGAAGTTTTTTATTTATTTATTTATTTATTGTTTTCTTAACCCAAATTGAAAACACAATAACCGGTTTATTTGACTGGGTGATCGTTTTCACTTAAATAATAGTAATAATTTGTAATTTTTATTATAAAAAATATATTTAGTATTTTAATATTTATATTTAATAATTTGTATTACTTGTTGTATAAAAGAATATATATATATATATATATATATATATATATTTATATAGTTTGGTCGGATCTGTTAGTTCGGTTGTTTTAGAAAAATAATCAAATTTTTAAAAGTAAAAAACATACTTAATAGCGTATATAAGTATACTTTTGATTTTTTCACAAGGAATCATTGCGTTACGATAATGTGGATTATCGACATCATTAACGTGCACTCAGTGTATCAATATTGTGCAATATGCACAATACATGTAATTTTTATTATGTGTTTCCGCAAATTACATATTAAATTTTTTAAGTATTGTGCATTTTTTACTTATCATTAATATGTATCCATTACATTTTTTGTTACAAATTATAGATTTGGCCAAGGACTAAATAAAAGCAATAAACATTGAAGAAATTGCATATAGGTCCTTTAATAATATCTAATTTTCAAAAAAAAAATCCCCAAATAAAACCCTAATCCCCAAATCAAGTTGCAGGCCCATTATTTTTTTTGCAGGAACTTCCGGTCATCTGCCCATCGGCCGCGGCTGCGTTGCCGGACACGAAGGACGACGCCGGTCACGAAGAACTACCCGACGACGCCGTACACGATGGCAGAGCAGGGAGGAGTTTCGGCCGGACTCGCTCGTCGCGGATATTGGCGGAGGTGGCCGGCGAGACAGACGGCGATTTTCAATGGTTGGATAATTGCGGTGGCGCTGGTCTGCGGCAAAACTTCGTGGTGGAGGAGCTCAGAGGCGGCGAGTTCAACGACAGAGGCTCGGAGCTCACCATTTCCGGCAGCGATGTGGCAGATGATGGAGGTGCAGCGGCGGACGTCCGTGAGGCACAGTGCCGGCGGGAGCGGGGAGACTGCGCCACCGTGGCAATCCGGCGAAAATGACATGTGTGTGTAACTATGTTTGTGTGGGTGTGTGACTGACGGATGAGATGTGTGTGAGGTGTGTGTGAGAGAGTCAGGTAACGAGAGATAGAGAGAGAGGGGGTAATGAGAGATAGAGTGGGGTGAGGTGGTGGGGCCCACATAGTTGGTGTGTGTTGGAGGCATGGGTCCCACTGTTTGTGTTACCACACTAACCTTAATGAAGATATAATATTGATTTATTTTTAGTCATTAGATCATCCGATCTAATGATTACGATGTATCCTTATTTCTTTCACTAAGCACCATTCTCACCGGAGCGCGACCCTCCAGTGAAAATGGTGCTTAGTGAAAGAAATAAGAATAAATCATAACCATTAGATTGCATGATCTAGTCAGTAAAAAGAAACTAGTATTCGACCTGTGCATTTGCACATATATAAATAAATTATTGTGAGTCTGTATGCATACAATGGTTAATTATTTTTCTTTCACTTTTTTGCAAACTAAATTTACAATTAAAAGAGTTGAAATATTTTTTTTTAAAATTGCGTTTATCTGATTGGATGTAATGTATATTTTGGTACGTCTTTTATTTGTGAATTATTTATTATTTATTCAGGAATTTCAAATATATTTTTTATTTTCAAAAATAAAATTAAATGTAACAACAATAATAACATCTAATTACATTATACTGTCAACACATTATATGATATGGTCAATTATCATTAATCAAAAGTTTAAAATAATTTTTGTAATTTTGAAGTAATGAGTATTAATTATTAATGATTAAATGAAATATTAAATACATCAAAATGTAACGATTTTTGAAGGGAAAATTGTTAAATTGGCACATAGATAAAATTAAATAAATTTTATTAAATACTATTAACTAGTAATTATATATATATAGATTCAAAACTATACTTCATTAAGGATAATGTGGTAGTGATAACACCAAAAATCGGTAGGACCCACACACACACCCCAACTGCCCCACGTCACCCGTTTATCTCCCTCCACTAAAGTCTCTCTCTGTCATCATTAACTCTCTCTCTCTCATTAACTCATTCTTTCCATCTCTCACACACACACCCCCGTCACACACACACACCACAGTCACAGACGCGTCCCGCCGGCAACTTATGTGACAGACGGATTTCCACGACGGCGCCGTCGCCCAGAATTCTGCCGGAATCGCCATATTCATTGTCACGCCGGTCACCTCCGCCACCCTCAGCGACGAGCACGATCGAGATTCCATCCGAACCTCCACCACAGATCCGCCCACCCGCACGTCTGCCGCAGATCCACCATTCTCGCCGGCGACTAACTTTGCCCTTCCCGCCGGCGACCAACTATTTCCGCCGCCAACACCAATCATCCTGCCATCGCCGGAGTCGCCGGATATGCCACCGACGAACACACAGGCGGCATCGCATGGTCGTCTTCCTCCACTACTGGCCTCTGCCACCGCGCCGTCGAGCGCTTTCCTTCAACTAGGATCGCACGGTCGTCTGCTCCGGCAACGCCATCATATTAGAGTGTCGAAATCGTCGGGAATCTGCCGGAAAAGTCGTCCCGCCGTGAATGCGAACCGGACAAATCTCCGAAAATCCCAACCCAATTCTTGGCCCTCCGTATAGATAACTTCGTTAGCTCTGATATCAAGCGTGAATACGAATGGAGAATTTGACGATGAAAGGGGATAANTAATATAAAATATTAAATAAAATTCATAAATACTAAATATATTTTTATAAAAAATAATTGCATTTCGAATGCACATAATTGTTATATGAATTGTACATTAGTGACTAATTGATTGCACATTAATGACTGAGAGATTGCACCATACCAATTGAAACCGAACAAACTAAGACTTTGAGTCGGAATTAATATGTCGGCTTTTACTTTTAAAATCTTAGTTATTTCATTTTGAATTCACATTTAATTTTAAAAATAATGAAATAATTGAATTGCCAAATTACATAAAAATATTATTAATCAATCAAAATAATAAATAATAAATAATATATGTTATTTAGATAATTTAAGTTTATAAATACTAAATATTTTTTATAAAAAATAATTGCATTTCGAATGCACATAATTGTTATACAAATTGCACATTAGTGACTAATTGATTGCACATTAATGACTGAGAGACTGCACCATACGATTGAAACCGAACGAACTAAGACTTTGGGTAGGAACTAATATGTCGGCTCCATTATATGTTTTTTACTTTTAAAATTTTAGTTAATTCATTTTGAATTCGCATTTAATTTTAAAAATAATGAAATACTTGAATTTCCAAATTACATAAAAATATTATTAATCAATCGAAATAATAAATAATAAATAATAAATGTTATTTAAAAATTTAAATTTATAAATACTAAATATATTTTTATAAAAAAATATTTGCATTTCGAATGCACATAATCGTTATATGAATTGTACATTAGTGACTAATTGATTGCACATTAATGGTTGAGAGATTGCACCACACCGATTGAAACCGAACGAACTAAGACTTTGGGTCGGAATTAATATGCCGGCTCCATTATATGTTTTCACCTTTAAAATTTTAGTTATTTCACTTTGAATTGACATTTAATTTTAACAATAAACGAAATAATTGGATTGCCAAATTACATAAAAATATTATTAGTCAATCGAAATAATAAATAATAAATAATATATGTTATTTAGATAATTTAAATTTATAAATACTATATATATCTTTATAAAAAATATTTGCATTTCGAATGCACATAATTGTTATACTTAATTTAAATTTATAAATACTAAATATATTTTTATAAAAAATATTTGCATTTCGAATGCACATAATTGTTATACGAATTGCACATTAGTGACTACTTGATTGCAACATTAATGACTGAGAGATTGCACCATACTAATTGAAACCGAGCGAAGTAAAACTTTGGGTCGGGATTAATATGTCGGCTCCATTATATATTATTACCTTTAAAATTTTCATTATTTCACTTTGAATTCACATTTAATTTTAAAAATACACGAAATAATTGAATTTCCAAATTTACCAAAAATACCACTATGTCTAGTGTTGTTTGTCGGTCGGTTAGGTCGAATTGATAGCCCGGAATGTCGAAACCAAAATTATACAAATATAGTATTATTTACATTATAAAAAATTTGTGTAGTATTTTTATTGTGCATATACAGAGGGATATATTATGCAGTTTGTCCGTAGACACTAATGTGCAATTTGTCTGATTATGTTGTTTAGCTTGTAGAGTGTATATTTTTATTGTGCATATTCAAATGTTATATTGTGCACTCTAATGAACAACATTGTGTAACTACTAATTTTTTAATAAATTATAAATTTAACCAATTCATTAAATTGAAATATATTGAAATTTATGAAATTGCAATTAGGTCCCTACTACTAGTCAAATTTACAAAAAATCGCCCAGTCCCAATCTGAATTTTTGCCGGCACCAAGCTTCACCGCCCGCGCGAGCGCCGCCGTCGAACTACACACACTCTGCTGCCGACGATGGCCGCAATCTTCCTCTACGACGCCAACCCCGTTCTCGATCTGCTGAAAGAAAGAAAAAAAATTCACATCAATTTCACCAAATCCCATAAATTCCCCGATCGAAAATGGGGTCGTTCAGGAAACGCCGTCGTTCGTCGATGGCTGAGGAAATCAAGGTTGGGGCCAAACATTTGACGCCTACATCCTGGCGACAACGGCAGTCGAGAGGTCACAGAAGAAAAAAATCAAGGTCGTCCTCGAAAATCTAGGGTTGTGTTCCAACGGGGGTGGGGTGGGGAGACTCGTGGAATGGTGGATGAGGAAAGAGGCGGCAGAGGGGGATGTGGGTGGTGACGGAGGCGCGACAGCGGCGACGGTGGAGAAGGAAGGATTGACTGGCGGGAATTGCGGTGTGTGTGTGTGTGTGACCGGTGGTGGACTGTGTGTGTACTCTGTGTGTGTGTGTGTGAGATGAGGGTGGGTGCGTGGGTGAGGGTGAGAGTGGGGTGGGGCGGGGCCCACTTATGGGTGTGTGAGTGAATTGTCTAATCTACCCTTAATAATTGGTCAAATATAAATATTTGACCATAATTTGTATATTTAATTACAAAAATGCCATTATATATTTGACTACAATTAATAAAATTTAACTTGATCATGACCATTGGTATGATGTATTCAATGGTCCAGATCCATTCTTATTTCTTTTACTACCTACCATTCTTATATGATCCTAACTCTCTCTCTCTCTCTCTCTCTCTATATATATATATATATATACATATAGACTAAGTCGGTGTTTAGTGGAAAGCTCTGGAGTACTAATTATTTATTTACTTACCAGAGTGAACTTTATTGAAGCTTTTTTAATTGTCCAGAATGTTCTAATTCTTAATGGCCATAGTTATCTTAATTTTTATTAATGTCAGTTGATGATTTTCAATTCTCACCTTCAACAACGACATCTTTTTGAGTTATGTTTTCAGCTTGAATCACTCCAAGACATGTTCGGAACTCTTCCAATTATGAAAAATTGAGCCTTTTGGTGAACACGTCGGTTACTTAGTCTTTCGTACCAATGTGTTTCATCTCAATCTCTCCTTTGAGCACCTTTTATCTAACGAAGTGATAGTGTACTTCAACATGATTTGTTCTCATGTGGCATATGAGATTTTATGCTATGCGTATAGCGGATTGGGTAACACAATATAGATGTACCGCATAGCTATATGGCTGATGTAGATCTTTTAATAGTTGCATAAGCCATGTGTTTTCTTGTGCCGCCAATAATGCTGCTGTTCGGTACTCAATCTCTGTTGTTGATAGGGGCACTATTGGTTGTCTCTTGCTACACCATGATATTGCGGCCGACTCATGGACGGATCCAGAAATTAAGAGTAGGCTGGACTAGAATTTTAAAAATTCATTTTCATAAAAATCACATAATATTGTTCTTTAAATATTCACTGAAGTTGTGCTCGACAAGCTTCTAAAAAAAAGCTCATTTTGCACCGTATTTGTGTGCTTTCACTAGTTTGACGCCAATCTTGTTTTCTAAAGAATGATGATATTAACGGGTTTTTTACTTTCTTGGCCCAAGGTTGGTGCTCCATGTGATTATGAAAAATTCCACAATACAAATAACAAATTTTTCATATGACATAGTGATTAGCAAAATGAAATTCCTACTCATCATAAATATATATCCAACTATGATATACAACAACCACACTAAAGGATAAGAGATTTAAAAAAAATACACGCACACATTTTCTCTTACAACCCAATTTCTCCCCTTCAAGTCGTTGTCTCTGAACCTCTCTTTTGAATGCACATCTTCTCATACAAAAGTTGGTGGCGATTTAGGGTTTTGAAAATTTTCTCTAGATAAATGATTTCCAGTGATTTTTCTAGCCATCAAAGTCTTACAATATATTACAATTAATTTTTTATTGTAAGTCCAATAAAAAAATAAAGTTGTACTTCAATTTAGAATTGGGTGTTTGATGAAAACACTGATGTTTAGCTAGGATAGAACCCCATTTTGTTAGAACTCTCTTGACAGGGTTGAGAAGTTTAACAACATCTCTCAGAAACGGGGCAAAAAAATAAATAAATAAACAAATACAAAAAGCCCACTTCGGATAGTTATCGTTGGTGGTCCTCTTTACCTTGTCTAGGAACTAGGCTCAAGAGCTTTCTTGCAGGACCGATCAACCAACTCTTGGCCCGTTGTTTACTGTAGAACACTCTTGGAGATGCTCATAAATCAGCTCATCACTAGTAGAAAAAACACATTCTAGGGTCACTTTTTATATCGACTGTAACATACCCCATGTAGAAAGTAAGACGGTGGCATTTTTATAATAAAATTATTGTTATGTATATGTGGTTCTAGTAACCTCGTATAAGAACCCAATGCCTATCAAAATTAACATAAGGCCTTTTTCCACCACATATTAAATATAAATTATCTATATGTAGTTAAACACTCACCACATATAAAAACTCAATAAATCAAATATATCACAAATCAAAATTACATAATTCACTAGGGTAAACATAATTTCTACTAATCTGACTATTCACTTCCCGCTCAGCCTCCACCTTTGCGCACCGTGAAAAAAATTTCCATCTGCCGTGAAGTTGCAGACCCCGCCGCTTCTGTCCGCCGAGAAGTTCCAGTCGCCGTGTCCGTTGTACTGGAAAGCTTCAGTACAGATAGATGGATTTTCACAACCCCTAATTCGGAAAAATTCCCAAAATTATCCCAACGCGAAAATCGTGGCCGCAAAAGAAGTATAAATAATTAGGAATTTTTCATCCACTCATGGAAAATACAATCAACCACACGGCCCATCAGAAGGCAGCGGAGCTATAGCAGCAGCAGCAGAAAACAGGACGGCGATAGAGGCTGAGAACAGCGGCTTCGTGGCCGATAAGCGGCGGCTGCCTCTGTCGAAGGTCGTTGCCGACTGCGTCGAGCGGTGGTTCGAGGACGCGCTGAAGGAGGCGAGGCCGGCGACATCAATATGCAGGTGCTCGTGGGCCAGATGTACTACAGTGGCTATGGCGTTCCCAAAAACGCGGCAAGGTCTAATCTTTTCTCTCTTTCTCTTTCTGATTTTCACTGTGTGAAGGTTGGATTTCTGTGATTGATTATTGGAAAAAAAAAATTGATTTATTCTTTATCTATTTATCTGCTGTTTTATTACCTTGTGATTATCTCAAGTTTATGTGGCCTTTGGAAACTTAGGGGAGCCTTTGGTTTACAAGGGCTTCAAGAGTGAGGTCAACTGTGTGGGGCATTATCGGTAAACGTCCTGGTGAGCTCCTCATCTTTTCCTCTATGTTCGGTAGAAGATTTGTTCGAATCAAGCTGTTCGTGAACATAGCTTGCTTGAACGAGCACTGTTTGAACAACTAATCAAGCTCTTTATTAAAACGAGCCGAGTCGAGCTTGTTCTCGAACAACTCATGTTTTTGTTTTAAAGAGAACATACTAGTTGAACATGTTTGCGAACGAATATTTCAGTGTTAGGGAACTACTCGTTTAGATATTTAGGTTATTAAACGTGCTATGCCGAGTTTTTATGAACTTAAACGAGCTGAGCCTTTTGTTTTTTTATTAAACAAGCTGATGTCGCTTCCATCTGCCGTGAAGTTCCAGTCGCCGCGCCCGTTGTTCCAGCCCCGCCTCTGCGCGCCGTGAACAAAGCTTCAGTCTGCCGCGAAGTTCCAAACCCTGCTTCCGTCCACCAGGAATTTTCAACCGCCGCCTCCGTCTTTTCAGCCCCGCCTCAGCGCGCCGTGAACACGTTCGGTTCCAGCCCCCGCTTCCATCCGTCAGTGAAGTTTCAGCCTCCACTTCAGTCCGGCGTGAAGTTACAGTCCCCGCCTCTGTTGAACACGCTTGTCTTTCCTTCCGCCTCCGCCACCGGCACCACCGACACAGAGACCTCTGCCGTAAGTTGCCCTACTCCTCAATTCTATGCCTACGTTGAATTTTTTCAGAATAGTTATTGTTAAATGTTTTATTATTTTTTTTAGATTATGTAATTGAATTGAATGAACAAAGTATATGGCAAAGTTTGCTGAATTAAATGTTTTTTTCTTTTTTCTCCCCCTTTGTTTCTCAACTGATTCAACAATTTCCATGCACCAGCTCAAGCACTGCCCAATGGAAGCCATGCTCATGCACAACCCAATGAAGGTCACTACTCTAACCAGCCCAATATGTAGTCCATGGCAGCCCAGCTTATCAGCTGTTGGGAAACATGAAATCAAAATCACAAAAGCTCATAAATGAAGGCAGAAAGTAAAAGTTGTAGATTGCCATTTTTGTCACAAAGATAAAGCTGCTATATTGATGACAATACTCTCTTAGGGTTACATTAAGGTGAGTCTATATATATAGACATAGTTACAGTGATCCAACGTTTCCTAAACAATCAAGATCAACAATTCAAAAATCAAAAATGATTCTTCCAGCTGCATGTACTACAATCTGTTGTGACCATTTTTGTTACGTTTTTCTGTACTATTTTGTAATTCTTTTTCCTCCGTTTTAGGTCTTTTTGCTTGTTTTTAGTTCATTTTATAGTTTATTGTGTGTTTTGTTCTATTTTGGCTTTTTATGTGTTTTTCGTGTATTTTGTCGTTTTTCTACGTTTTTCTTCTTGTTTTTAGTGTGCAGGTCGGAAGTCCCGTGAGGAATCGATTTAGCTCAAAAATGGGTCGGGAAATCATGATTGGATAGATGGGTTCCTTAGCTACACATAGAAAAAAGTGGAATCCAATTTCGAGTTCGGACGAGCCCGGACGGCTCCAAAACGCGAAGTCGCGCGAAACACGTTCAATGTGTAGGTCAAGAGCTTTGGGAGAATATTATTTCAAGAATAATTTGGCCAATCAAGCATCATTGAATAGAGGACTTCGTTAGCGACACATAGGAAAAAACGAAACTCAATTCCGAGTTCGTACGAACCCAAACCAGCCCGAAACGCAAAGTCATGCAGTCCAGCCCCCTAGCGCCGCTAGCTACCCTTAGCGGACTTCAGAGCCTCGGCCATCCATACCCTAGCGGCGCTGGCTAGCTCCTGTTGGCAGACAACATATTCTTATTTTTCCTCAAATCCGGGCTTGTCTTGAGGATGCTTGAAAGTGGCAAACTTTGGACCAGAATTTCCACCTCAAATTGAGCTATGGTGTTGGGGAGAATACCACTACTTCTTCTCCAACATTCCACTACAAAAAGGAGGATCATCATCATCACCAAGGACCATCCATGCATGCTTGAACCAAGAGGGGTTCTTCCCTCTCTCCTTCTTTCATTCTCCCTCTATTTCTCTGCTCTTATTTTCTCTTTTCTTCTTCTTGTATTTTCTTTATTTTGTCTTTTGGAGGAAGCTTGTATTTGAATTCAACACTTGAAGATTGATATGTAAGTTTATTTTCTCTTTGAATTAATTCATGCATACTGGTTAATTTAGGAGAAGTATTTTGTTGTGTTGAATTTGATATGAGTAGCTAATCCTTTAGCTAGGGTTAAGGGATAATCATTTCGGTTCGTTCTCGTTTACGTGCATGACGATAAATCAATCTTGACGAGTTGTTTTAATTATGAATTGATAAAATCATACTTGATAAATTGTTATAACCTAAGAGTGACACTTAGGTTAATTTGTTGATATAATCAAAGAGTGACACTTTGATTTGTGATTGAATATTTATTTGTTGAGTTAGAGTTTGTTAATTTGACGAATTGTGACTTTTAGAACCGAAAGGGGAGGAGTCGTAGAGATAATCGATTTCAAAACCGAGAGGGCAGAAATTGGTGGAATTTGGCTCGTTTAGAGTAGACATGTTCGGAGACGTATTGTCTATGTGTTAATTGTTTCGTTAATTCGCTCATTTATGTTTATCAGCATGTTCGGAGACGTATTGAGGTTAAACCGCTAAATGAGTTAATTAGTCGAGCCTTTTAACCGAGTTATCGATTGCCGTTAAATGTGTGTAGAACCGGAAGCGATTATTCTCGATACCCTAGCTCGTTTATCTTTTTATCGTTTATATTTTTAGGTAGACTATTGTCTTTTATTATTTCTTAGTTGATAAATCTCAAACTCTATCATGATTAGAGTGTTTAGGAGTTATTTTTCTTTTATGTGTTATCGATACCATTTCTGAATTCTGAACCGTCTTCCTCGAGAGATCGACCCGGGAAACGAATCATTCAATTCGGTGCTCGGTAAAAATAATTTGCTACAACATAATCTGTCCACATGCATGTCTTTTATGCATTGAATGTTGTTAATGTAATTCTGGACACTAAACTTCATTTAAGGATAATATCTCATCATCTCCCCTTAAGCCAAAGGAGGAGAAACTTGTAAGAAATTCTTGAGCCGACTGAAGGTTTGAAAAGGCAAAAGGCTTTGTGAGGATATCAGAAATCTCATCAACCGAGGGAACATGATGCACCTTGAGAACACCTTTGCACACTTGGTCCCTAACAAAGTGAAGATCAATTTCTATATGCTTGGTCCTTGCATGAAGGACTAAATTGCTGGCCAGAGACATAGTGCTCATATTATCTATCCTTACCGTAGGAGTGACAGACATTTGAACTTTAAGTTCACCAAGTAAGGATCTTAACCAAGTTATTTCAGCTGTAATCTGAGCCAAACTTTGATATTCAGCTTCTGTGCTAGACCGAGACACAAATGATTGCTTCTTTGAGCTCCAAAAGACAGGATTTTTGCCTAAATAAATGCAATTACCAGAGATAGACCTTCTATCATCAAGGTCATTACCCCAATCTGAATCTGAAAAACCATTGATATGAGACCTGGAATGTCTAGTATAGTGAAGACCATGAGTTGTAGTACCTGCAAGGTATCTAAGTGACCATGAGTTGTAGTACCTGCAAGGTATCTAAGTATCCTCTTCACAGCTTTCCAATGAGTGTCCATAGGATTTTGCGTGAACTGACTAACCCTATTGACACTATAGGATATATCAAGTATGGTAATGCAGACATATTGAAGAGACCCCACTATGCTTCTGTAAAATGATGGATTTTCTAGAGGGGTACCATGAGATTTGGACAAGGATGTTGATGTAGCCATAGGTGTTGCAAGAGGCTTGGCTTCCAACAAGGAGCACTTAACAAGTATGTCCTTAATGTATGTTGATTGAGACAAATGAATACCAGTTGAAGTTTTTGAGATCTCAATTCCAAGAAAGTGATGAACTGGACCAAGATCCTTGAGAGAAAAGTGGGTGTGAAGGTTCTAAATTACAAGTTGCACCTCTTGGTCATTGGTGCCTGTGATAAGTATGTCATCAACATAGACAAGTAACCACACTGAAGATGAAAGAGAGTTCCTTATGTACAAGGAATTATCTGACTTGGAATTAAAGAAGCCAAGTGAATGAAGAACTTGCTGCAGCTTTGTAAACCAAGCTCTTGGAGCTTGTCTGAGACCATAGAGTGATTTATGCACCTTGCAAACAAGAGATGGAGAACTAAGAACTTCAAAACCTGGTGGTTGAGTCATAAAGAGATCCTCATCAACTTTTCCATGAAGAAAGGCATTGTTAATATCAAGCTGCTTCACAGTCCAATTATAAATAAGAGCCAAACACAGAACAATTCTAATGGTGGTTGGTTTAATGACAGGAGTAAATGTTTCATAAAAATCTATGTCTGTTGTTTGACTATATCCTTTGGCAACAAGTCGAGCCTTATACCTTGCTATGGACCCATCAGCATGTCTCTTGAGTTTAAAAACCCACTTACAGCCAATAATTGATCTGTTAGGAGGTACAGACACTAAAGACCAAGTTGAGTTCTTCATGAGAGCATGGTATTCTGCATCCATAACTGCCTAACATTGTGGGTGTTGAAGATCATCAACATAAGAAGTGGGTTCCACTTCATCAAGTTGAGTTATGAAAACTTTTGGTTTCAAAGAGCTTGTCTTTGATCTGATCACCATATGGTGAACAGGTGGAGCTGCAGGAGAAACATTAGTAACATGTTGTGTAGAGGAAACACTTTGATCAGATAATGTATCATTCACAATTGGCAACTCAACAAAGAGATGGATAGTGGAGTTTGAAGAAAGTGTGTCTGAATTAGAGGTATGAGAAGAAGAAGATAAGGAATGAGTAATGTTTGAATTTTGAGGTGGGGTGGTGACAGGAGAGTGTGATTGTTGATCGTAGAGGTAATTGGAGATTGATGTGGGGCAGTGGATTGTGGTGAAAAAGTTGATACTATGGGAGTGGAGGTATGAATGAAAAAAGTGATGGTGTCTTTTTCAGGATAAGAGATTGAGTCTTTGCAGAAAGGGAAGTTTTGTTCATCAAAAACAATATCTCGAGTAACAATGACCTTGCCAGAAAGGAGAAGAGCTTTATAGCCCTTGTGTTTTGAACTGTACCCAAGAAAAGTGGATGGTAAAGATCTAGACTGTAGTTAGTGAGAGTTGTAAGGCCTTAGGTTGGGATAGCAAAGGGAACCAAAAACTTTGAGGGTGGAATAATTTGGACTGTGGCCATATAGTGCTTGCAAGGGAGAAAGGAAATTAAGGGCTTTAACAGGCAGTCTATTAAGGGTATAAACAACTGCACTAAAAGCATCATCCCAATACTTTAAAGGAACATGAGCATGAAAAAGAAAAGAAAGTCCCATTTCAATAATTGATCTATGTTTTCTTTCTGCTACCCCATTTTGGGCTGGAGTGTATGGACAAGAAAGTCTATGACTTATCCCAGACTCAGTAAAAATGAAGCCAAGGTTTCTGAATTCAACCCCCCCTCCCCCCCCCAATCACTCTGAACAACCTTAATCTTATGATTTAATTGGGTTTCAGCCAGATTCTTAAAATGAATGAATGCTTCTTTCACATCAGACTTGAATTTAAGGAAATAAATCCAAGTAAATTTTGTATATTGGTCAACAAAACAAACATAATATTGAAAGCCATTGACTGATTTGATAGGTGATGGTCCCCAAACATCAATATGAATAAGTTCAAGTGGGTGAGTGTACGTAGTTGGTGTTAGAGTTAACATAAGGAAGAGCATGACTTTTGTCCTGAAGACAGGAACCACACACAAACTTTTCATTAGAAGAAACTGGGACATTACAAGATTTCGTAACCTTGGAAACAACATCAAGGGAAACATGTCCTAACCTAGAGTGCCACAACTCTAGTTTACTAGTTTTATTGAAAGAAGTAACATGTGAAGACGGTAAAGTGGGATAGCTGTTGACTGAGAAGGCTTGAGGGGTGGTAGAGGAGCAGTTGATGTCAAAGATGTAGAGACAATCCTTAAGAGAGCCTTTGAGAAGAACTTGTTGAGTAGCTTGATCCTTAGTCAAACAATAGTGAGGATGAAACTCAAAATATTCAGCATTATCCAAAGCAAATTTAGATACACTTAAAAGATTTTTGGTTATGCTTGGAACATGAAGTAGGTTTCTGAGATAAAATGGTTTGGAAGCATTTGTAGGATTATCAAATTGAGAATTGCCAATATGTGAAATCAACAAACCTGATCCATTGCCAACATGAAGCTTTTTGTGTCCTTGATATTCCGAGGCAATGCTGAGATTCGACATATCATTTGTCACATGATGGGAAGCTCCTGAGTCAGCAAACCACAATGTGTCTTGGTTCAAATTTTGTGACACCATCATAGCATTCATATTATGTGCCATTTGAGGATTTGTGACCTGAGCAACTTGAGCTGTTTAAGTGGGTTGATGTTGTATGTTTGTTGGACTTGGATAAGTGGAATCATATCTATGATAACACTTGTCTGCAATGTGATTTGACAGTCCACAAACTTGACAAACATGTCTACTGTTGTTCCTAAAACCTCTTCCTCCTCTTCCTCTGAAGTTATTGTTTCTTCCTCTTCCTCTTTGAGACTGAAAACCACCTCTGTTCTGAAGTACTGAGGATTTGATCTTTGAGTGGTATTGTTGTTGTTGTTGCTTGAGGCAAGGTTCACTGTGGGAGTTGATCCATCAGAGTTCACAATAGATATGGACTGAGAGTTAACATCAAGCCTTGCCTCTAGACTGAGAAGCATGGCATAAAACTCATTTAGGTTGTACGGTTCCACTCGAGATATGATAGAAACCACAGCATGATTATACTCAACACCTAAGCCAGCTAAGATGTAAAGAATGTGATTTTCCTCAGTCACATATTCTCCAGCTGTTCCAAGGGCATCACAACAGGCTTTTATTTTGCCAAGAAACTCTCTCATACTGGTTGACCCTTTTAAGGGTTTGGAGCTGAAGTTTGTGATGCATTAACCTTGATTTTGAGAGGCTTGAGAAATTAGCCTCCAGAGACTGCCATATTTCTCTAGATGTGTTCTTACCTATCATCATGATGAGGAGGTTTTCACTGAGGGAAGCAAGAAGCCATGAGGTGAGGAGTTGATCTTGTCTAACCCATGTTGTGTCCTCTGGGTTGGTTTGAGGTTGAGAAGTGGCCTCTGAGGTGATGAACCGATCTGGTGGTTTTGCATCTCCAGAAACAAAGGCTTCAAGACCATAGCCAACAATAGCACTCCAGATTTGTTGTTTCCACAACAAATAATTTGCATCTGTGAGTTTGATAGTGATGAGTTGATGCTGAGGTTGAATAAGAGGAGAGGAGTTTGTGGTAATGGACATCCCTGTGGTCGAAGATGAGTCCACTTAAAGCTGTTTCTCTCAGATCTGAAAGGGATAAAAAAAATGAAAGGTTTCAGAGCCCAGCTGGCTCTGATACCATGTTGGGAAACATGAAATCAAAATCACAAAAGCTCATAAATGAAGGCAGAAAGCAAAAGCTGTAGATTGCCATTTTTGTCACAAAGATAAAGCTGCTATATTGATGACAATACTCTTTTAGGGTTACATTATGGTGAGTTTATATGTATATACATAGTTACAGTGATCCAACGGTTCCTAAACAATCAAGATCAACAATTCAAAAATAAAAAATGATTCCTCCAGCTGCATACTATAATCTGTCCACATGCACACACCAGTTTGTCTTTTATGCATTGAACATTGTTTATGTAGTTTTGGACACTAAACTTCATTTAAGGATAATATCTCATCATTAGCCCATTAGAGATGCAGCACGTGGTAGTCGTGCTCCTGAAGGCCACGAGCCAAAACCTGTCATGCAAAGGACAAGCACAACGACTATGTCCCGCTGTGGTGTACTGTGACCCATCTCAACCTTTGATCAAGAATGCTATAGCTAGATATGTGTAGGGTCAAGATTATTGCTTACTCATTCTTGTACTAGCTTATTCTTATCCATCTTTGGCTAGGTTTTGCTTATAAAAGAAGCAAGCAATGTAACAGTTAAGTATGAAAATAAAGTATAAAAAGAGAAATAAGAAACACAAAATACCAAAACGATATGAAAAATACAATAACGAACAAAAACGACTAAATGGACCGGGAAAAACTTAAAACAAATTAAAAGTTACACAAGTAAAACACATAAAAACACACAAAATAACAACAAAAAACATACAAAATAGTAAGTGATGTTGTTTACATGATGTGCCGTTAAGATTGTTTACGATCACCGCGTCCCTGTCCGGAGGGTTTATGACGTCACCGAAATGAGCTCAAGAATAATTGTTACGTTAAACCCAACCGATGGATTAATTTCTGACATAATTGTAAAGAATTGAGTGATACTATTTTCGTTCCCAATTATAAAAGTAGCATAGCTGGAGTTCTTGTATCTAACGGTGAACCCATTTCAAAAAAAGTCCATGGTGACCTTTGGGCCTTTTCCACAACTTGGGAACTCATTTGTCCGTTACTTCCTCATATTCTGTTTTTAGTTCATATTGTAAGCTTGGGCCACAGGGTGAAATAGCAAATAAAATTCTTGTCAAACTTCTCACAATCTGGTTGAAATAGCAAATCAAATTCATCAAGCATAGTGTTAGAATATCACTTTTGAGTTGTCTCACATCGTTCATACAAGAAAATAGACACACTTTATAAAACTAATAGGCTGCTCCTCCTTCCAATAATTGGTTTTGGGATGGAACCCCACTTGGGCTTCATATGGGCTTTTCCGCGTTCATGGTGCGCTTCATGTTTAGTGGGCTCGCACCCGTTTTTCCCCAGTTTCTGTCATGGTATTAGAACCGGTTCTATTGGTGTCCGTGCGATGACGTACCCGTCACCCAGCCAATTGGACTTGGGCTCTCGAAAGACTCACAAGTGAGGAGGCGTGTTAGAATATCACTTGTGAGTTGTCCCATATCGTTCATACATGGAAAATAGACTCACTTTATAAATTATTATATTATAATTTAGTATTAAATAAAATTGGTTATAAATTATTATATTATAATAATGAATTTATATTATATTTATTAAATCTAAAAATACCAACTGAACCGCGGAATCGTGTACTAGTAACTTGTCCAATAGAACTAGTGTGTATCCCGTGCGATGCACGGAAATATTATTAAATTAACAATATTATAAATAGACCTCGAGTTTGAGTCAATGGCGGAAATGAAAACTACTATTGATCCTATTTAAAAAGAGGAAGAAAAAAAATAATTATAAATAAAAGAGGAGGATAAACAATACTTAATAATTATAAATTAGAGATTCGGGGTCAAACAATGTAAAATTATTTTATATAAGAGAATATAAAAAAATTTGATTACACACCATTTCAAAATTATTATTATACTTTTTTGTATTGTTAGCTTAGAATATTTGTAAAAATATGAATAATTAGACCGATGAAAATTAGCTTCTTAAAATAGATTTTTTTGCCTATTCAGATTTGTCCAACAATTACTATATATAGAATATATTTAATGATTTTTGCGGGAAAAAGTTTCTAAATTTGTAAAAAAGTTATTCTTTTTATATAATGATAGATTGCATGTATAGGAGGATAATAAGTCAGATAATATAGTTGAAATCATGTTTCAGAATAAAAATAAAGTTAATTTAGAAGGTATTACATTGTTAATGAAATTCAATAACCTTATTTTGTTTTTCAACGTTAATAGTATAGTATATACGCGTAACGAATGCAAATTTGGACCACTCTGGCATTCCAAGATATTTAGACAAATTCGGTTAAAGCATGTTGTTGATCCCTCTCCAAATAAAAAAAATATAATAAAATAAAATAAATTTCATCCCCTTAGTTAACAGGTTATAAATTACAATATGACTTGGTATTATGAACTGATCTTGTCTTTTGTGGTAGAGTTTTAAGGTCCCCAAACTTTAAGATAATTACAAACCATTACAATTTGCAAACTCGAAGTACGACAAAATTTTATATTCGATCACATGAAAGACTTCGAAATTGGCACTCGTGAACTCTCAGTTTGATATTGTAATGAATAACAAGCTGAATTCATATGCTCTAGTGACATTAGGGCAATCATGTGGCGCACCTCATCAGGCTTTAAGGTCGATTAATTTCAATTTATTCAAATTAGTAATTAGCAATGTAACTTTCATTCATTCAAATAAGTAATTAGCATTAGAATCTTGGTGCGATTGAATATAGCTTTTTATTTGTCTTCTCCTAAAAATATCAGATAAAAAAGTGAAAAAAAATAATTTTAAAAAAGTAAAAAAAATGCATGAAGTAATAATATTTTCTATTAAAAATATAAATAATATTTATTTTTTATTTTTATTTTTTAGTGGTGTCAGTCTAAATAGTGGGGGAAAAGAGAGACAGAATGAATAATATTTTGTATAAAAAATAATTTTATTTCAATTTTAATGATATGATTCATGCCTCCAGGGTGTGAGGTCAAGTGGTGACTCGTGGGTAGTGAAATTCTCTCTGAAGCCAAAAGTCACGAGATCGATCCTGACTCACGTGGAGAGTGTGAGTGGGGCATTGCACTCTCTCTGGGATGATTAGTCTCACATTTGCCTGGGGATCCTCTAGGCGTGGTAGGCCCTTGCTGTTAGTTGGTGGGCTGTAGTGGGTTGTGAAGAAGTTGAATGAATGTGGGGATGCTTTCCAGTCGACGAAAAAAAAAGAGAGATTATTTATGATTAAAAAATATATGAAATAAAATTATGAATCAGAATCCAATTATTCAAATCCTAATTGTGGGGTCCAAATCAATGTGCTTTTTAACGAGACGATCTAAAATTTTGTATTCATCGATTGTAGCCAAACTCATATTCAAATTACCAATCCCATTGATTTTACAAAATCATTCAAATTTTAATATCTCATCTAGTATTCGATCATGTGCACATATGTATACATGAGTAAAATATTATAAGTATTTATATGCATATATATTTAAATTATAAGTTACATAATCATATTACATTCAAATATTTTGATCATTTGTAAAAGTAAACGGTGTAGAAGTACTTAACTATATAAGGATCACTATATTGATTAGTGATGTAAAGGAACCGAACCGAGCTCGGACTGTTCGAGCTCGAGTTCGACTAATATTCGAGCTTGTTCGAGTTCGTTTGTTTATTAATTGAGCCTAAATTTATGTTCGTTTTCATTCGTTTAGTTGTTCGTTAAGTTCGTATTCGTTCGTGTTCGGCTTGTTTAGCTAATCGAAATTATTTGAACTTTTCGAGTGTTTGATTAGCTCGTATTGTTCGAATAGTTCGATTATCAAAACTTATGAAATGCTTATTTACTTTTATTATTATTATTATTAAAAATATGTTGTTCGCGAACACTCGTTTATGTTCGCGAACGTGTTCGTGTTCGTTCGAATAATAAGCGAGGTGAATTACATGCTCGAGCTCGGCTCGATTATTAAACGAACGAGCCCTAAACGAAGACGAACGAGCTCGAACGAACTTTCGTTCGCGACGGTTCGGTTCGTTTGCAGCACTAGTATTGATTGCATAAAATGTACTCCCTCCTATTCATAATAAGTGTCGTTTTGGGAAGTTGCACACTAATTAAGAATAATTTTTTTGTCAATTATAACCCTCATTAATGAAGATAGAGATAGATGTTTTAAAAAAAAAAGATGAAGAGAATATGAAAAGACATAGTGTATTTATTAACTAAATGAGGGTAATAATGGAAAAATATGTACAAAAGATCTAAAACGACATTTATTTTGGTTAATAGTTGATAAAGCCAAAATGACATTTAAAAAGAATAAGAGGTAGTATTAATTAATGTAATTTTTTTTTTAATGTTGAAGGATCGTGACAATTAATTTGCTGAAAAAATAGTAAATTTACTATCATATCAATTGCTTATGAAATTTATAAAGGTTTTACAATGCCATTAAGATTAATTAGTTTATTTAATAAAACAATCCACCAATGAGATAAAAAAATATAATATTATTTTCAGAATAAATCAATTAAAGAAAAATTTTTAAAATAAAACTTTTTATGCTCATGTAATTTTAATATACCATTTATTGTGAAAAATTAATTAAATGTCTGTCGGTGCCCGGCTGACCGGCTTCTGCCGCCATTGACAAGCGGCTGGCGGCGTTGACCGAACTGCTTTCCTCCTCTTTTCTGTCACTAGTCTCCCACGCTTATATGAGTCCACCAGAAACTTCTACCTCTTCCTTATCCAGACCGGCGGCGGCGGTGCGCTGCTCACTAAATCCAACCATACAATGGCGACCACCTCCTCCAGTCCACCATCGCCACCGTTGAGCACGATGGGCTACAATCAGAGTGCATCTGAGATTTGAAGTTTATGGAGCCGAAATCACAGGTCGAATTGGTTGGCAACAATCGGGATCAAACTTCGACCGACACAGTGAGGGAACACGTTGGCAGTACGAATTGGTCGGCGACAACGATGCCATCACCTTCAATTTATTGAGTCTGGTCCCCCGTGTTCCCAATTGTAGATGGGGGAATGGATCGAGAACGAAGAGGGAGATCAAGAACGAGGTGTTGCTGTCACTGTTCTACGTACCCACAGAGACGCCTATTCGGAGGGGGATTTCGCAGCGGACGGGGGATGGGGATGGCTGGAAGTTCGATTTATGAAAATCGAATTTTGGGGGGCTTGTCTTTGAAAATTAGTCAAAACATGAGGGTTGAGATGCAATTTCAGAATATTATAAATTATTACCATCTAATCCTTAGGGGTCAATTTGTAATTTATTTATAATTTGAATATTTACAATATGACCCTTTAGTTTTTATATTTATATAATAAAAGTGCATATTTAGATGATAAACAATGCATATATTAGATATAAATAATTGATACTTAATTGAGAATAAGAAATGCATATTTAGTTAATTCAAGATGTATATTTAGTTGATATGAAATGAATATTTAGTTCATTCATAGTGCATATTTGTTATATTTAAATTAATATATATATGATGCATATTTAGTTGATACGAAATGCATATTTAGTTCATCCATAGTTCATATTTATTATATCTAATTTAATTTATAATGATGCATATTTATTTCATTCATGATGGGTATTCAGGTGATACGAAATGCATATTTAGTTCATTCATAGTGCATATTTGTTATACTTAAATTAATATATATATATATATATATATATATATGATGGATATTCAGTTGATACGAAATGCATATTTAGTTCATCCATAGTGCATACTTGTTATATTGCAATTAATATAGACATGATGCATATTTAGTTGATACGAATTGCACATTTGGTTCATCCATAGTGCACGTTTATTATGCCTATATAGATATATAATTGCTAGCAAAACAATTAATAAAACCTCATTTATTTTCCCTCCAAAAGAAGTTACACAAACATGTTTATTTTATTATCTTTTTTATTTTTTATAATTAAAACCTTAAACAACTACTAATCAACAAATATTTGATCTATATATATATATATATATAACTATTTGAATTTTTCACATTATTCTGTTACAATCTAATATATTTTTTTAAAAAGGTAACTAAAACTTAATCAATCAATATAGTGACTCACATACACATCAATTCTCTCGCCGGGGAGCGTTCCACATTCTCTCACCGGGGAGCTTTATCCGTCATCGTTGTTGTGCTCTCATTCTCCTACTCTTACTTCCGTTGTCGTTGCTCGCCTCGGATCTAGTTTAATCATTGCACTCTTCTTTTTCTCCTCGCTTTCAGATCGGAATTTCGATTTCTCGCCATCATATTCTTAATTAGGGTTACCATAGGAACCCCAAACTGTGTGGGGCAAGATGAGGAACTCTCACAGAAACTGCAGGGTTTTTCTCTGTCCGAAAAGGAACATACTCTCATCGACATTCGTCAAGATGATATCAAAATTAGTGCAGACGAGTGTCAAAGGAGCCTGTTCGGGAAAATCATCGGCGACCAGAAGACCAGTTGGATAGGGGTCAAGCGAGCAATGAGCAATATTTGGAGGCTAACCCAACCTCTAGAAATTAAAGAGCTCGGACCCAACTATTACCAATTTATTTTTCAAGGGAAAGAAGATAAAGAGAAGGTCGCAAAAGGTATTAACTGGACTTAAAAGAATCAGTACTTAGTTCTTTCAGAATGGAAGAGGGGCCTCTCAATCAACCATCCCACATTTCAAGAGCTCAAGCTCTGGGTGCAAGTATTCAATGTACCTCTAGATTGGCTCAGCACGGATATGGGTTTGAAGATTGGAAAAGTTTTCAAGGAAACACAACACGTAGTGATTGTGGGGGCAGGTAATCATGGAGGTAAGATAATGCGATTATTAGTTACAATTGATCTCACAGAACCTCTGCCCCGTTGTGCCAAACTAAGGCTAGATGATCAGTTAGTGAGTGTTTGCTTCAAATATGAATGATTGGTTAACCATTGCCACTACTGTGGCCTTATTGGTCACCTTGATAGAGCATGCTCTGAAAGGTTGAATGATATACGTTCTAACTCACTTCATGAAGGACAATATGGTGCATGGATGAGAGCCTCAGAGAACAATCATTGGACAGGTCTTAACTCTTCAGGCTCTCAAAGCCCCTCTAGCCAGGATAACCCCTCATCCTCAACTCACTCAGACACACCAATATCCACACTTTCTTCACCTAAACATGACAACAACCAATTCCTCTCAATTGAAGGTACTCCCTTCCACAAATTGCCAGCCTCAGAAGCCTCCACATCCCAGACAAACCACCCAATCCCTAACACTCTTTCAGAAAAACTGCAAACCACACCACAATCCCCAAACCTAATAACTGAGGACAACTCTCAAATCCTCCAACTGCAGACCTTCAACAAAGATATGGAAATTGAAATTCCCCAAGTAGCAACTCCCAACAGTAATCCTCTGCAATTAGCTATAACCTGTTCTCATAGCCCTAAACCTAAAATGTGGAAGAGATCATCATCCAGACTTGGTAGACTCGAAAGACAAGGAAGCAGCCCTTCAATCAAGGAGGACAATAAGTTAGCCAAGAGAAATAGAGACACATCAGATGAAGCCAAAGGGGAAGGCAGCTCAGGCAAGAATGTTCAAGAGGAGAACAAAAAGCCAAAAACAGAATCTCAGCAAGTGGGGGTGGCCAGCCTAGAATGGCACCCAAGTGACCAATGCTAGCTGCGGTGTGGAATTGTAGAGGGCTGGTTGGGCCCTCTACAATTTCCCAAATCAGAGAGTCCATTAAGGCTCACCACCCTGTTTTCTTTTTCATTTCTGATACAAAAAAGACCAGTGGTTTTGTTAAGTCAGTAGTTAGGAAATTAGGGTATGATGATAGATTAGATATTGTGGACCCAGTAGGATTAAGTGGGGCCTTCTTCTTTTTTGGGATTCCATTGTAAACATCATTCAAGTTAAAAAAAAAAAAAAAATCCTTCTATATTGCTGTTTAATTTGTTTTGGGAACAGCCCCATCTCAATGGGGCATTTTTGTTTATCTTAGTACCTGCAAGCAGATTAGAGCTTCTCAGTGGGAGGAGATGATTGCAGATAAGGTTCAATGGGGCACTAGCTGGTTTACAATGGGAGAGTGGAATGACCTAAGGACTGCAGGTGACAAAATAAGGGGCAATAAGAGGAGTAGCAGGAGCTTCATGGGATTCAACTCCTTTATAAATAGCATGGCTATGGATGAACTTCCAATGCTGGGTTATCAATACACTTGGTGCAACCTGAGGAGTGAAGAAGGAATGGTAGAAGAGAAATTCGACAGAGCATTTGCTTCCATGGACTGGACTCAAGCCTTTCCAAATGCCACTGTTTCAAACAAGGTCAGAAGCTCATCAGATCACTCCCTACTACTTCTGAACATGGGACAACAACAACACAAGAGAACAGCAAGGTTCCACTTTGACAAGAGGTGGATAGGGATGGAAGGTTTCAAGGAAACAGTAGAAGCAGCTTGGGCCCAGCAAACTGAAGGTACCCCTTTCTACAGGCTAAAAGAGAAGGTAAAGCAGACCAGGGCAGCCCTACCAATCTGGAGCTCTAAGCATAAAGCCCAGAATCAACTTAAGATTGAAAGCTTATCCAAGAATCTGGAAACCTTGAGAGAAGATACATCAGACAACTATTGGGATCAGTGGAACACCACAAGGAAAGATCTTAATGCAGCCCACAGAGAGGAAGAACTCTACTGGCAGTAAAGGTCCAGGCTGAATGGATAAAGGAAGGAGATGGCAACACTAAATTCTTCCACGTATACACTCTTCAAAAAAGGAAACAGAATGCAATCTCAAGACTTATCACAGCTCAAGGTACAGTTCTTACTTCTCAAAATGACATAGACGGCCACATTTCAGACTTCTATTCAAATATTTTCCATACTGAAGGAAGTTGGGATGGTGAATCCATCATACACCTAATCCCCAAAACCATCACTAAGGACATCAAATTAGATCTTTTGAAACCAGTCACTGAAGAAGAACTGAAAACAACTCTCTTCTCTCTACATCCAGAAAAGTCACCAGGTGAAGATGGCATGAATGCATTGTTTTATCAACATTGCTGGAATCTTGTCAAAGTTGATGTCCTAGAGGCCTTGCTCAGTTTCTTCCAATCTGGTATGCTCCTCAAATACTGGAACCATAACATCTTGTCCCTAATTTCAAAAGTGCCGCAACCAAAATCCTTAAGTCAATTCAGGCCTATCAGCCTATGTTGTGTGATTTACAAAACTCTGTCAAAGATACTGGCTCAAAGATTGATGATCTGCTTAAACTGTTGTATAAGCCCTCACCAATCTGCATTTGTGAAAGGAAGGCAGTTAATGGATAACATCATAATAGCTCCGAAAGCCTTTCACTTCCTCAACAGACATTCCACACGCCCAAATTATTTCATGGCTCTGAAGCTTGACCTCATGAAGGCATTTGACATGGTAGAGTGGCATTGTCTGCAGAGGATCATGAACCAAATGGGCTTCCATTCAGACTTCATCGAGTTGATAATGGTTTGTGTTTCAACCTCTACTATTTCTTTTAAAGTAAATGGGAAAGTGAGTGGCTATATCACACCATCAAGAGGGATCAGGCAGGGGGACCCATTGTCCCCCTATCTATTCATAATTGTAGCAGAATTACTCTCATCCCTGAGCACAAGCTCTCAACAGCAAGGTTATATCCATGGTCTTAAACTCTCAAGGAATGGTCCAGCCATATCTCATTTGCTATTTGCTGATGACTCATTGCTATTCAGTGAAGCAGGGGTTGACCAAGCCAGACATCTCTTAACTATTGTGGAAAAGTACAAGCTATTCTCTGGCCAAAGAGTTAATTTGCAGAAATCAGGAATATTTTTTAGCAGAAACACTCCACAAGCTCTGAAAGACAGAATATGCAGTGTCCTCCAAGGAATTGTCCCTCACAGATCAACTAGGTACCTTGGGCTACCCTTGGGAATAGGAAGGTCAAAAAAAGAAGTCTTTGATTACATCCTTGAATCAATCAGAACCAAGCTACAGAGTTGGAAAAACAAGCTACTGTCAACAGCAGGCAAGGAAGTCTTAATCAAATCTGTCATACAGGCTCTGCCTATCTTCTCAATGACCTGCTTTAAGATCCCAGCCTCTATCTGCAAGGAAATTTCAAAACTATGTGCTGCATTTTGGTGGAAATCTGGAGACCAAAGTAATTTTGGTATCCACTGGAGGAAATGGGAAAGAGTTACTCTTCCTAAACTTAATGGGGGTCTGGGGTTCCTGGATATCACCCTCTTTAACAAGGCTCTCATTTGTAAACAACTTTGGATGATAGCTACTAATCCTAATCTTTTGGTGAGCCAAATAGTCAAAGATAGGTATTTTCCTGAAAGCACCATTCTTAGAGCCGAGAAAACACAGAAAGGATCTTGGTTGTGGAACAGTTGGCTATCAGTGATGCCACTCTTTGCTAAATGTGTGAAAATTGAGATCAGGGATGGTTCCTCAACCAAAATTGAAGATTTGAACTGGGTGCCAGAGCTAAAAAAACCCCATCCCATCCTGATAGAAATTGCTAGGGGACATTTGATTTGGGTTAAAGATTTGTCATACTCAGGTAATTTATGCGTCCGCCACTGACTGAAATGGACATAGGTAATTTATTTATTATTGTGGATGCTGATGATGTTAGGTTCATTAAAACTCACCAAAATATAAATTATCAAACAAAGCTCATATCTTGATTCACATAGTTATCCACCCCTGCTATTATCTTAATCACTCATTTGCTCATTTATTCTTCCAACAAATTTGAAGTTCAAGGCATACAATCTTTTTATGAAATATTCTCTACAAAGTAGTAAAAAAATATTGAATAAACATATAAAATACAACAACAATGACAATATAGTTGACAATCTTGACAAAAGAATTAACCTATTATTTGGCAAGCACAGATCGACAAACCACACACTCCATTTTAAAAACACAATTAATTAAACTAATGTTTGGGGGAACCATTAATACTACAATTTATATTGTGAAACCCTAAATTCCTAAAAATGATGTAAGAAAAATTAATCAATATTCATGAATATGGACAAAAATTAGAGAACTAACAAATATAAAAAAAAATTATCAAAATACGCTGAAGAATCAAGGAATTGGACGTACTGTGCGAATTTGTTGTGCTCTGGCGTCGCGCCCAGGCTTATTAGTAAAGGGTTTTTTTTTCGCTGTGCAAAATTTCAAATTGATTGGGGGTCTCATTTTTCGTCTCTGTAATTGGGGCCTGAGGGTTCTTTTAATGTGAAAAATATTTTATAAGCTAATTGACAAACTCCACTACATCAATACCGCACTAGCCACTAAACATAATAAGTTTTTGGGCCTACCATTGGTTTTTTTCCATTTTTTTATGTTGACTATTTTATGTTAGGTGTGCATTTGAAAGTGAAGGCCCAACAAAAACCAACAGGCTACGAATCATGTTAGGGGGGGAAATAATACTTTATTATAATTAATATAACATATTATATACATACTTAGTAAAAAAAAAGTTTGGGGGGTCTATNCCGAAGTGTATGTGCGTCCGCTACTGACTGAAATGCACATAGGTAATTTATTTATTGTGGATGGTGATGATGTTAGGTTCATTAAAACACATCAAAATATCAATTATCAAACAAAGCTCATATCTTTATTCACATAGTTATCCACTCATGCTATTATCTTAATCAATTATTTGCTCATTTATTCTTCCAACAATTTGATGATCAAGGAATACAATCTTTTTATGAAATATTCTCCACAAAGTAGTAATAAAATATTGAATATACATATAAAATACAACAACAGTGACCAAATAGTTGACAATCTTGACAAAAGGATTAACCTATTATTTGGCAGGCACAGATCGACAAACCCCACACTCTATTTTAAAAACACAATTAATTAAACTAATGTTTGGGGCAACCATTAATACCACAATTTATATTGTGAAACCCTAAATTCCTAAAAAGGATGCAAAAAAAATTAATCAATATTCATGAATATGGACAAAAATTAGAGAACTAACAAATATAAAAAAAATTATCAAAATACTCTGAAGAATCAAGGAATTGGACGTACAGTGCGAATTTGTTGTGCTCTGGCGTCGCTCCTCATGCTTATCAGTGAAGAGTTTTTTTTTTCGCTGTGTAAAATTGCAAATTGATTGGGGGTCTCGTTTTTCGTCTCTGTAATTGGGGCCTGAGGGTTCTTTTAACGTGAAAAATATTTTATAAGCTAACTGACAAACTCCACTACACCAATACCGCACTAGCCACAAAACATAATAAGTTTTTGGGCCTACCATTGGTTTTTTTCCATTTTTTTATGTTGACTATTTTATGTTAGGTGTGCATTTGAAAGTGAAGGCCCAACAAAAACCAACAGGCTACGAATCATGTTAGGGGGGGAAATAATACTTTATTATAATTAATATAACATATTATATACATACTCAGTAAAAAAAAAGTTTGGGGGGTCTATGGCCCCCCCTGAAGTGTATGTGCGTCCGCCATTGACTGAAATGAACATAGGTAATTTATTTATTATTGTGGATGGTGATGATGTTAGGTTCATTAATACACACCAAAATATTAATTATCAAACAAAGCTCATATCTTGATTCACATAGTTATCCACCCCTGCTATTATCTTAATCACTCATTTGCTCATTTATTCTTCCAACAAATTTGAAGATCAAGGCATACAACTTTTTATGAAATATTTATTCTTCCAACGAATATGAAGATCTAGGCATACAATATTTTTATGAAATATTCTCTACAAAGTAGTAATAAAATATTGAATAAACATATAAAATACAACAACAATGACAAAATAGTTGACAATCTTGACAAAAGGATTAACCAATTATTTGGCAGGCACAGATCGACAAATCACATACTCCATTTTAAAAACTCAATTAAATTAAACTAAATTTTGGGGCAACCATTAATACCACAATTTATATTGTGAAACCCTGAATTCCTAAAAAGGATGCAAAAAAAATTAATCAATATTCATGAATATGGACAAAAATTAGAGAACTAACAAATATAAAAAAATTATCAAAATACTCTGAAGAATCAAGGAATTGGACGTACTGTGCGAATTTGTTGTGCTCTGGCGTCGCGCCTAAGGCTTATCAATGAAGGGTTTTTTTTTTCGCTGTGCAAAATTGCAAATTGATTGGGGGTCTCGTTTTTCGTCTCTATAATTAGGGCCTGAGGGTTCTTTTAATGTGAAAATTTTTTTATAAGCTAATTGACAAACTCTATCACACCAATACCGCACTAGCCACTAAACATAATAAGTTTTTGGGCCTACGATTGGTTTTTTTCCCTTTTTTTATGTTGACTATTTTATGTTAGGTGTGCATTTGAAAGTGTAGTCCCAACAAAAACCTACAGGCTACGAATAATGTTAGGGGGGCCAATAATACTTTATTATAATTAATATAACATATTATATACATAATCAGTAAAAAAAAATGTTTGGGGGGGGACTATGGCACCCCCTGAAGTGTATGTGCGTCCGCCACAGACTGAAATGGACATAGGTAATTTATTTATTATTGTGGATGGTGATGATGTTAGGTTCATTAAAACACACCAAAATATCAATTATCAAACAAAGCTCATATCTTGATTCACATAGTTATCCACCCCTGCTATTATCTTAATCACTCATTTACTCATTTATTCT
Organism: Striga asiatica; assembly: GCA_008636005.1. Taxonomy (NCBI): domain Eukaryota; kingdom Viridiplantae; phylum Streptophyta; class Magnoliopsida; order Lamiales; family Orobanchaceae; genus Striga; species Striga asiatica. The sequence goes on from BKCP01005072.1 coordinate 411,522, forward strand.
TCCAACAAATTTGAAGATCAAGGCATACAATCTTTTTATGAAATATTCTCTTCAAAGTAGTAATAAAATATTGAATAAACATATAAATACAACAACAATGAAAAATTAGTTGACAATCTTGACAAAAGGATTAACCTATTATTTGGCAGGCACAGATCGACAAACCACACACTCCATTTTAAAAACTCAATTAATTAAACTAAATTTTAGGGCAACCATTAATACCACAATTTATATTGTGAAACCTTAAATTCCTAAAAATGATGCAAAAAAAAAAAAAATCAATATTCATGAATATGGACAAAAATTAGAGAACTAACAAATATAAAAAAATTATCAAAATTCTCTGAAGAATCAAGGAGTTGGACGTACTGTGCGAATTTGTTGTGCTCTGGCGTCGCGCCTCGGGCTTATCAGAGAAGGGTTTTTTTTTCACAGTGCAAAATTGCAAATTGATTGGGGGTCTCGTTTTTCGTCTCTGTAATTCGGCCCTGAGGGTTCTTTTGATGTGAAAAATATTTTATAAGCTAATTGACAAGCTCTACTACTCCAATATCGCACTAGCCACTACACATAATAAGTTTTTGGGCCTACCACTGGTTTTTTTTCCCTTTTTTATGTTGACTATTTTATGTTAGGTGTGCATTTGAAAGTGAAGGCCCAACAAAAACCTACAGGCTACGAATAATGTTAGGGGGGCCAATAATACTTTATTATAATTAATATAACATATTATATACATAATCAGTAAAAAAAAATGTTTGGGGGGGGACTATGGCACCCCCTGAAGTGTATGTGCGTCCGCCACAGACTGAAATGGACATAGGTAATTTATTTATTATTGTGGATGGTGATGATGTTAGGTTCATTAAAACACACCAAAATATCAATTATCAAACAAAGCTCATATCTTGATTCACATAGTTATCCAC
>BKCP01005072.1:415751-470188 GCA_008636005.1 Striga asiatica
TATAAACTCAGTAAAAAAAAAAAAAGTTTGGAGGGGACTATGGCTATGTGCGTCCGCCACTGACTGAAATGGACATAGGTAATTTATTTATTATTGTGGATGGTGATGATGTTAGGTTCATTAAAACACACCAAAATATCAATTATCAAACAAAGCTAATATCTTGATTCACATAGTTATCCACCCCTGCTATTATCTTAATCACTTATTTGCTCATTTATTCTTCCAACAAATTTGAAGATCAAGGAATACAATATTTTTATGAAATATTCTCCACAAAGTAGTAATAAAATATTGAATAAACATATAAAATACAACAACAATGACAAAATAGTTGACAATCTTGACAAAAAGATTAACCTATTATTTGGCAAGCACAGATCGACAAACCACACACTCCATTTTAAAAACACAATTAATTAAACTAATTTTTTGGGCAACCATTAATACCACAATTTATATTGTGAAACCCTAAATTCCTAAAAAGGATGCAAAAAAAATTAATCAATATTCATGAATATGGACAAAAATTAGAGAACTAACAAATATATAAAGAAAAAATAAAATTATCAAAATACTCTGAAGAATCAAGGAATTGGACGTACTGTGCGAATTTGTTGTGCTCTGGCAGCGCGCCTCAGGCTTATCAGTGAAGGGTTTTTTTTTTCGCATGGCAAAATTGCAAATTGATTGGGGGTCTCGTTTTTCGTCTCTGTAACTGGGGCCTGAGAGTTCTTAATGTGAAAAATATTTTATAAGCTAATTGACAAACTCCACTACACCAATACCGCACTAGCCACTAAACATAATAAGTTTATGGGCCTATCATTGGTTTTTTTTCCCTTTTTTTATGTTGACTATTTTATGTTATGTGTGCATTTGAAAGTGAAGGCCCAACAAAAACCTACAGGCTACGAATCATGTTAGGGGGGCCAATAATACTTGTTTGTACTATTTTTGTTACGTTTTTCGTTATTGTTTTATAATTTTTTTTCCCTGTTTTAAGTCTTTTTGTTAGTTTTTAGTTAGTTTTGTGTTTTATTATGTATTTTGTTCTATTTTGGTTTTCTTTGTGTTTTTCGTGTGTTTTTCCGGTTTTTCTTCGTTTTTGGTGTGCAGGTCGAAAGTCTTGTGAGGAGTTGATTATAGACCGGGCAATCATGGTGGACTTATTGGATACACATAGGAAAAGCCGGAATTTGATTTCGAGTTCGGATGAATCCGGACGGAACCAAAATGCGAAGCCGCGCAAGTTACCGATCCTTTTAAAAGTTGGAAATTCCACAAAATTTGTATCCTGGGCAAAAGTGTGGTTTTAAAGCATCATTGGATAGAGGGGTTTGTTAGCTACGCGTAGGAAAAAACAGAACTCAATTCCGAGTTCGGACGAGCCAAAACGAGCCAAAAACGTAAAGCCGCGCAGTGCAGTCGCGAGAAGGCCGCGAGTTGGCAACGATTTTTCTCACTTTTCTTCACTTTTCTTCTTTTTTTCTCCTTGGTAGATGATGGTTGTTGATGATAGTGTTGACAATGGTTGATAGTGTTGATATTGGTATGCTACTTATCATCTATAAATACCCACTTCATTCATCATCCAAACCATCTCCTAAAAAATCCAAATTAATCACAATCCAAATTTATCACAATCCTTTAATTCTTCCATTACTTTCACTTAGTGTGTTTCTAGATTAGTTCTTGTGTTGAATTTTGGAGGTGTTCTCCAAGGCTTGTACTTGTTCCGGTTTGGTGTGTATTTATTCTCAGTTTGGCGTTTGTATCAACTTCATTCATCAACTTGGATTACATGTAAGTTTTTCTTTCTTGTAATTATAATTAGCAATGAATCTTATGTTGAGTTTATTTTTGATATGAATAGCTAAATCATTAGCTAGGGGTAGGGAATAATTATTTTGGTTTAAGCTCGTTTATACGCATGATGATAATTCCATCTTGACGAGTTGTTTTAATCATGAATTAATAAGTTAAACTTGGTAAATCTTTATAACCTAAGAGTGACACTTAGGTTAATTTTATGATATAATCAAAGAGTGACACTTTGATTTGTGCTTGATATTGATTTATTAAGTTAAAGTTTGTTAATTTTGTGAATTACAATTTGTAGAACCGAGAGGGGAGGAGTTGTAAAAAAATAATTTATTTCATAACCGAAAGGGGAGAAATTGATAGAACTTGGCTCGTTTAGAATAGACATGTTCGGAGACGTATTGTCTATGTGTTAATTGTTTCGTTAATTTGCTCGTTTATGTTTTTCCATATATTACGAGAGTTAGTATGGTTGAACTGCTAAATGAGTTAGTTAGTTGAACTACTTAACCGAGTTATTGATTGTCGTTGAAAGAGTGTAAAACCGGAAGTGATTTATTCCCGATTCCTTAGCTTCTTTATTATTGTCTTGTTTATATTTTTAGGTAGATTATTATTGTTATTTCTTAGTTGATATTTTAGTTAATTATTATTCAATCCATTTTGATTAGAGTGTTTAGGATTTATTTTCATTATTTTCCGTAATCAATGTATAAGTTAATCGACATCAATATTAAATTCTGAATAGTCTTCCTCGAGAGATCGACCGGGAAACGAATCATTTGATTCGGTGCTCGGTAAAAAGAAAATAATTTGTACACAACAATACTTTATTATAATTAATAGAACATATATATTATATACATACTCAGTAAAAAAAAAGTTTGGTGGGGACTATGGCCCCCCTGAAGTGTAGAATTGCCATTAAAAAGATGACACAATAAGGTTATTTTAGGCTATCATATTTTTACAGATTCATTGATACTTTTATAATAGTATAGATGATACGAGGCATATTCCCATAACCTTTTTTTTTTTTTAGGAACATTAAATTGAATGCATATATTTCAACTACATGTATGCAGTTGTTGAGTGTAGTTTTAGTCAAGTACGAACAAAATTTCCAATCTTGGGTCGTGTCTTTCGAGGAGGACTATTCGTAGTAGCTTCATTGATTAGTCGCAAGCACGGAATAAATAAAAAAAATAAAAAAATCTAGACATTCTAATCGCAATTGAGTTGGCTTGAACGAGTTTAAGCTAAATTAACTATGGGAATTAATTAAATGATCCACTTTTAACTAGCACCGAGTCTCTAAAACTTGAACAAGCAAAATCCACAAATCAAAAATAAAGTACTAACAAAAAAGTAGTCAATCAAAAACACTCAATTTCTAAATGGCCGAACTTCTAACAAAGTCCCGGCCTTTATATTGAAATGCCCGAGATTAACTAGCTAGTTTTCCTAGTTCACCAAATTAAACAAAAAGATAGAAGTTTTAACTAACTCAAAGCTTCCTCACCCAATTTCCGACCAAAGGTACCAAATTTTCTCGAAACGGATATTTTTCATTAAACAAACTCAACAAATACAACCGACAATTAACTGAAAATAATACCACCTTCCCTACTTTTAAGAAGTTGGAATGAGATAAACAGGGAAATACACAATATTTTTCTTCCCATTCACACTCCATCACTATCCTAAACCAAGAAAAAAAAAAACNAATAAGGAAGAAAATAAGTAATAAATATGATGAATTATGTATTTAAGTATTACCTTATGGAGCTGAAAGTTTCGAATGTCATTTAAAAGAAGAAGTAGATCAGCTCACGGAATATGTGATCAGAGTGCCCAAACTAGGTAAAAGCACTTCAAAAGTACATGTATAACTGAAAAGAATATAACTCTAAATATTTAGATGAAACAATAAATTTGCAGTCAATCTGAAAATAGCTTACAGTTGCTACTCGATCGATCTCTGACTGCAAAAGTGGTTTATAGGTCTTTAATTAGAACTTTAAACAAGAGAATTCTCCTTATTTCTTGATACAACCATTACAAATAATACGTCAACAAAATGACCTTCAATGGCTTTAACCAAAACAAAGAAAAGAAACTATAAAATAAGTAAATAAATCCAATATGAACTCTGAAAAACAACTTACAGTTAGAATGCATATTGAGGTTCTGAAGACGTATACGACAATTTAAGCTTCAGACCATAATAGAAATAGCAAATGAAAGTTGACACATATAGAAAATACAACCCATACGCAGTTACAAGTTATATAGAAAATACACCAGCTATCTATACACATATACAAGAAAATTAGCAGAAAACCCAGGTGACAAATTATTAGTAGGGTTGTGTTGCTGTTCTTGCTCCAACAGTGAAGAAAAGGGCCGCATGAATCTATACAACGGACATATCGTAAATAAGCCCAACTGGTTACTAACTACTTTATTAGTAATAACTGTCTACTTATAAGGTTGGTTCCTGATGAATAATGTGAAAGCTGAATTTGTTGATTTAAGTAAAAATGTTGATTCACCTAATGCAGCAACCACCAGGACAGTCGGGTGCAAGATTAATATGTTTACCAGAAATATCACTCTTGTTCAAAGCACAAAGTGCTGATTCTGCAGCTCTGACATCATAAAACTATAAATTTGTTGTCTGACATATGTGGAGCATCACGGATCTACTTGGATTTGATTTTCAAGAGGTGACAAAGCAGTAGCAGCTGTTCTTACAATTCCATTTGGTTTTAGACTGGCCATTTTTTTGTAAATTTAGAGGAGTTTAAGAAAGATCCAAAAAGCATATACATAGAAAAACTTCATGACACATGTTTGAAAGAGTTTAAGAAAGACCCTGAAAGCCTAGATACAGACACAAATTGCATTTTTCATGTGCTTTTAAGTTAAGAAAACGGTGTAACTTGAACATAAGAAGCAACAAACTCCATAGAGAGAGTCAAATTTTTAACAAGTCAGAGACAGTCACGACATCAAAAGTCACAATCAACAGAAGCGAATACAAGTTTGAACCAATACATTACGAATGAATTCTGCCAGCTTTCTGGTAACTGGCCATATAATTTGAACCGGGAGATTATGTTGAAGCTTGGGCGTAGTAATCAATTTCTTTTAAATGGTTGTAAGTGCCAAATGAATCACAGTCACTTTTCACTAAAAATTGTCCTGTTAGATCAATTGCACGATGATTATATTGATTATGATGTTAATATGTAAATACACCGCAACATAACATTAATTTTCAGCATAGATGTGCATGGAAGTGTAGCCTTCAGAACTCAATTGAATGGCATGTTTGTTTGGCTTGATCATAAATCAAGTTGCATCGAAATTTAGCATAGAAGTTATACATTTGATGAGAAGAATCATGCAGGCATCAGTTTATTTAAATGTCTTATACTGACATGCATTGTTGTATGTGTGCTATATATATATAACTGGTAAAAAACATGAATACGTACCTACATGTAAGTCCACCAGTATCCTTGGACACAACCTATCTGAGCTCTTCAGCCATCTTAGGAAACACAACATTAAGAATATATGTTGATTTGTCTCCTCGTAAGAAAATAAGAAGGAAAGCTACAAAATAAAAATAAATAAACATTATAAAGAATGCCTACGGATAAGATGGATTTTATCATGTCATAGTTCACAAACATAGTTGGTTGTCATTCCCTTGTCATTGCAATAGTTAGTTATGTCTAGGTATGCCTCATCCAAACTCGTAGCAAAAACGTTGGGATCGTATTTCTAGAAAACTAAATGCAGAAAAGTGCAATGAATCCAAGCATTGTGTAGAAAATAAATTGGACCAATACACTTAAGATTAACACAACAAAATGATTTTATTATACAAATAAATTATTACACCAACTCCCAAATGCACACACTCTGATTATGTATACTCACACGCAGCACACACCTCACTTTATATTTATGACACTCTGTTTTTGTTTTTGTTACACTCACTCACACACACAATGCCTATATTTATACTTGTCTTTGGAGCATTCTAGTATGTCGGTTAGGAAAGTGCTTAGGCTAGATTTTTTTTTAGTTAATGTGATTAATTAATATGTAAACTTATTTTCTCCACTTTTCTAGAACATTCCTAATGTCGGTGGTGATATTTTTAACACTCCCCCTCAACACCGACATTCTTTCGACTTATGTCTTCTTCTCGAACCATTCCAAGACATGTTCGAAACTCTTCGAATTTTGAAAAATTGAGCCCTTTGGTAAACACGTCGGCTACTTGGTCTTCCGGACCAACGTGCTTCATCTCTATCTCCCCTTTGAGCACTTTTTCTCTAACGAAGTGATAGTGAACTTCGACATGTTTTGTTCTCGCATGGCATACAGGGTTTTCTGCTATGCGTATAGCGGATTGGTTATCACAATATAGCTCTACCGCATAGCTAAATGGCTGATGTAGATCCTTTAATAGTTGCATAATCCATGTGTTTTCTGGGCCGCCATTGATGCTGCTCGGTACTCGGCCTCTGCTGTTGATAGGGACACTGTCGGTTGTCTTTTGCTACACCATGATATTGCGGCCGACCCAAGCTTGAACACATACCCAGTAGTGGACCTTCTCGTATCACGACGTCCGGCATAGTCCGCGTCGCAATAGCCAATAATTTGAAATCTTTATTCTTTTGATAGAAAAGTCCATAATTAATTGATCCTTTTACATACCTTAGTATGCGTCGGACTAACTCGAGGTGGGGCTTCTTTGGTTTCTCCATGAATCGACTTGCGATCCCTACTGCATATGAAATGTCTGGCCGTGTTAAGGTTAGATAAATTAGGCTTCCGACCAGCTGCCTGTACATAGTTGCATCCTCCAAGTCTTTGCCATCTTGAGCACATATCTTGGCGTTTGCTTCAATTGGAGTCGATAAAGGCTTACAGTCAATCATACCGAATTTCCTCAATAGATCTTTAGCATATTTTGACTGGTACAATAAAAGACCGTCGCCTTTTTCTTTTAGCTCAAGCCCCAAAAAGTTCTTAAGTTCTTCAAGTTCTTTCATTTGGAATCTCACCAATAAGTTCTTCCTGGTTTGTTGAATTTCTTCTTCATCATCTCCAGTGATGATGATATCATCCACATATACTAGCACTATTGCTAGTTTTCTTTCTCGTTTCTTGATGAAGAGGTTCGAGTCTGCTGGTGCTACAGAGTATCCACACTGTATTAAGAATTCAGCGATCTTACCATACCATGCTCGTGGCGCTTGCTTTAACCCGTATAGGGCCTTCTTTAGTTTGCACACGTAGCCTGGATTCTCCTTATCCTCGAACTCTGCAGGTTGGACCATGTATATTTCTCTGTCGAGCTCTCCATGTAAAAATGCATTCTTCACGTCCATCTGCCATAATTTCCAGGACTTGCTTGCTGCCAGTGCAATAAGTACTCGAACTGTTGTGATTTTCGCCACTGGACTAAATTTCTCGTCGTAGTCTAGCCCGTACTGTTGTGAGAATCCACGTGCAACAAGCCGAGCTTTATATCTTTCTATTGATCCGTCAGGCCGCCTTTTTATTTTATAAACCCATTTACAAGATATGGGTTTAACTCCATCCGGTTTGGGTACTAAGTCCCATGTTTCATTCTGCCTTAGAGCCATAATCTCCTCATTCATTGCTTTTGTCCATTCTTTGTGTTTAATTGCTTCTTCAAATATTTGTGGCTCATTTATACTTGTATCTTCTTCTAAGGCTATATTGGCGTACCTGGGATTTGGCCTCTTTTGCCTTAAAGATCCCCGTAGTTGTTGTGGACTTGCCGGTACTTCACCTACTTTATTCCTCTCCTGGTGGCTCAATCTCCTCGAGTTGAGTTGGCCTCATCACTTTTGGAGTTACTTCATGTACACCGGTCTGCCACGGACATTGTGTTCTTGGCGACTCCCCTTCCTCGTCTGATTCTTCCATTCTTTGGGTTGCTTCTGGAAGCTTCACCCATTTCTGAAGCTTATCCTCGATTTCTTTTGAATCTGGTAGCTCCAACTTCTGCGGTGTCCACCAAGAGGATGCTTCATCAAATATCACGTTGCGTGATGTGTAACACCGACCGGTTGATGGATCGCAGCATCTCCACCCTTTTCTTTAGCTGTCATATCCCAAGAATATGCATCTGATTGCCTTCTTGTCAAATTTGCTCCGTAAGTGACTTGGTACGAACACGTAATGGACACACCCGAAGACTCTGAAGTGGCTAACAGTTGGTTTGATTTTCCATAGCTTTTCGCATGGTGACATGAATCCCAGCTTTGCTTGTGGTAGCCGATTTATTACGTGGGCCGCCGTCTTCATACATTCTGCCCAGAACCTCGCCGGTACGTTCTTTGCATGTATCATGCTTCGGCATGTTTTTGCCAGGTGTCGATTTTTCTTTTCTGCTATGCCATTTTGCTGAGGTGTGTTTGGACACGTTAGCTGATGATGTATCTTATGCTCCTTCAGAAATCGGGAAAATTCTCTTGATGTGTATTCTCCCCCGTTATCCGTGCGAAGGCACTGGATCTTATCTCCGACTTCTCTTTCAACTATTTCTTTGAAGTCTTTGAACTTTGAGAATGCTTCTGATTTTCTTTAATAAAGAATACCCAAACGTACCTTGAGAAGTCGTCGATGAATGTCACCATATAGCGCATACCGCTGATCGAAGGTTGTTTAACTGGCCCAAATATGTCAGAGTGGATTGTCTCTAGAGGCTTCTTTGCTTTGTAGCTTGAATCTTCAAATGGTAGTTGATGTGCTTTGCCATACTGACAGCCAGCACATATTGTGTTATCCCTTATTTCCAGTTGAGGGAGGCCCTCCAACATTGATTTCTTCATCATCACCTTAAGCTTATGATAGCTCACATGTCCCAGCCTCGCATGCCATAAGTCCGTCGTTTCATTTTTTCGAGTCTTATCTACATAAGCAGACTCTGCTGACATTACGTAGATGGACTCGAGCTTTCGGCCCTCCATGATTGGTGTAACGATAATTTTGAGGTTTTCGTACACCTTGACGTTATTGGGTCCGAAAATAACATAATTCCCTGAAGTTGTCAGTTGTGATACTGATAGAAGATTTTTCTTCATACCTGGGACATGGTAGACGTCCTGCAGTTGCATTTGGCCTGGACTGAACCGTGGAGTGATGACTGTCTTGCCAATATGGGCTATTGGCAACCTTGAATTGTTAGCAGTGACAACCATCCGGCCTCTGTTGTATTCAGTTGTGTTCTGCAACTTTTCTTTATCTCCTGTCATATGATTGGAGCATCCCGAGTCCACGATCCAATCATTCTCATAATCTATTCGTCCAGGGACGACAACAGCCAATGCCATGTCTCTATTTAGGCTTGATTGATCCTTTTTGTGGGCCTCCTCAGATATAGTTGGGACCATCTCCTCGACTGTCGCCATGGATGCCTCTATATCCCACTCTTCTTCACTGTTGTTAGTCTCCTGGCTGTTGGACATTGCTATATTTCCTTCAGCAGCCTTTTTCCTATGCCAACAGTCTCTGGCACAGTGATTTGGCTTGCCACATACGTAGCACGGGCCCTTTTTATTTTCCTTGGACGTCTGATATTTTTTATAACGATCTTTTTGGAAAATAATGCTCCCAGAGTGTCCCACGCCTGTTTTGGAGTGCTAGCGTCCCGTATGTGCTCCAGCAACTCTTTGTCGATCGTTGTCTTGAGTGCGTACATGGCCTTTCCCGCCTTTATCCTCCATTTACGTAAGGCCCCAGCTTCTTCAGGTGGTGTGACCTCTTCTCCGCCAAAAATTTCCCACAGATCTTGGCCTTGGAGATACGACTCCATGCATGTCCTCCATATGGTGTAATTTTGATTATTGAGTTTCTCCATTCCGCCTACTGATTGTAGATCCGCCATCGTGACTTGGACTACCTCCTCGTAACCAAGCAAGCCTCACGCGCTTCACAATTTCTTTTAGTTGTGCATGATGTCTTTGAGCTCAATAATCTTCCCCTGGTTGACGGAAACTGATGAGCCTTGAATATATTGGCACGAGCTTGAACTCTCCGGACGTGGCTCTGATACCACGTGTAGAAAATAAATTAGACCAATACGCTCAAGATTAACACAACAAAATGATTTTATTATACAAATAAATTATTACACCAACTCACAAATGCACACACTCTGATTATGTATACTCACACGCAGCACACACCTCACTTGATATTTATGTCACTCTGTTTTTGTTTTTGTTACACTCACTCACACACACAATGCCTATATTTATACTTGTCTTTGGAGCATTCTAGTATGTCGGTTAGGAAAGTGCTTAGGCTAGATTTTTTTTAGTTAATGTGATCAATTAATATGTAAACTTATTTTCTCCACTTTCCTAGAACATTCCTAATGTCGGTGGTGATATTTTTAACACATTGCAGCTCTCAGCCCGAATCTTCGTGCCTGCATAAAAATACAACACGTCATCGAAGACAAGAAACATATAAAGCACATGATAACACATAAAAATAAAGGAATATGTAATCGAATGATCAATCATTAATCTCACAACCATACCAATCATTGTCGTCATCACTATCAGAAGTGTTGCTTTTATCAGAATCTTCTACACTACTACAATAGTCGACTAAGGTGTCATCGGGCTCATCCTCTTCAATGACAACATCTATGTTTACAAGCTCTACAAGATTCGGTAGTGTTTCTATCATTGATTCCTCAATATATCGAGAATCCACGTCATTCCTGTTTGTATTTTTTAGCCGAGTATGGAATAAATCCCGACCTCAAGTCGTGTCTCTCGACAAAGGTTGTTCGGAGCTTCGTTCACTATGTAGTCGTCAATTTACATAACCGAAAACAAGGTCCTAAACATGCTACTCCCTTGATTATGAGTTGATTTGCACGAAATTAATCTAAGAAATTAAAGCAAATGATTAAAGATGCAAGTTTTGAAAGAAAATATTGGACCTTTGGTCGCACGGAGTATCCATAACTCAAGAAAACAAAAATAAACTAAGATGAAACATGCGAGCAAAGTGATCCTAGTTAATCTAACACGAGCATTTTTCACTAAATCATCACTCTTTGAGCAAAGTCGAGACCTTTAAACAAAATAAGCATTTATTGAATTCCTAACACACATAAGCAAGCAATGAAAGTAAAGAAAAGTTCTAAAATCAAACATCACACAAAATTCCGACCAATAAACCAAGTTGACAAAGAAAGAAGGAAACAAACTCGAAATAATAAGCCCTAATCAAGGTACTTACTCTCCTATCACAAGCTTGGACAAAAATAGTGCATAAAGCTTGAATATTGGATAAAAATGAAGTCGCCGAAAAATATGAGTCATGGAGCACCCAACACAAAGCTAGAGAGAAAAAACAGAGAAAAATAGCTAATTTCCCAACTAAAAAGTTGGGAAATGAGGGGTGATATCAAAAAATATAAAGCATAATGTCTATTTATAGCTACACCACAAACACACACTAAAAACACACACATTTAATGAATTCTGCAGTTCGTCTGGTCTCGAACGGATTTCGTAACGAGTGTGCATGGTGGGCATAGGGCTGGCCCAGGCTGGGCTCGCGCGCTCGCGAGCGCGGGTTCGCTGCGAGATGGGCGCCTAGTGACCCGTGGGCTCGCAGGCGCTTGTTCGCAGCGAGGGCTGTCTGGCATTGCTGGGGCGCGTGCGATCGTGGGTCGCGACTAAGCACTCGCTGGCGAGTTGGCGCGCACTCTCGCACGGCGTACTGTTAGGCACCGGCATGGGCGCTGGCCTGTGCGGGCACGGACCTGGTCATAGCCCGTGACGGCTTGGGTGGCTCGGACGGCTCATTTTTTCAAGCTCGGCACAATGGACCTAATAAACACCAAAAAAGATAAAAAAAAATATGGTAAAACACAAAAACACATAGTGAACGGAAAAATACACGAAATACGGTAAAATGGTCCAACCGACACTAAAACAAACCTAAAAAGAATTGGCTAAGGCACATAAAACAAAGAAAAATAAGCACAAAAACACAATAAATAAGTCCCCCACACTTAATTCTTTGCTTGTCCTCAAGCAAACAAAACAACAAGCTGTTTGAGAAAAAGATCGAACGGTCCAAAATTAATAATCATGCGAAATGAAACTTTCTTCTTCCTCCAGTTATCCACAAAATTAAACTCAACTTTGAAGACACGGTCCCCACAAAGTGAATTCATACAAAACAAAAACTCGTCCCAAATCAATAAAGACGTACCACAAGTGTATAGCATAACATGTTTATAATAATCGAACATAAGGCAAGCATGTCTCAAGACAACCTATGGAGAACAAATAAGGGACAAAACAATTCTGTGAATTTACATGTGGGTTTCAATGTCAACAAATCATCATATAATTTTAGGAAACCATCCAATTCATCAAGTACATAAAGCAAGAACATTAATAATGACACAAATCAACAATCTCAACTCACCACTTAGCTATCTTGACTCTTGAACAAACATTGAACTTCATGAGAGGGAATCGAAACAAGCAAACAAAAAATAACTAGACAACAACCGGTCCAAAAGCAAATAACTCAAAAATAAAGCGCCAAAGATAAAGAAAAATGTCTAAGCAGGCATAATCACGAAAAATCCTCCTCCACAATTCAAACAAAGCAATGTCCTCATTGCTTAACCAAAGAGTATATGAAAGACCACATAATCATACAAGCTCATGCCGAAAAAAACAAAAAAAAACAAAAATAAGGAAAACAAGCACACCAAAATATAAGGAAAAAAATAAGAGAAAAAGAAAATAAGGAAAAGAACGCGCGTACTCTACACGGTGGTGTTCCATCGTGTGTCCAAATGGTGTTCGTCTAGTTGGAATAAATAAAATTGGCCCGAAGGCCTCTTCAAGCTCAAAATAAGACCATCCAAACGGTTGCATGTGGTAAGCATAAGCCATCTGAGTCAATTATCATTTAAAGCACAAGAAGAGTCAAGAGTACCATCCCTCGACTCTGAATACGGGCCACTTGTTTACATATCGAATGAATAATATCTATTAATCCATAATTTCTGGACTAAGATACAAGTTTTGCTTGAAAACTAAAAAACCGGGCCTCGAGTCCTCAACAATACTCCCCATAATCTTTGACACGGCCAACTCTTTCAATCAATGGCCTCTTTAGAAAAATAGTGTCCGACAATTTCCATAAAAAAAATCGAAGCATCGGGCGACTCCCGAAAACTCATTTTCAATAAGAAACCGGCAAGACGTTCCCAGCACAACCTCAATCACTCGATTCCACACATCAAAACCACTACTCTGGCAAGAGTAGTATTCCACATCATCCTAAACAACCAATGACAAGAAAAATCGAACAAAACATGTGTACCTTGTAGCTCACCGGAAAATATGGTGCCAATGTGGGAAAAGAGAGATAAGCATGGCTCGAAGCTCCAGTTGCGGAAAAATGAACCTCCCATAAAGAATTCATGAAGGTTGCTAAGAAAAATGACGAATAACGGCTAACCGGGGGCTCGCTCGGTGAGTGAATTTTTGCCAGAAAATAGATCACCAGAAAAGTTCGCAAGATCTGGCAAAGGTGGCCGACATCGGGAACGCCTCGGTGAGAGGATTCTGGAAGTGTTCTCGGATTTTTTAGGTCCCCGTGAGTCGCCGAGAATTTGGAAAAGATGTTCAGTAAGATCTGTAGATCTAGAATATTTGACCGAAAAATTGGAGGTCTTCTCGCCAGAATTTTCACTAGAAATTCAGATCTGTCGTCAGTGCCGAGGAGAGCTTCACGTCGATGTAAAATTTTGGAAATTGGAAAAATTTGGCAGGAGACGGCGGCGGCGCGTGGTGGCTGGATCTGGCTGGGGTAGATGACTGGCGCCTGGGCGCGAGCAGGGTTGCAATTTCGAGTTGGCACGTGAGCTGCAGCTCACTGGGTCACGGGCAGGGCTTCACGTGTGAGCTTGGGCTCGCGGGTCGAGAACGGGCACTCGGGTTGCGAAGGCGTTGGCGCAGAAGGGCTGTCAGGCGCTTGCTCGTTGGTGCAGGGTGTTTCGCGAGCTGCGAACGCTAGGTCGCTGGGTCGCGAACTGGCAGTCGCCTGCGAGTGCGACTTCGCTTGGCGTGGACGGGATTTCGCGCGCAATTAGTGTTTCGCTAGGGCGCGAGGTAGGTTTCGCCCACGAGCGGCGCGAGTTGGCATGGTCCTTGGGCATTTTTAACTCCAAAATCCATACTTAGCCAAAATTTTAGTTATTTCACACCCAATTCTCATCCCAACTTCAAGCACCATTCTCGCTCGAGTTTTGACCCGTTTTGTAGTGCCCTGTTCGATTTATAGAATTTCTCGGACTTATTTCTATTTATCGGCATTTTATTCTATTTTATATTTATTTTGCAATGCCTTATTTATTTTTAAACACTTGCATTTTTATTGTATATTATTTTGTGCTTAGATGATATTATATTGGTGTGTGGTAGCTCGATTTTATTTTATTTATCGTACGTCGTATCGTTCGTAGTTTTTGTTTAATCGCATAGATGGATTTTTTTACCGTTTCGACCCGTTTTTGGAGCGTTATGTTCGAACCTTGGCATTTGCACTCCAACCCATTTTGTTAATTAAAAATCATCCCACAAGCATGAGCTAACCGGCCCCATTGCTCAAACCCGACCCAAACAATTTCTTGCCCTACCTTAATTCGAATTTCAATTGTGCCTTGGCTAATTTTGGTAAGATCTTTGAGGGATCAAATCTGATTTTATTGAGCTCCTTTTTCCTATAACTCATGCCATTAGCACCCCTCTTTAAGGCAAGGAGAATTTCCCTCATCTCCTCATTATTTCTCTCATTCTATTTCACAGTAATAGCTCGCCCTCTCCCCTCTCATATTCTTCTCAAAATTCAGAGTGAAACCCATGCTCATATCACCCTCAAATCGCCCCTCACGCGTCCTATGTATTCTCGGTTTTCCACCATCACGCGCAGCCCTGCCTTGCTCCACCGCCGGCACCCTCTTGCGCGCAGACCACCACCATCCACGACGTCGCCACGTCTGTTCGTGCCTCACCGGTTGTTCCAGTCCGCTCATCCCTCGACCAAACCACCAGGTCGCCGCCCCAGGCAACAACACCTATTCACAACCATGAACCCTCGTCCGAGCAGCAGAACCGTACAATGAGGAATAACAGTGAGCCCTTCGTCCGTCGCTGGGAAGTCGTGACCCATCAGCACCTCCGAAGGCAGAACACACGGGAGCCGCCGCCACTGTCTCCACTCAGCAGCACCCTCTGGTCACCGTGAATAGCCGAGGCGAGTCGTCCCTGTTAGTGTTATATACTGAAAGCTTGGCTTTGCATGTCATTACACATTTACCCTTTACGAATGAGAATCATGTTAGATTAAACAAGTTCTACGTTCTGTTGTTCTGCACTTAGATAGGGTGGGTCATCATCGGGCGAACCGAAGATCACTCTATCAGTCACTTGCAAACAAGAATAGTTGTTCACAATCTTGATGGACATGAACACCCCATCCGAACGGTTGTAGTGTCAACTGTACAGTTTGTCTTGATTGATTAGTTGCACTAATACATTTATGTATTAAACAAGATCCCAGAGAGGAGAAGTTCATTTTATACTGATCGTCGTTAATGAACTAGGCCTCGGTTAATTACTGCATTCTCTTAACCCGTATGATATTAAACAGGCAGATATATATAATATATACTACTTTGATTCACATGGGTGAGGTTCAGTTCGCTGGATTAATATTCCTACTGTTTTGGATAATATTATTATATATAGGATGTGCTGTTAGGATATTTACGGTCACCATGTGCGTTAGTTTGATGATGTCCCCGGAGTGAGTTCATGAAGGATTGTTATGCTAAACCCTGCAGGTGGATTAAGTTCCGGCATAATAAGAATGTGATGAACGAGCGCTAGCTTCGGTGAAATAATAATAAATTAATTAATTCTTGATTGTCAGTAATCAAATTAATTAATGGACATTATAGCTTAAACGTGGGGAGGCAAATCGAGTAATTATTATTGGAGTCTCAAATGTAATTTTGGCTAGGAAAAGGGAGTGCAATAATATAATGTTGGTGGCCCATTAATATTATTTAATTAATTAGAGGAGTGGGCTTGGCCCACAGTTAGTCTAATTAATTAAGGAGCCCTTTTCGTTATCTCCTAAGGGTCCCTACTGTAGCTCTATATATACATCATTAAGCTCATGAGAAGGGAAGAGAATTCCTAATCACACGTGAATAAAACCCCCCTCCCCCCACTCCCCCCACGCCTCTCTCTCTAGTTCTCATTCGAGCTTTATCTTCTTCTTGTTGGTCCACTGGTACAAGTAGAAGAAGGGTGTGTTAGTAATACAGTAGAAGATCTGTAGGTAAACCGAGACGAAATATATTTTGACCTACAGAACTGACCGGAAGTCCGATTGAGACGTACAACATACCCAGACGACCGTCTCGACGAGAGATTTCAATTGCCGCCAAGATCACAGCCGTCCGATGCCTCACGCGCCTTCACATGCCGCCGGAAGCTCCCAGACTGCAAGTTTCGTTTTGATCTGTTTGCATCCGTTTGATCCGATTTTGATCTGATCTTGTTCGTGCAACCCAAGACGTGAGTTGCGGTCAATAAATTGCGGTCAACCGTTCGTGGTCAACCAGATCTACATAAATTTTAATCCGTAAGTTCTCTACGTCAAACCTTTAGATCCGCTGCGCATAGGTTTACGTTTGCTATTGAATTCGTGACTTGTACATAACGAGATCCTCACAGATCCCAACAATCCCAGGTCTGCCATGCATCCCCGAATGCTGTAGCTGTGACCTGGCCCTATTCGTTTACCGAGCAGCAGCCTGAAACTTGTCGGACATCGCAGGTAGACGTCCATCGAGTGAGCCTAGTCCGAGTCATGGTCGAGGTTGCATTTTCGTTCATTCGTTCGTTCGTTCATTGCCAAGCGAGTGTGTAGATTCCCGCAGGAAGGTAATCGACCGAACTTTCTATTTTATTTGTGCTCGCGTGAATACTCATTGGATTGAATTCGCGTTGGTTGAATCGAACATCCGTTCGTTGTGGTTGATTTATTTTCGGTTCTCTCGTTGTGTTGCTTTGTGAGAAATTGACGTGGAATTGGAACTCTCTCTAGTTGTGTTGAATCGAGTCCTCTTTTAGTTGTATTTATTTTTTAGGTTTTATCGAGTAAATGGAGCCTCGTTTTGTGTCCAAGCCTTTATCTCGTGTTGATTGATGTGTTTAAGTGTTGAGCTTAAAAACCCTATTTTTGACCCTTGTGTTGATTGTTGTTCGTCGCTATTTTTTACCGCTGAATCTCGGTCGAATGATTTCGAACTCTTCAAGTGATTTGAGTTTCCATCTTTTATGTTTCCTCTCGAGCAAGAATCATTTTATTATAATTTTTATTCTGAAAGTTATGGCTAAAACTTAACGAGTGCGCGTCCAGTTTTTATGATTTTTCAGTGTTGTATATGGTCTTTATTCCTTGCTGTTTATGAATGCTGAAACCTTGTCATCTCTTTCTAAGTCTACACAAGACTTGTAGCTCAATCGATTATCTTTCAGGAGGAAAAAGAATCAGATGATTATCAGTTTTTTAGTGAAGTTATGTCAACAATTCGATCGTTGCACAGTCAGTTTTTCGTTTTAATCGCAGAAGTTTGAGTCTGTTGTTTTTGCTATTTTTGGCCTGTTTCAGGTGACCTGGGAATTTTGATGTCTTCAAATGATTTTTATTTTTATCTTTTTGGTTTCAAATGGCACAATATTCATTCAAATATCATTATTGTGCAAAGAGACACGTTCGAAATACAAACGTCGTGCAATCAGTTTTTCTGAAAATTGACAGCAGGTTTGTTGTCTAAGTTTGATCTATTTTCATCCCTTTAACTTGTCCAAATGCACTCAACATCTACATGAAATTTGTAGTGCTATATTTTTTCTTTCTGTTGGTTTAAATTTTATTTCAAAATATTTCCTGTAGCAAAAATTATGCTCGTTTTTTGGGGACTGCGCATGAAACGTTGGTGCAGATATTTGGCAGCAATAATTCTCATGTGTCGATTAAATTTGACCCTTTAAAGGTCCTCGTTTATATTTCATGTCTAAATGAAAGTTTTAGTTCTGTGTCTCGGGATTGTTTTACAGAAAGAATCACTTTGATTCGAGTTTTCTTCCAAAAGTTATATTAAAAATAAAATCGATGCGCGTAAAGAGTTACCCATTTTTACAACAACTTAATTTTATGTTTTCTCTTGCCCGTTTTCGAGCCGTTTGATACGTTTTCTAGCCGAACCTTAATTTTAACCGTGTGACCATCATTCTGAGTCTTGTTCCAATCTTCGGAGAGTTCCAAATTCCACAAGAGTTCCACAAAATCCATAATTGATAGATTTCAATTAAGTATGAATTTCAATTGAAATTCTGAGTGTCAGGATATTGTATTTATGAGTTTATCTTGATTTAATGTAAGTGTTTGAGGAGTTGATACCTCAACCTACGTCCGTCTGATTGTGTTCTATCGCCTACCTGATTTCCAGGTGGGTGTTTCTAAATTAGTGTGCCATAATTCTTTATAATCGCTAGGTCTCATAATTAATGTATGTGTGTGAACCATATAACCTTTCGATGTATGCGGTTTCGACCTTCGATACGGTTATCCCCGTCGTCGTCTGTGGTTTCGACCTTCGACGGTGCCTATTGACCGGTAGTCTCCTTTAGCCTAATGATAGGCCTTGTCGTTGTGGGCGGTTTCGACCTTCGACATATACTCCCATTGATGACTGTGGTTTCGACCTTCAGTGGCTTTTAAGGTGTGCACATGAGTATGATATGATTGATAGGAGATGTGATAATATTATTGATTCATGCTCATGCTGAGATTATGTATCTGTTATTATATTGAATTGATGTGCATAGTGGTGAGCTAGTGGTTTGCTCACCCCCATAATCTCCCATTTCAGGTTGAGCTGGTGGTAGCGGCGAAGGACGGGCGAGCGAGGTCGTATTTGCTTGTCTTATGAACTGTTTATGCTTTCGTATTATTTTTATCATTATGAATATGCTGTTAGTCTGATATATTGTTTTGCAGACTTGAATTGAATTATGAAATTGGGTCATTTTACTCGTTATTGCATTTTGATATGAAAAACTACTTCCGTTGAAACTATATTTTCTGGTGAACTTGATTTGAGAGATTGAAAATGATGATGTTATGATTGAGATTACGAGACAATGAATTTGATTGATGTTTACCTAATATGTATGTGATGGAAATTGGGGAAATGTGTTCCAATAGGGCTCAGACATGAGTTGAGCTAGATGATTTGATGATTAAATTGAATAGCGCCCGTTAAATTGTTTTCGAAAAGAAAAAAGAAATGAACGAACTTTGAAAAAATTTAACTCTGATTTTTAAAATTCGGGATTTTCCTTATGGAAATAACAAGGCGTTAGGTATACATTTCTATAGACTGCTTTCAAAATTATCTAAGTATTTGTGTTAATGGCCTCTCGCTTTCGTCCAACCGCGCCAGCTCAAGGAATGAGTTAATTTTTATTATTTAACTGTTTATTTTTTGTCTTAGGAATTTATCCTCATTCTTATAATATCCTTGAACTTTAGATGAGTTTCAAATTTTAGTTGTGATAAGGCATGACTCTAGTCAAGTTGTACTTTATGAATTTGAGTTGCCTTTTGCAGTGATGACAAATCATAGCAGTGGGCAAGTAGAAAACCAGAGTCAGCCTATGCCGGGGCTGAATCAGACTTATTTGGTGATGCATTCGCGTGGTATGCACCCACCTACCTACCATGTTCAGTATGAACCTTCGATCGTAGATGAGAGGCTCTACAAGCAGGAGAATGATGGTTCCTATGAGGAAATCAAACATGAGAAGGCAAACCATTGCGGCATCACATTCGTGGAGACTATCCATCGAGTTTAGAAGACGGCTGAAAAGTTAGACCAACCATCAGCAACACAGCCTACACCCCTACTAGGAACTCAACCAGTTAAGAGTTCCAGAAAGAGGAAGAGGCAGAGGGGACAAAAGAGGGATAACCGGAGAGGAGCGCACCAGCGTGACTATCAACCTTCAGTGCAAAACACTCAGCCTGCTCATCAGATTCCTGGGAGACCACCGAGATGTGATACATGTGGTAATACGCATGAAAGAGAATGCAGGGCAAGCCGGCATACCTGTTTCCAATGTGGAAAAGTTGGACATTATGCTAGTGTTTGTCTGGAGAGCGGTCAGCCGCTGTAACCGTACCAGCAGCGTCTACAGGGCCAGCCGTGATCAACAGGGATCGATGGTGGAGCGGCGAGTCATAGATGCTAGAGTTTTATGTTCGTCTAAATTCTTTTCTCTTCTTCCCTTTAATCTATTTTTGGGTGCAACCTTGGCAAGCCCTCATTTTATTTCACAGTGTAAGCAAGTTTTCCGACTCTCAGAATTTGGATTTAGTTTCTCTTAAATTTTTAGCCTAATATAGTATATGAACTACGTGTACTATTTGGTTTAAGTGGAGAATTTAATAAAACGAGGATCTGTACTTAAAATGGAAAGGTATAGTAAGAATTTGTACTTAAAATGGAAAGGTATACTAAGCACAAAATTGTTAGGTGCTTGTATTGTTTTGAAGATTAGTATTCATTTCAAAATCTGCCTTTCCTTTTATTAGTTTATTATCCTGAATTAGGAATTATATAAGGGGAATTTAGTATTGCACAAAATATCATTTTCGGTCGGAAAATGTCGACGGCGGCCGAAAAATGGGGCCCGGGAGGTTCGCCGGAAAATTTGGCTGAAAAAGCGTTGATCGCCGGAAAATTTCTCCAGCGACCGAAAAATATTGTCGGCGGTCGCCAGGTGCGCCGGGGCTTGGTGGTTCAACTAGTTACTCAATGTGACTTGGTGGCGGCTCAATGACGGTTCAGTGTAGTGCATGCGGGTGTGGGACATGGCTCGGGTCTGCTTGGTGCGGGTGCGCTGGGCGTGGTCAGGCACGTGATCGGGTGCACGCGGGGCTAGGCTGCTGGGATGCGCGGGGCGGCTGGTATGAAGATGTGGATTTCAAGGCCCGATCACGCAGAGGACCAAGGGTCGAGACGACCCGAGAAGACCGAGAAAAGGGCCAAAATCACACAGGCGTGGCCTAAGACACGGGTACGATCTCGTATGCGAGGCACAACGAGTGCAAAGGAGCCGACCAACGAAGTCGCGCATGGAGGTGCGCGAAGGAACAAAAGAAGGTGCGCGACTGGCGCGAGGTGACCCGACAGCAAGGGCGCGAACACGCACATTGGCGTAGACGTGCACGGTCAGACCCAAGAATCCCACACTGCGAAGGCGAGGACTGGATGAGATTCGGGCTAGGCGACGTGAGTCTCGAGTCAGGGGACGGATACACGCGAAAGGAGCTCGCACGGGCCTAGTAACCACGGGCCTAACACGCATGGGTCGGGGTCGAGACACTCACGTGGGCTGGGACAGCGAGGGACTTGCGAGAGTGGGCTTGACAGGCCGAGGGGCTAGCAATAGGCCTAAGGAAGCGCGCGACCGAGCGCGCGGGGGAGTGCGCGGACATGATGCGCGATCACACGAGGCGAGCTGAGCGAGCCGAGGGACGAAGCTTCTAGAAGATTATAAATAGATTAATATGTAATTAGCATTTTATTATTTTATTATTAGTGTAAGTTAGTTGTTAGAGATGTTAGTGGCATATGGTTATTAGATGTTAGGAAATTATAGTGTTAGCATATATATTTAATTAGTTAGCGTTAGTATTTAATTAGCCGTGAGTTATAGGTTAGATTGGTTAGGTTAGAATATTTTTAGCCGTATTAGTAGAATATTAAGAATTAGTATTTAATTATTTGGTAAGTCTTGATATGCAAGACATTTAGTTACCTTAGGACTAGATATATTTTCTATAGATTAAAATTATAGTGTCATAGGACTAGATCTAGTTTTTCTTATAAATACCCAATGTATTCATTCTATTTTTTAATATGAATTGAAGTTAATAAAAAATCGTTCGCAAGAGCAAAACCGTGTGTTTCGAATTCGTGAAAGTTTTATCATACATTGAGTTTAGCAAGGCTAACACCCGAACCATTTCAAAATCGTGAGAAGATAAGGTTAATAATCGAGTCGTCCACACCTATCGTCGAAAAAGAAGTGTTGGCAAAGGTTAGTTCGAGACAGACGAGTTGAGGAGATAAATGATTATTCATCATTGGTGCTTTCGCCAAGGCTAACACCCGAACCATTTTAAAACCGTGAGAAGAGAAGGCTAATAACCGAGTCGTCCACACCTATTGTCGAAAAAGCGGTCTTGGCAAAGCTTACTTCGAGACAAACGAGTTGAGGAGATACATGATTATTCATCATTGGTGCTTTCATTGAGAGTGATCAATCGTGTATCTTGTTTAACTTTTTCGTTCCTCTTTCTTTTTTAATTTTTTCTTTTCGTTTAAGATTATCAAAAAAATAAATAATTTTTTCTTTTCGTTTAGGGTTATCAATATATATATATATAGGGTCACGCTCCGGTGAGAATGAGTCTTAATCCGAGAAATGAGAATAAATCGTAGCCATTGGATCCGATGATCTAATGGCTAATAAAAAAGTCAAATTTATACCTTCATTAAGGATATTTTAGACATTTTCCATATCTGTTGTGGACCCACCAGACACACAAAAATACCAACCCGTTGACTCACACCTAATTAATTGTGGGCCCCACACACAACCCACCACCACCAACCCACCCGCTACCAACTATCTGCCACACATTAAACCAAAAAAAGCCTATCTGCCACACATTAAACACGCACACACACCAAAACACACACCTCCAGACACACAACCCCACGCACACACACCCGTCGGCTGCCGCACCCAGATCCGCCGTAGTCATCGCCGTTTCTTCCACCTTGCCATCGTCACCTTACTGTCGCCGGGTTTCACAGGTGGATACGTCAACTCGTCCACCACCACGCGCTGCCGGTTTCGCCTGTCACTGCGGTGGTTCGCTTCAACTTCGCCGGCGAATGAGAAAACAAGGGCGGCGTTTCGATTTGAACCACTATCTGTCACTGGGGCCATTGTTCAAAGAGAGAGACCCTCCGCTGCTGCGTGTCGCCATTGAACACCTCCAATCGCCGCCGTGAAATCGCCGTGATTCTCGCGGCTAGCGTCGTCCGACGTCTCCGGTAGCTCAAGCCACATTCTCGTCGACGTGATAGGTGGCTTTACCGGCGATTTGAAAATCTGGATTTCATCTTGAAATTGGGCATTTGCTTTGAGAATTTGATTATGTACAAGGACCTATTTGCAATTTTCTAATAAAAAATATGTAATTCTTGAAAGTTGATAAAAAATTAATTCTTATATTTTTCGATATACACATATACTAAATAAAAAATAAATTATTAAATAAAATAATATAAAGTATTAAAATAATTTTAAAATAACTTATAATAATAAATAAATTATATAACAAATAAAAATATATTTTAATTATTTAGGTTAATTCAATTTACAATTATATCTATTAAAAATAGTTATTCAATACACACAATTTTTATGGGATATTACAAATTAGTGCACTTTATATATCGAAACGTTGCACTTTGTAAAACAACACACCGCACTGTATAAAACAACACGTTGCACTTTATCACTACACTCTACAATTGAAATAATGTAAAATATTAAAATATTTTTATATTAATAAGTTAATTGTATAATAAGAAGAATAAATAAAAAGTTATTTTAATGATTTAAGTTAATTCGGTGTACAATTATATCTATTAAATAGTTTTCTGAATACACATAATTTATATGTGAGTATATAAATTAGTGCACATTATATAGCGGAATGTTACACTTTATAAAACAACAAGTTGCACTTTATAATACGACACGTTGCACTTTACCTACACACTCCGCAATTAATGTCACATCTGATCTACATAACTGCACTTTATATATAAATATGTTGCACTTCTATTACTATATAATACGGAGAAGAAAAATTATTTGAACAATTCGAAAAAAATCATTTCGTTTTCCCGCTTCAATATAGTGTTTTTCCCGCTTCTTCAATTCGTAAACTTTTTTTTTGAAATTTTTCAGCCCATGCAATTAGGTAACCAATCAAATCGAATCTTTTAGCATTCAATTTGGTAAGGTGTTCTGATTTTAGCATTCAAATCCGATTTCACTTCCTTTTTTTATGCCAATCAATCCGATTTTTTTGGTTGTTTGAAAATTTGTTTAGATTTATATTTTTATTTTATTAATATATTTAGAGAATCAATAAATGTTTATCATAACTTTTATTTTAAAAATAAATTTGAATAAGCATACCTTTTACTTTATATGAAATTCAAAATTACATATTTTAATATATTAATAAACGTTTATTATTTATTTTTTCCTTATGTGATATAATAAAATTTCGGTATTAAATTTGTAAATTCAAACATTTAAAGGAAAAGATTCTAAACAATTTTTTTGGGTAAATTTCATTTTATCTTAGTTTTCATTATCACATTTCTAACAAACTAATTAGTATTTTATTTTTTTATCTACATTATCTAACCGATTTTTTATGATACAATTAATATAATATCTTAACAAATTAATCATTTGTCTAACCGGATTTATCTCTCTAACAAACTTGTCAATTTTTTTAAAATTAAAATGGTATGATTATTTTATGGAGATACTTATCAATATATTAAATATTGAGAAACTTTTTTTAAAAAATGAGTTATCCCTCCTTTTACTTTATTTGAAATTCTGACTTATATTTTTAAATATATTATTATTTATATTTTTACATGTAAATATTTATTATTTATTATCTAAGTGATAAATATTATTGATTTATCTCTTTAATATATATTTATTATTTATTTTATTCCTTACGTGATATAATGTAAATTTGGTTACTAGATTTTTAAATTCAAACATTTAAAGGAAAAAACCACGAACAATTTTTTTTGTTACATTTCATTTTATTTTAACTTCCATATAATCACAATCCTAACAAACTAATTAGTATAATATTTTTTTTACCCATTTTTATATAATCGGATTCTTAAAATATAATTAATATAATATTTTAACTATTTAATCATTTGTAGAACTTGATTTAACTCATTATCAAACTTGCCAAATTTTTTTTGAAATTAAAAAAAAATTGGAAGATTTTTATTTGTAAAATAATAAAAAAATAGCTTTACTTTAAAGTCTGGATTATTTCCATTATTTTTTGTACGTTAACAATCATATATTTTGGATTATTGATTTAAAAAAACAAATCAAAACCTTAAGGTTTAATAATATTCCTTAAATAAAAAATATTGTATAAAGAAAAGTATTTAATAATATATATTTTTCATTGATTGTATTTATTTTATTTTCATAATAGACGAGATGTGAAAAATATAAATAATTATATTTAAAATAAAGTCTAAAAAATATTTAAAATATGAACTCTTCCGTGCATCGCACGGGATATATACTAGTTATATATAAATATGTTGCACTTTATATCGAAATATGTTGCACTTTATAATAATACATATTACACCTTATAAAACAACAGGATACGCGTACCAAAAAATCCGGTAAATGAACTAATCGATCGAATAATATTTGTTGGTTAAATGTCGGATTTAGTCGTTTTAAATAAATAAAGTAACTACACATGCCAAACTATGTGAAAATATTACCAATTATTTTCAATTATATTTTTTTAATAAGAAACCAATAATATTTTTCATATATATTTTTTTATGTACGCGAGTGCACATCATGGTTATATTATTTTCACGTAAACTTCAACATATTGCACAAAATCGAATGAGATCCAACAAACATAAATTTGGTACGAAATTTTATATATTGTTTCGATTATTATTAGTATTCTTTTATAAATCAAGTATTTCGGTACGATATAATTTTTTTATTTAAATAACTAAAATAAAAACCAAATTATATTATTTTTATATTTTTTTGTATAAAAATATTAAGATATAATTTTCTATTGAAATATAAAAAATTAATATAGTGCATTTTATGTATTATTGTGTATGTATTAAAATTTTATTATATTATCAATTTGCATAATTGTACACAATTGAAAATGTAACAAACTTTTAGAAATTGCAATTAGACCCCAATAATAAATCAAATTCTCACAATAACAACCCCAAAACTCACACAAACACACACACATGATGTAACAGATGCTATATCCGGCCAAAATTACAATGCTCATTGATGGCCGAAGGTGGCCTGTTATTCGCCGCCGACATTCACCGGCGATTTTCCGGCGAGCGGTTAGGACGACGGAGAAGTTTCACGCCATTGAAGGGGCCGATGGTCGCGATGTTGACGGAGGCGGAGGTAGGATGCTGATGGTGGGCTGATAATGGCAACGGCGACGACAGACGGATGGAGACGGCGGTGACAGACGAATGGCAACGGCGGCGACAGACGGATGGCGATTGGCGACGGCGGGGGGTGGCGTACGGGCAGCGACTAGTGGTGGGTGGCGGAATCTGGCGATGGCGGGGCTGCGCTGGGTGAGGTCGGAGACGACAGGCGGTGGCTGTGGGCTGGAGTGCCGCCGTGTGTGTGTGTGTGTGTGAGTGAGACCTGTGTGCGTGAAAATCATATTTGTTTGTGTGTGTTTGTGGGTGTGAGATCGGGGAAGGGAAGGGTTATGGTGGGGTCCAGTATTGGTGTTTAATTTTTTAATAGATATGTAATGACTAGTGTTGATAACCGACTTGGTTTCGTAGAATTAAAGTCGGTGATTAATCATTTCGCTGAAATAATAAACCTCCAGAAAGAGAGAACTTAAGCCAAGTCGGTATTTTCTAAATTGATTACCGACTTCCGGGATTGTCAAAAAGTCAAAACCGACTACTGAGAAAATACAAGCGACCGACTTCGCCAATACCGTGGCTAGTCGTATAAAATCTTATCTATCCAAACCGACTGCTAAAAAGTTCGAATTTCCAAGTAAAAGACAGAGCTGTAAGCATGTGATTGGATCGTCAAAACAACAAAGCAATTATTGGTGTTTCCCAATTCCAAGACACACCACTTTAATGAAGCTGCTCAACATTAAATACGTTCTTATCCATCTTTAGCCAGAAGACAAAAACTACCGCACTATAAATAGCAGAAATTATGGTAGTACGAGGATCTTTTTTCCGGCACATTGTACATGGACTAAAAATGATCTCGATTAAGAACGAAAAAACCGACTTCCTGTACTATTGTGATATTATCAATAAATCAAAATCCAACTTTATATTAATCTTCGTTTAAACACACTCTGCTGTTAATTTCTTCGTTGTTAATTCCTTACAACAACAGTTTGGCGCTAGAAGGAGGGCCCTAAACCTCCGATTTGTTGTGTGTTTCATGTAACACCTAGTTATAAACGTTCACAATCGTCATGTCAAGTTCTGGGCGACACGACCGTAATCCAGATATTGGAATCGATCGTCACCCTGCTCATACAACTGAAAATTCAACTGTGCCATCGATGCCGATAGATTACTCTGCTTTATTTCAAGATCCAGAGTTTTTGAGAAATTTAACTAATTTCATGGCACAAACAAGAGCAGAACCAACTGCAGCAGTTCATAATCGAGCTCACCCTTCACCTGTTCGACAGCAAACTAATATTCCTGCTGCATCACACGCAACCTCTCATCCACGAATACTTGAGTTACAACATAATATTGCCACTCATAATCGTGGTGTAGTTCCTGTTCAAAATCATATTCCAGAAGCAGCTCAACCAGAAAGTTACTGCTGAAAGTCATTCTGGACGTCGTCCGCAACAGCCGACACCTTCGCTGTCGGAAACTTCACGACATGGTCAACCATCTGATTTACGGTGTACTCTTGAACGAAATCGATTCCGACGTGAGCATGATGAGTTACGTCGTACTATCGAAAGGAATCGTTTAAGACGTGAGTCGGAGGAATTAGAGATGCTAAGAAAGAGAATTGCTGAGTTAGAAACTCGGCAAGATGATCATGAGGAATCTCGACTGCAAATTCCCATACAGGAAGAGGTGTATCTAGAGGCTGAGACTCCCTTGGCTCCTCATTTGACCAGAGAACCTCTTCCTGTCAAAGTAAAGGTTCCTCAAATCGGTTTATACGATGGCACCTCTGATCCTGACGCTCATCTTGGTCAATATACTTCCTGGATGGATCTCCACGGGTCAACTGACGCACTTAGATGTCGGATGTTTTCATTGACCTTGGGACCTCGAGCCCAAAAATGGTATCATTTCTTACCCCGGTGTTCAATTTCCACATGGCGACAATTAAGAACGGCTTTTCGATCTCATTTTATTAGGGCCCGAGTGTCTTTAATTCCCAAAGAATCGATTGCCAATATTGTGCAAAAAGATAATGAAAGTGTGAAAGATTATATTGCTCGGTTTAATGAACGAGTACAAAATATGGAGCAATGTCATCCTGAAACGTTGCTGGTCACGGCAATAGCTGGATTAAAGCCAAATCCATTATTCCGCTGGAGTATTTATCAAAACAAACCGACTTCATTTCAAGATTTTCTAGCTCGAGCTCAACAGCATATCATAGCTGAAGAATCGATGTCGGTTCCTGCCATCGACTTTTCTTTGCATAAGTCGGAAGTCAGACAAGAATCAAAAAAAAAGAAAAATAAACCGTTCAAGCTAAACAAATCCCGATTTGGGAATCCTAAAGTGCCTGAGGTGCAAGAAGCTAGAACCAAATATCTTAATGAAGTCAAATCCAGCTATCAGACAGTTTTCTCAGCAGGAGCAGCAACCATATTCAAAGAATTGAAAGGGAAAGGAATCCGTCCTGATCCCCGACCTGTGAGAACTCCAGAAGAAAGAATTGATAAGACGAAATATTGTTCATATCACAAGTCGGCGGGACATGACACCGATGAATGCCTTGGTTTGCTTTCTGCCTTATTACGACTCATTGGACACCCTCAAGTCCAAAGGTTTGTCAAGAATGCTGATTATAAACGAAAGGGCAGATTGTTAGACCTACCGGATGATGATGAAGATGATGGTCGTCCAATTAATCCAAAGCGAGTGAGGCCAAGTGATAAAGAAGTGTTCGTGATGAACTCGGAAGAAAATAATTCATTGAGAAATAATGAAACGATTCAACGAGGCGGATACTCTAATCCTGATAATTCTCATCATGTTACCCGAGTCAATAACAGTAGCAATACGTCGTTTGAATCACGACGAAAAATGAAGACTTATGCTCGAAAAGCTTATAATTCGGGTAAAACTGTCTTAACAACCGACCTCCGAGATAAAATTAATGCTCGAAATAATTGTCCGATAACATTCAATATGGATGATGCTAGCTATTTCGCTCACCCACATGCCGATCCTCTAGTGATAACGGCACCTATTTGTGGGATACCAGTACATCGCGTCCTGGTAGATACGGGAGCATATTCAAGTATTTTAATGTTACGCACGTTCGAACAAATGGGAATAGATCCAGCTGAATTGAAACCCTGTAAAGATCAAGTACAAGGTTTTAATGGCACGATTACATCGACCATTGGTGAAATTACTATGCCAGTTCGGTTTGGAATTCCTGGACAAGCTTCTAAAGTTATCATGGAGACGTTTAAGGTAATGGATCTCAAAAACGAATATAATGCCATTGTAGGAAGGACAGCCTTGTATAAACTTCGTGCGGCTGTCTCGATTTTGCATTATGCTTTGAAATTTCCCACCAACTATAGAGAAGGAACTCATTATGGAGACCAATATGAAGCTCGTGGAATGGTGTGGGTTAAACCTTGGCATGAATCACGTTCACCGATACACATGATGGAAAATATCCGGGAAAACCGAGAGAAACATTCAACTCTTAACAACTCGGTATCCAATATTACCGAGATGGAAGTAGATCCGACTTTGAAGTCGGAAAAATTCAACAATGATTTAACTCAAGATCGTGGGAGACGTCCAGGAAAAGAACCAATCAAAGAAGAAGATGAACTTGATCCCCGAACTCAATTCAAGGAAAAGAATAAATTCGACCGAGCTGAACCATCAGAAGATGTCGAGACGATTTATATTGATGATCCGAGTTGTAAAAAGTCACTTCAGATTGGGGCCAGTCTTCAAGAACCGATACGTACTAAACTCATCCAATTCCTTAAAGCAAATTTAGATGTATTCGCCTGCAAACATGAAGATATGAAAGGGATTGACCCCAAAGTGGCCTCTCACCGACTTAACTTAGATCCGACAATCAAGCCAGTGGTTCAAAAACGACGTAAACTCGGTCCAGACCGACAAAAAGTCGTTGAAGAAGAGGTTCAAAAGTTAATCGATAACAAATTTATTCAAGAAACAAAATATCCGACTTGGGTATCAAATCCTGTTTTGGTGAAGAAAAGCTCTGGAGCATGGCGACTCTGTATCGATTTTTCTGACTTAAACAAAGCTTGTCCAAAAGACAGTTATCCATTACCACACATCGATTACATGGTAGACGCTACTGCTGGACATGAGCTGATGAGTTTCATGGATGCCTACTCGGGCTATAATCAAATTCCCATGGATCCCGAAGAAGCAGAACATACATCTTTTTATTCTGCTCGAGGTCTGTATTGTTATACGATGATGCCGTTTGTTCTTAAAAACGCCGGGGCCACATATCAGAGGCTGGTTAATAAAATGTTTGCCAAGCTTATTGGGCATACTATGGAAGTTTATGTGGACGACATGCTATTCAAGTCGGTTCGTGCTGCCGATCACATCGATCATTTGCACGAGATGTTTAACATCCGGGGAGATTACTCTATGGTGTTGAATCCAAAGAAATGCACTTTTGGAGTTGGTTCTGGTAAGTTTTTGGGGTACATTGTGACTCAGCGCGGTATTGAAGCTAATCCTCTGAAGATAAAAGCCATACGGTTAAAGGAGTTCAAGCTCTTACCGGCCGGCTCGCTGCCTTGAATCGATTTATATCGAAATCAGCGGATCGTTGCAAACCTTTCTTTGAATCAATCAAGAAAGAAAAATGTTTTGAATGGACTGAAGAATGCCAGCAAGCGTTAGAAAAGATTAAAGAAACACTTCTGGAAATGCCAACTCTACAAAAACCGATACCCGAAGAGATGTTATACTTATATTTGGGAGTAAGTGAAGCTGCTATCAGTGCTGTTCTCGTTCGAGAAAAAGAACAACAACAATATCCAGTCTATTATATCAGTAAAGCTTTACATGAAGCTGAGTTGCGATATCAACCAATGGAAAAATTAGCTTATGCCCTTATTATTGCAGCTCGGAAATTACGTCCTTACTTCCAAGAACATTCAATAACAGTGCTCACTTCATATCCTTTAAAGTCGATTCTTCACCGACCTGATACTTCAGGAAGATTAGTTAAATGGGCAATAGAACTCGGTCAATATGATATCCAGTACAAACCGAGAACAGCAATTAAAGCTCAAGTTTTGTCAGACTTTATTGCCGAGTTCACTCCAGTAATAGAAGCAGTCAATGAAGACCAAACATGGACTTTATACGTAGACGGGTCATTGACTCAACATCGGGCTGGTGGAGGAATTGTTTTGCTTGATCCATGCAACAGAATGTTTTGTCACTCTGTTAAATTTCTTTTCCCGGCAATAAATAATGAAGCCGAGTACGAGGCCCTATTATCCGGACTAAACTTTACAGAATCCATGAATGTCAATAAACTCCGGGTATACTCTGATTCCCAGCTATTGGTAAACCAAATCCATGGAGAATTCGACGTTAAAGAACCTCGTTTGTTGCCATATTTGACACTCGCAAAACGGAAAATGTCAAAATTCGACATACAGTTAGAACATGTTCTTCGTTCACAAAACATCCCAGCCGATGCGCTCTCCAAGCTTGCATTAAGTACTGGAATGGAGAATGTTGAGTATGTCCAAGTCGGTCATCAGGAATTACCTTCTACTTCGCTAACAGAAGTTATGCATACCGAGTTCCATGAGTCACCGACTTGGATGACGCCAATTATAACATATCTCAAAACAGGGGTCTTACCTCAAGACCCAAAAGAAACACGATCTCTTAGAATTCGGGCGGCTCGGTTTACATTAGATAATGAAGTCCTTTATAAGCGAGGATATTCTGTTCCTCTGTTGAAATGTTTAACCGAGCCAGAGTCAACATATGTCCTTGAAGAGGTCCATGAAGGAATTTGTGGAAATCATAATGGTGCGCGAGCATTAGCATATAAAATACTTCGGCAAGGATATTATTGGCCAACCTTAAAGACTGATGCTGCAAATTGGGTTCGCAAGGGCATGAAGTGTCAAATATTCGCCCCAAATATTAATCAATCTCCAGAAACTCTCAAGTCGGTATATAGTCCGTGGCCATTTGCTAGATGGGGGATTGACTTAATTGGCCCACTCCCAACCGCGAAGGGAGGTGTTAAATTTGCCATTGTGGCAGTTGATTATTTTACAAAGTGGGCAGAAGCTGAGCCATTAGCAACAATTACTGAGCAGAAAGTTATCGATTTTATCTGGAATTCAATCGTATGTCGGTTTGGAGTTCCGAGTTCTATCATTACAGACAACGGTCGATAATTTGAAGGAAAACAACTTGAAGCTTTCTGTAAAGAGTATCAAATAAAGCACTTCTTCTCTTCTCCATATCATCCTCAATCCAATGGACAAGTCGAAGCAATCAACAAGATAATTAAAAATGGTTTGAAAGTCCGACTTGATGCTGCAAAAGGGACATGGCCCGAAGAATTGCCGAATGTGTTATGGGCTTATAGAACAACAGTTAGTAATGCAACAGGAGAAACACCTTTTTCCCTTACTTACGGATCAGAAGCTGTTGTCCCTGTTGAACTCAGATCTCCAACATACCGAGTAACAAACTTCTACGACAAGATCAACTCGGAAAATCTGAAAACCAACTTGGATCTCTTAGATGAAACTCGCCTTATGGTAGATCTCAAAAATGCTGCTTATAAGCAAAGAAGTGAGAGGTATATCAACTCAAAGATAAAACCTCATTCATTCCGAGTTGGAGACCTAGTACTTAAAAGAATTACCGGACCAGATCCGGGGCCTTTGAAACTGAAATGGGAAGGACCGTTCAAGTGCTTCCAAAAGGTACCTACCGACTTGAGAAGCCAGACGGACTTGCTCTTCCATATCCCTGGAATGCTGTTTATCTGAAGAAGTATTTTCAGTAACTATTTGAGAAGCCAGACGGACTTGCTCTTCCATATCCCTTGAAAAGAACCGAGGACATGAACTCGGTATTGTATTAGTCTTTACGTAGCCAAGCTTTTAAACTTGGACAAGACTAATACTTAAAATTTGTGAAGGATATTCTTGGTTTAAACCGAGCTATATAACTCGGCGAGATATATCTTTCTCGGCCAAGTTATTAACCTTCAAATAACTAAGTTCAATAACTTAGGAAGGTTATCGACGTGAATAAAAGCTGGATTAAGTATCTTTAAATTCAAATCCTGAAGATTGATTTGAATAAGATAAAATCCAATTTTCCATCAAAGTTGGTGGAGTCCATTCATAAAAATTAGTACTTGGCCGACTTCTTCACACTTGAAAAAATTCGGCAAAAGTAAAATGACATGCTGAATTCAAAGTATGAATGAAGGCAGAAAGAAATAAACAATTTCATTTATATTAAAATATCATTCATCAAACAGCCTTAATACTTAAAAATATGTGTCTCGACATACCGAGAACACATAGATAAAAAAAAAAAACAATCAAAAAACAGATAAACTAAGTCAGCTTCTCTGGATCATTTGCTTCATCATCTTTTGGAGACTTAACTTCAGCAGGCAAAATGCTAGTCGGTGGCATCTCTTTCTCCTTTGCTGCATCCTCCTTTGTAATCTGTTCGTACATGATACGGCTGATGATGTCAAAGACCCGATCTTCCTCAGCCTTAGCTGCATTCTCAACCTCGTTCAGGGTCACCGGAATGCGCTCATCCAAGATTACATTATTTTTTCCATCTCCAGGAATCTCGGTCGCGGCTGCTTGATTGCCTTTATGAGATAGCTCAGACACTTTTCTCTCGAGAAAAGCAAGAACTGCTTTCCGGAGCTGTTCAGGAGTCAACTTTTCCAGTTCCTCTTCTAAACTCACTTCGGCCAAAGTCTTCACATACACATTGGCCAATTTGGTCCTCTTTTCTCTCTCGGTTTCTAACAACATATTAACAAAGGACCGACGGAGGCGAGCTTCTCTCTCCCGACTTAATGGAGGGATTTGAGATCCTCCTGCTTTAGCTCCAATTGAAACAAGCAGCCCCTCGCAAAAGCTTTTTTCGTCTTCGTCAGCATCAATGTGGGCAGTCGCGATTGAAGGGTTGAAGTTGTGACTCTTGATCTTGTGAAGAAGAAACTATCGCAACTCCTCTATATCATACAAGCCTTCATCAAAGCGCTCAATGACCCATCGAAGGTTGATGCAAGTGTTCATCTCAAATTGACGATCTTCATCCTCAGAATCAGATTCAGCATTGGCCTTAAGTCTATTGGCCTCAGCCTCGATGATTCTCCCAGCTCGAAGACCGTCATTGTATTTCTCCTCGGCAAACTTTATTTTTTCTTCTTGAAGTCTGATGAGGTCGGCGCGATGGGCATCTTTGCTCTGAACTAACAACTCTTTAACCTCAGACCGACTTTTCCGAGTAAGCTCATGAGCTTCTTGCTCTTTATGAAGAAGAGATTCACATCGAGCAAGTTGTTCTTCAAGTGTCTTCACACGCTGTTCGGAGGTGATCACTTGGCTGGTCAGCTTTAACACATCAGAATCAAGACCGGCCTTCTCACTTTTCAGGGTTTCGATTTCACCCTGAGCAATTGTCAGTTGCTCATGTTGTTCGGTAATTTCAGCCTTTAATTCCCTCTCTTTGGCTGCCGCTTCCTCCTTTAAAGATGCAAGAGCTCCATCTCTGAGTTCCAAAGTATGCTTCTTTTCATCGACTTGAGCTGCGTTTAGTCGGAAGTCGTCCTCAGCCATTACCAAACTAACAAGGGCCTGACCGAGACAAGCTTTTGCATATTTGAACTTGTAAACACTCGGAAGCGAGGACACGCCAATCTCGGATCTCGGATCCCATACCATCATCGGGACCCGAGCAGCATCAACAACATGGTTCGGCAGCTCAACGGTACTAGAAATTTCGGGAATCTCCACTGATTCAAATGTTGAGAACCATTTCTCAACCGATTCCCGAGGCTGCCGAAAATTCAACGCCCTTTCTTCATCAATGGGCAGAAAGGACCGGTCCACCAGTGGCTCCTTCTTCTTCTTTCCTCGATCACCGACATCGTGTCTCTTCTTTGTTCGTTCCTCGACGACTGGAATGCTTTCAACACGTCTTTTGTGTGACCGAGTTAATGGGACTTCTTGTTCCTCGCTAACTACTCGGTCATCTTCCGGTTCTTCTGAAATTTCCATAACAAGAGGGGCTTCGAATGGAGGAACCTCAGTGACTGGTTCAGCCTCAGATAAATCCACGACGGTAGCAGCAGTGGCGGCAACTAGATCAGCCACTACTATTTCCAATGGATTTGGCTGCAAACTTTCCACAGCAGCCACCGACGTTGCACCATCACCGACCTCGGTTTCCTTGGGATTCATAATCGGGTTATCCAAAAAAGCCTTCACCAACTTCTTGCGACCCATCCCAGACAAGCGAAGGTCTCTACTCTTTCCAACTTTGGTTCGAAGGTTTAAATTCGGACACTTTTTGACGAAAAGCTTTGGCGTCGCGAATAGTTTTAAACCCAAGTACACCGAGAAGCGGATAGTAAACTGCAAACAGAGAACCGAGTTACGATAATTTTCAAAAGCAACCAACTTCACACAAGATTAAAAATTTAATTTGAGTTTACCTGGCTGGAAAGAACCGTCTGAAATCTCAGGACAAAGACCAGCAGCCTTCGACCTTGTATCCTTTAAAATCAGTTTGAAGCTACGCTGCGCTTTCTTCAATTTGAACAGCTCGGTAATTCTTTCTTTCAAGGTCAAGCTGAGTTTAAGTCCTTTGCTTTTGGCTGCAAACAGTAAAATCGCTGACCTGTTAGTACAAAAATAAGGAAAGTTAGGACAACTCGGTATAAAAATGAAAGGAAAAACTTACAAAATGCGGAATTAATGTTGATGGGAATTGACATCCCATCAATCAAAGGTTTAGAAAAATTTGGAGTCTGCCAGTCTCCTCTAACCCATAACCACTCCTCTTGAAATCCATGGAGAGACTCATGATCAAATCGCCGATTTTTAATCCTCCTTGGGGCCTCCCCGCACAAGCATAGCAAATCAAGGGGTCGGCCACCTATCTGTCGGCACACCATCTAAATGTAAAGAGACTCCTTATCTCTTCAACAGTTGGCATATCCCAACCCTTTTCTTTCAATAGAACCATGAGACCGATGATTCTTTTCCATGTATTCGGTGCTATCTGACATAAACCGAATCCCCAATCTCTCAAATAATCAGAAATTAATGCTGGGAGAGGAAACCGAAGTCCTGATCTTAAAGAGTCCGCAAACACACCCACACAGCCATGAGGAGGACACGTTATTCTTTCGCCTGGATAAGGAGCGAATAGCTTTACCGAAGAACGAGTGTAAACCTCTCCTCGGAGATTAACAATATCTGCGTCTGTCAAGATACTCGGTTCGCCTCTATATTCGTCAATTGGTTCGGGCTACCGACGCGGGGGACGTCTCCAATAATCGGGAAGCGACATAGCATTCCCTTCAACCAATTTATCCTCCTCTACAATATCCTTATTGAGATTCAAACTCTTAACCAGAAGAGAATCCCACCGGTAATACTCGAGAGGCAATTCCAAATCCTCGTCGGTAAAAATCCTAACCTCTGAAATTGTGCGGCTGCTACTACTTTCAGCTTGAGAAGACATCTTTTTCGAAACTGATAAAAATAAACACAAAGTTTGAATTCGGTGAGTGCGAAAATGTAAAGGATTAAGGAAAAATCTTACCGAAACACTTAAGGCTTTGAATTGCAGAAGGCACTGAAAGACTGCACAAATTACGCAAGATAGAAATTGAAAGAGAATATCGAAAAAGATGGAATACAGAAGTAAGCAAGAGATATGAAGATTCAGGGTAAAGAAACATTTCACAAGTCAAAACCGACTGCAATTTATAGGTTTTGATTTATAACCGTTGGCAAGATCCGAATCAGCGCGTCTAACGGACGTGTCTTGAAACGGTGTAACGTTGCAGTAATCATTAATACACGTGGGCACGCCCAGAAACGCCATGTCGTTAGAGATTTATAACCGTTGGACCCATTAAATACGGATGCGTCTTTTAAGAATTGCCACGTCAGGCCAAGTATCATACAAGTTATAGCAAACAGAATCAAGTGTTCTCATGTCGGTCATCAAAGACAACCAAGTCGGAATAACACGGAACAAACAACGACATCAGCAGTCATTCGAAAAGCTCAAATACCTACTAATGTCGGGGGCCTCTCTGTTGATAACCGACTTGGTTTCGTAGAATTAAAGTCGGTGATTAATCATTTCGCTGAAATAATAAACCTCCAGAAAGAGAGAACTTAAGCCAAGTCGGTATTTTCTAAATTGATTACCGACTTCCGGGATTGTCAAAAAGTCAAAACCGACTACTGAGAAAATACAAGCGACCGACTTCGCCAATACCGTGGCTAGTCGTATCAAATCTTATCTATCCAAACCGACTGCTAAAAAGTTCGAATTTCCAAGTAAAAGACAGAGCTGCAAGCATGTGATTGGATCGTCAAAACAACAAAGCAATTATTGGTGTTTCCCAATTCCAAGACACACCACTTTAATGAAGCTGCTCAACATTAAATACGTTCTTATCCATCTTTAGTCAGAAGACAAAAACTACCGCACTATAAATAGCAGAAATTATGGTAGTACGAGGATCTTTTTTCCGGCACATTGTACATGGACTAAAAATGATCTCGATTAAGAATGAAAAAACCGACTTCCTGTACTATTGTAATGTTATCAATAAATCAAAATCCAACTTTATATTAATCTTCGTTTAAACACACTCTGCTGTTAATTTCTTCGTTGTTAATTCCTTACAACAACAACTAGTTTACCCCTAGTGAGTGGCTAAAAGCATATATTTGACCACCATTATATCCGTATTTACGATACTGCCACTCATATTTAACCATTATTTATTTAATCTTGACTTGATCATGACCATTGGTTTGGTGGATCTAATGGTGCAGAAACATTCTTATTTCTTTTATTATCCCTCTTTCTCATATGATTCATTCTCTCTTTCTCTCTCTCTCTCTCTCTCTCTCTCTCTCTATATNGTTATCGAAAGTTGTGAAGGGGTGAAGATTTTTAATTAGGATTTAGTTTCTTATTTGTGAAGAGATTGTTATTCTCTTTGGGTTGGAAATTAAAAAAAAAAATGTTTTTTGAGCCACTAGACGAGATGAATAGGGAAGATCTCCGAGAGCTGGAAGGTTTGAAGAGAAGATTAACCCCGTGGGAGCAAAAATATTTGAAAGAGTTGTATGAGCGGAAAGATTTAGAGGAGGAGCATGAGCGACGAGCCAAGACCATGAAGGGGATCGTCAATGAAGAGCACATGTTCATGTTCAATCTGTCGGGCTACTTTGAAGACGAGGTCGTCAAGATCGTGGTCAAGCCAGTCGAGTACGAGGATCCACCTTCGTTCGACGACGAGCTCACGGACGAGGACGAAGTAACCGAGGTCGAGGTCGAGGTCAAAGAAACCGAGGCGGTGACGTCCCGATTGATGGCCGATGACAAGTCCTTGAGGACAATGACTCATTCGAAGGGAGGAGGAATGATGAAGATGTGGATTTCGAGACCCGAGCACGCAGAGGACCTAGGGTCGAGACGACCCGAGAAGACCGAGGAAAGGGCCAAAATCACGCAGGCGTGGCCTAAGAGACGGGTACGAGCTCGTATGCGAGGCACAACAAGTGCAAGGGAGACGACCAACAAAGGTCGCGCATAGAGGTGCGCGAGGGCACACAAGAAGGTGCACTTCCAGCCGCTCGAACATGTACGCGAGGTGACCCGACAGCAAGGGCGCGAACATGCACATTGGCATAGACGTGCACGGATGAGACCGAAAAATCCCGCACTTCGAAGGCGAGGACTCGATGAGATTCGGTCTAGACGACGTGAGTCTCGAGTCAGGGGAAGGATACTCGCAAAGGAGCTCGCAAGGGCCTAGTAACCACGGGCCTAACACGCATGGGTCGGGGTCGAGACACTCGCGTGGGCTGGGACAACAAGGGCCTTGCGAGAGTGGGCCTGACAAGCCGAGAACCTAGCAACAGGCCTAAGGAAGCACGCGACCGAGCGCGCGGGAGAGTGCGCGGACGTGATGCGCGATCACACGAGGCGAGCCGAGGGACGAAGCTTCTAGAAGATTATAAATAGATTACTTATGTAATTAGCATTTTATTATTTTATTATTAGTGTAAGTTAGTTGTTAGAGATGTTAGTGGCGTATGGTTATTAGATGTTAGGAAATTATAGTGTTAGCATATATATTTAATTAGTTAGCGTTAGTATTTAATTAGCCGTGAGTTATAGGTTAGATTGGTTAGGTTAGAATATTTATTTAGCCGTGTTAGTAAAATATTAGGAATTAGTATTTAATTATTTGGTAAGTCTTGATATGCAAGATATTTAGTTACCTTAGGACTAGAATATTTTCCATAAATTAGAATTATAGTGCTCATAGGACTAGATCTAGTTTTTCTTATTAATACCCCATGTACTCATTCTATTTTTTAATATGAATTGAAGTTAATAAAAAATCGTTCACAAGAGCAAAACCGTGTATTTAGAATTCGTGAGAGTTTTATCATACATTGAGTTTGGCAAGGCTAAGACCCGAACTATTTCAAAATCGTGAGAAGATAAGGCTAATAACCGAGTCGTCCACACCTATCGTCGAGAAAGAAGCCTTGGAAAAGCTTAGGTCGAGACAAACGAGTTGAGGAGATACACGATTATTCATCACTGGTGCATGGCGCGCGGAACTCGCGCGCAGGGGGGACTCTCGCGGGCGCGGGGTGCGAGCCTCGCGGGCTGACTGGAGCTCACGGGTGCGAGGGCAGATTCGCGCGCGTGAGTTTTCGCCCCAGTTGCGTGCGGCCTAGCCCGCGGAAAATTCCCTACGCGCGTACGGGTGCTCGCGGGCTCGAGCTGGCGTCCCTGGACGTGCATGGCAGCTCGCGGAAATGACCTGCTCGCGGACGGTTGCTCGCGGGCACGAGTTTTGCAGGCTGCCTCGGGCCTGTGCGGGCTTGTACGGGCCTGGGGCTATTTTTTTCATACTTAGGCATATTTTGAGCATTTTTTATCGATTTTCAACCCGATTTCAACCATTTGTCATATTTCAACCCAATTTTCAACATAATCTCGGCCCCGAATCCCATTTCCTTCTCTGAAAATACCGTTTGTCGTGTGGCTTGCAGGGCTATTTATTCTTGAAAGAAAGCGAAAAGCAAGCGCAATAACCGTGGGTTGCCTCCCACGAAGAGCTCAATTTAACGTCTTGAACTCGACGTCCCCAACCAAAATAAACCGAGATCCAAGAAGAAATGATGATCATGCCATGCCTTTGTATTTTCCAAAAGAAGTCGGGACGGTAAAACGGAACAAAGGCGAGCCAAATGAACTCTCGTGGCCTCATTCTTGTGAAACCGAGCACGGGATATCAACAACCACCAAGAGAAGAGATAAATCATTACGAACCTTAGCCACATAATCGATCTCCGTTGTATACGAAAAAATTCGTGGAGCACGTTGAATCAATACCAGTCATCACAAGTGTCATCTCGGACGTGTACTCAACAATTTCAAGGGTCGGGAGCATTAGTGTGAACACACTAAACTCCTCCAAATGGTCACGATACTCAATCACACAAAACGAAGACCCGAAAGGCATATAGACCACTTCATACTCAACATCATTGGTCGAATCATCAATCAACGCCCCCTTTGGGTCTACAACATCGCACCCCGGCTCGGAATTTTCCTCAACACCATCTACAACCTCATGTTCAAACTCATCCTCCTCCTCCAAATTATCCTCTCGAGCACTATCAAGTCCGCTAGAATCACCAAAATCATGAATAGGCACAATCAACTCCCCAAATGAATTATAACCCATGTCATACACCATTTCAACCCCCGATTCCATATGCTCACTCTCAACTATAGAAATCGAACTCAAAGCACAATCACCGGAAGAAAAGTTTGACGTATCTAATGTAGAATGCAAGTCTGTGTCGTCAAAACAAGGGGTTTCTTTAGCAACCAAATCGTCGGGGTCCTCACTCGTGTCGAGGGGTTGCGTACCGTCATTAACGAGACAGAGGCCCATCTCTTTCAAAGAGGCAAACCTATCCACCATAGCTCGAAATTCTCCCTCTAACCGGGTACTCTCTCGAATAATCCTCGCCGATAGAGAGCAATATCTACCAAACGGAATATGAGATGTGTCCAAGTCAAGGAAAGCAACTACGGTAGAGTCGAACTTCGTGAGTGTCACTTGAAGAACGGATGGAATGGGAATAATCCTCCAACTATGAAACTCCTCGATGATCGACATGAGGCTCGCAAGTGCCTCTTGTGTGCTCATCAAAACCTCTCGGTGACGTTCGGTAGACTCAACCATTGTTGGAGTTGAAGCTTCGGAACTCAATGTACAAGGTTGGCCAACCGATAGGTGCTCATATGATGGAGGGGATGGAGCGTAGAACTCAGTTTCTTTTTTTTTTCGGATATGGGAGCCATTGAAGACCGAAGGGATCAATTGCACTCCTCTAAATGCTCCATAATCTCGTCTAAATTGACTCGAGAAGCTTCCCGAGTCAGCTCGGGTGGAGATGTCTCTTCATAATCGGGAGGCGGAGGGTAGTAGTAGTCCGAAGGTGGAGGATTGAAATAAGGCGGCTCGTCGTGACTCAGAATGTCATAACCATAATCGCCTCGAGATGTCGGGTAAGAATGGCTTGGGCCATACCCACGGGAAGTAGAACATCCGTCATAAGAGTAAAAAGATGAATAACTAGGATACGAACGGGGTAGCTCTCCATATGTGAACATCTCCTCTTGATAATTGTCGGGGTATCCATGAGAGGAGCTTTCAGCATAAGTACACTCATATGGGTCCATCGAAACTCCTCAAGCAAAATACCTCGCACAAGAACAACAACAAACCAAGGGTACACGAGACCAGTACAAGGAAAACACAAAATACGAGAAACAAAGCACAATATGTACAAAACACAAACACCAAATAACAAGAGAAATAAAAAAAAAAAATAAGCAAGAAGAACACACAAAATTAAGAAAGGATAACAAAAAGCAAGAGAAATACGGAAAAAAAATGTCAATCAATTGTCTAAATCCAATGGCCTACTCGCCTTCCCCGTTAACGGCGCCGTTTGTTTTGTAGTATTTTTGGGCATGTGGTAACCAAGCTACCCGGACTCGGGTCATTCTCAAAGAAAGTCTATTCGGACACGGATTCAAGTAACGATTGATTCACACGAAAGAAAAATAAAAAGACCTAAACATTCTACTCGCATTTTGGTGGTTGAATTAAGCTAAAGATCACAATTTTAAACTAGACTGAAGCAATATTCGAATTCTAAATCAACCAAGTCCTCAAATTGCACGAAAAAAGGAAAATAGAGAGAAAAATAATAAGGTACCCTAGAGCCAAGATGGTAAGAAGGCACTCAAAGATTCGAGAATATGTAATCAAACAATCGTCACTCGCGATCAACCAATCGATCTCTCAATCAATTCTTGCTCATGCAATTAAGCTAACGCAATCAATAACACAATCACATAATTCCTAGCCTACGAGGATGATAGCATAATCGACTCATGGAAGCTCTTATCTTAACCCGAGACAAATCTATAAGTAAAGACAATCAAGACTTACGAGATCCTAGACCTTCAACTAAGTCTCCAATCGAACCTTAAACGAAGTCTCCAAGTCTCTCGTGCATCCACGCGAAGAAATAAGCAAAAAAGTTGTAATCTTGATGGAGAAATATTACAATAAATTAGGGTCTTACAGCCCTTAGAGAGAGAAAGAAAAATAGAGAGAAGGAGGAGAGAAAAACTAAAAGGAAAATTTTAACAAATGAGGAATTGTTTCCAAATTACAAAGCAACAAGTCTATTTATGCTACACCTTAAACACACACTAAAACACACACATTTAATGAGAAAAACTCGCAGGTAAGGTCGAACTTGCGAGCAAAAGCCAGATTTTCGCGGGCAAAAGGTTTGCTCGCGAGTGCAGGGTCTAGGAGGTGTTGGGAACTCGCGGGCTAGGCACTAACTTCGCGCGCGCAGCTAGAGAAACTCGCGGGCAGGCATGGCGCTGGTGGAAACTCACGGCCTTGGCGTCGTTCACGGGCGCGGGCTCTAGAAACTCGCGGGCAGGCATGGCGCTGGTGGAAACTCGCGAGGTGATAGGATTTCGTGGGCGCGGACGAAGAAACTTACGGGCGACGCTGGGCGCTGGCTGGGCGGACCTCGTGGGCGCAGAACGATGGAACTCGCGGGCACTAGCATTCTTATGGGAACTCGTGGGAGCAGGGCTTCATGGGCGCAGGCCTGGCTGCTCGCGGGCAGGCGCGACTCGTGGGCGCGGGCTCGAGGTCTGTGAATGGTCCCGGTGACCTTTTTATACTCGATTCGC
Organism: Striga asiatica; assembly: GCA_008636005.1. NCBI lineage: Eukaryota > Viridiplantae > Streptophyta > Magnoliopsida > Lamiales > Orobanchaceae > Striga > Striga asiatica. The sequence goes on from BKCP01005072.1 coordinate 459,526, forward strand.
TCTAACTTCTCGCACGCTTCTCCGATTGACTCGAAACTTTTACCCACGCTCCTCAAATATTTCTCTCCTCATCTTGGAATGCTCAAATCGATATCACCACGCAATTAGTAAATATACTCGGAAATGGTTCGCGTGGCTCGGACATGGCTTGGAAATGTCTCGAAAATGGCTCGTTTCCCCAAACATAGTAATGATGGACCTATTCAACACCAAAGAGACAAGAAAAGTACACCGAACCAGAAAAACACGATACGAGAATAAAAATGCACGAAACACGATAAAATGGACCGGTCTACACTAAAACCAACCTAAAAATACTAAACTAGAGCACATAAAACACACGAAAATAAGCACAAAAATACAATAAACAGTGAGCTGGTGGAACCAATCTTGGGCCTCGGAAGGTCGCTAAAAATGCTCTGCACCTTACTGCATCAGTGTATCCATGATTGCATATTTTCACAACTTCGTATATGGCAGGGTTGATCAGTAGAATCATTATATGTGATACTGAGTTCTCGAAAACCACAAGATAATTCTATCTCAAGCACCTCCGGAGTAAAAGATGTCCTCGCACTCTACTAGCTCGATTTTCTTCTACCTTGGCTTATAACTCTTTTTTTAGCAATCATCCACTCAACTGCCAGGACATGCTGAGTTTCTTGTCAGCACAATTAGGTTCACCGTACTCAACACTTGTGGTTGAGCTCACCTAGCTGCAACGACCTCTGCTATCATTCAGTTGAGCTTATCCTTTGTGAGCATCATGACCTCCTCGTTTACTGGAATATCTCCTACTGTTGCCAGTGGTCTTCTCCTGCCCTCCTGAGGTGGATCTTGTTGTGCCTAAAGTACTGATACCACTTCAACGCCCAATATGCCCTCTGGTTGAGTAATAGGATAATTGGTTACAACAAGGAACACCGCAGAAACTCCAATACCCGAGAGGTTGGGAATCGGAGTGATCGACGTCAAAATGGGCCTAAACAATCCCGGTGGCAAGCTCGCTCCCAACGGGCGACTGGACACCCATGCCTCGTCAAAGCTGGTTTTCAGGTTTTTCCTAGGATCATCGCTCACTATGGCTGGTATTTTAATGTTTTTTTAATAGATGTTCCCACAAACGACGACAAAAATGGTGTGTAAAACAACCTCGATCCGATCCGACATCCTTTGAACTGTCCTTGAACTGCTAGAATGACCTGCAAAACAGCGTTGGGGATGTTTCAACGTAGAAACACTAACACTCAAGTCAGTTTTCAAGGGTGGAAGTGTATAATGTATAATAACTTAGAATGACCAATAGAAGAAGATGATGATCATACCCCATCCTTTATACAGAGTCATTAGCTTCCCAAGTGGGGTTGGCACAAATTTGTCCAATCTTGCTGCCGGAGTGCCCGAACTACCCAATCTTGTCGCCCAATAAATTCTGTTACACACATGTTCTTCTTATCCAATCGTATTCACAATATTGTTTATCTGATGCGCTCACACTATTCGACCTCCTTAGGTATCAATTCTAGACATAACCGAGCTAAAAACTTTGTTCCCTCTGACTATTTTGGTCTTTGTTGAACCAAAATCTGTCGTTTGATATTGCCAATCGATTCTACCTCTCCAGTTCCAGGTGTTGGGATCTTTAAGGATAGCCGTTAATGTGCAAGTTATAAATTTTAACTAAAAAATACCTATACGCAATGGATCTATAGGTAAGAGTAGAAGACTCATAGTTTATTATTTTTTCCGACTTTGAGACATTGTAGATTTTCTTTGGAGGAGATCGTTTGTTCACAAAGTCTGTTGGGTAGCCCGACGGGCCTTCATGGATCTACGTGGATCGCTGCGTGCGGACGAGAGCAAGCGGGATGCGTTCAGTGTTAGGATGCGTGTCTCAGGTCGTCTGGTGTCGAGCGGGTTGTGAGAATCTCGTGGGTGCACGGTGTCGGGTAGATGCGAGTCTGTGTCGCCGGGCGGGAGGATGTCGGGGTCGCGGCATCACAGGAGCAGCAGGGCGTCGTCGGGTGCAGCGCGTTATCTCCGAGAATAGAGAGACGACGTCGCATAGTTGCTGCGACGGAGCAGGTCACATCGGTCGTCGGGGCATCTTCGGTTAACTCGAGTCGTCCCGCTATTGAATTACCTAATATCTTTAGAACGCCCTTGGTGGGAAGGAGAATTTGGATATCTCTATGTGTGTTATGTCTTGAAAGACTAGAGAAGAGATGCATTTATAGGCTTCAATATGGACCCTAAGGAGGCATTAAATTGAGCTTCTCCTATTAGGACTAGACTATAGGCCAAACCTACCAAACCTAATAGGCATAATACAGTCATTCCACTAAAGTAGTATTATTGAAATACTCCTAATTTAATTCCCAAATTACGATTTGAGCTCCACATATCTACCCGATTACCTCTCCATGTTTAATATATAATTTCCGTCAATTTATTTAATTACTGATAATTAAATTAATCAGATTACTATAAGCGAAGCTAGTACCGTTCAATCATTATTATTATGCCGAAATTTATCCACCTGTAGGGTTTAACATAATAATCATTCTGAACTCACTTTGAGGACATCATCAAACCTCAACATTGTGAAGTACATGGTGACCGTAAATATTATAATAGAACGCCATGTCATGTAGGAATAATTATCCAAACCAGACAGTTATTGGTCCATATCAATAAATCTCACCTTACTGAATCAAATGAGTAATTACTACATACATGTGTTTGTTTATATCTTATGGGTTAAGATAACGCAGTAATTAGTCGTAGCCTAGTTCTTTTGCTCCGATTAGTATAAAACGAACTGCTCATCTCTGGTACCCATTCAATACACCAATGTGTACTAGTGTGATTAATCAGTCAAAATCAACTGTACCGCTCATAATACAATTGTTCCAATGGATTGTTCAATTTTCATCTAGGTTGAATCGATTGTTTATGTTTCGCAAGTAACCGATAAATGATTTTCTGTCCATCCGTGATGAATAATTTATCTAAATGCAAAGAAAAAAAAAATAGAATTTTATTTAATCTAACATGAATTCTCATTCAACATTAATAGTGTGAATCACATCTAAAGCTAAACTTTCAATATACACACTAACACCAAGTCGAGTTTCCGTCAGATTATTCTACAGTCTTAGCTCGACTTGTTGTTGTCCCCATTCTAATGATAAGACATTTCCCAACTTTAGACTTAAGCTCGACTTGTTGTTGTCCCTATTCTAATGATATGATATTTTCCCAACTTTAGACTTGTTCGATCTCCAATCGACCCGTCATGCTCAACCCTACGAGTTGCTCTCAAATTATACGAGCCATTGAGGTTTTTGTATGATGTACCATATCCAAGTCGAAAAGCGACAAAAAAGGACAAAAAAGAAAAACCAAAATTTGAAATAAAATACTGAAAAAAGCGCGAAGCCGTTTTGGGGTTGGACCTATGGGCAGCCCGGGCAGGCCTACACCGTCCGGGCAGCTCTCGCAGGACTGCTCACACTGCACGCAAAAAGCCCAAAAGGCAAAAAAATCGATCATTATCCCAGCACACTCACTTTGTGCATTCATTGCTCCCTCTAGAGAGAGACTGACACAGAAAGGTGAAAATTTATAGAGAGAGAGTAGCTAAAGAGCAGTCAAACATAGGGATTGAATCTCAATGAAGAGGACTTTTTTTAGCACGTAAAATATCAAGAATTGCTTTCAGTTTTTTGTTTTTTCCGCAGAACTAATGGAGCTGTAGTTGGGGCGAAACTAGGGATATTCTCTTCTGGGTTTTTGTGGGTTTTCGCTTCGAATTCTGTATTTATCCATGCGTGGATCTGAGGCGTCGTATCATGAGCTGCTGAATTTATTGTACTTCTTGTGCATACATTTTAATGGCGTATGTGGGAATGGAGAGGTGTTTGGTGGTGTGGTTGGTTCTTTTAGGGCATTATTTGAGGTGTATCTTTGCTAATCTGGAAGGTTTGTATTCATCGATTGACAGAAATATGTTTTTTTTTATTCTGTTATTTTCTCAATATGCTTTTATTTATTTTGGGATATTATAAAATTTTGTTGGGATTTTTTAGGACTTAAAAGCTCATAAATATGAAGCCTTGGTATGGTTTGGAATTTGTCCCTTTTATGTTGTTAATTTTGTAATATTCATTATGTATTTTTTGGGCATATAAATTGGGAATTATCAGTGGAAGGCAATTACTGTGACATTGAACTGATAGTGTTCATGACCTTATGGGCAAATACTTCTTATTTGTTTCAGACATCATGGCTAATATCTATATTTAATTAACTTCCTTCAGATATCCAAATTCTTGATCTCAATTGTCAGTTTTAGTAGGATATATTCTAGTAAACCACTGGCATGAAATCCTGTAATGGTAGTTCTTAGTCTATATTGGGATCAAATTTGAGTAACCTAATTATTGAACTTGGTCAAATTCATTCTTTGGATACAATTTACATTGTTTTGAGTTTTCCTTATTGTAACTTAATTTCAATTGACGTCATTGGGAGATGATATACTTCTCTGCAAGTATCTGCAGAAAAAATTTTGTTAATGACAAGCATTGTGCTTATTTGGAAGCTCTTCTCTAAATATCTCATGTTTGATGGTTAACTGAGACTTATGGAAGTTAGTGGTTCAATAATTCATTTTACACAATATAAGAAATAGAGACTTTTGGCAAAGTCCATTGTACAAAAGTCGACTTATGAAAGTGAATCTTAAACAAGCACATAATTAGTTGTGGAATCTTAATTTTCATCGGTTGTTGTGTGGATAGGTGATGCATTACATAGCGTTAGGACAAACCTAAGGGATCCTAACAACGTTCTTCAAAGCTGGGATCCAACCCTTGTCAATCCCTGCACATGGTTCCATGTCACCTGCAACAATGATAACAGTGTAATAAGAGTGTAAGAATGCGATTAATGTTTCTTTTTTCCATTTTTGTGCTTAATGTTTTAGGTTGAGGTGCTAATTTAAACCTTATCTCAAATTTTTCATTATTTTTTATGTCAGTGATCTTGGGAATGCTGGCTTATCCGGTCAATTGGTTGGGGATCTTGGCAAGCTGAAGAATTTGCAGTATTTGTATGTTATCCTTTTATTGTTTGGAACCAGTACTCCTGTTTTTCGGATTAGCAAATCATTTTTTTATGTTTTTTTGTCTTGTTTCTTTCCCAATAGAAATATTTCCTGTCATTTCAGCAAATGATTACCTTGATAGAAACGCAGAAGTGTTGCTGAAAGTAATATTGAAACTTTTGGTTTGTAATGATATATATTTTTGGTTTGATGGTGTCTGCTGACACCATTTAAATAAAATATTTGGCAATTAGGTTTAAAGGGAAATGGGAATGCATATTAAGGGAAATGTGGAATTCTGTGTGGGTTATCGAGAGGTTTACTTCAGCAGGTCTTACTTGAGTTTGCTTTTAGCAGTAGAAATTGTGGTTGTTCAAGTTAGGTGATGGCTAGAGAAGTGGTAGAGAGGTTTTTGCAGTTAGATAGAGCTGGTTAATGTCCTTCTATAACTTTCAAATGCTCAAATTGATGTAGTAAGTGAACTTTGGTTGAAGAAAATTGTGTTATATCTAATATTACTTTATTCCAGTGTCCAGCTTAGCACTTTAGGCACATAAAGAATCTAAACTATCTTGAATCCCTCATCTTCATATAATTCTTGACATGCATAAATGGTTTTCTGAAATAGATTAAATACGATAGGAACAGCTTTCGAGTTTCTTCATATTTGGAAGTAATTGATTGAGCCTTGAAGTGAGAAAAATGTTACCTGTCACACTTATGTTAAATCATTCTTGATCACAGATCCACAGGTTGTTCTACTTTGTAGCATTTCTTCCTATATTCGGATGTATGGTATATCTTGGATTTCTATATTCTCTCATTTTTCAACTTCACTACAATCTGTCAATGAATATAACTCTCTGATTCAGATTACATTCAGTACTGTCGTTAACAATATCCTGTCTACCAAACATGATTAAACATGCATGCAGGCACATTGGCACAAGTATGCATGCTCAAATTTTACCAAAATTGACATTGCTGTTCGAATGCAAAGTGTTCTGTAATTAAACTTTTCTGTACTTGAACTGATGCTCTCTGTTAATTCATTGTGATAGGGAGTTATACAGCAACAACATAACAGGGCCAATACCAAGTGACATTGGGAATCTTACTAACTTGGTGAGCTTGGATCTGTACTTGAACAGTTTCACGGGTCCCATTCCAGACACACTGGGCAAATTATCCAAGCTGCGATTCCTGTGGGTTAAGTCATTTTAGGCTTGCAAAATAATATTCCATAACTTATATTTTCTGTGCTTCCCATTTATTTGCATTTTCTTTCTTTCTAGACCCCAGGAGGAGTTTGATACATGCTCTGAACATATTTTTAGGCATCCAGAATCTTATATTAACTGTTTTGTCTTTGCAAGGATAGTCGGCTAAATAATAACAGTCTGACGGGCTCCATCCCAGTTTCGTTGACAAATGTCACTTCTCTTCAAGTCCTGTGAGTATCCAAATTTACTTGCATGGATCATTTGAAAAGAATTACACCTGAGGTTTAGTTACCTGATTTCAAGAAACTCCAGCCATCTCTAAAAAATCGCAAGATATCCTCTATTCAACACTTCAACTTAATGTAATTGGTAATAGGAAAACTAGTTTGAAAGATAATAATTTCTTGTTCTTTTGTTTTTTTCTTTTTAATTATTTATTTATTTAAACATCAGGGATAGTTTACCGTTATATACATCATTTTTGTGACGTAAGTTTTCTTGAAGTATCTTTTAATTCTTGTGTCTTACACTCTTATGCAGGGATCTATCAAACAACCGTCTATCGGGTGCAGTTCCAGATACTGGTTCCTTCTCTCTATTTACACCTATAAGGTATATTGATGCACGAAAGGGCCTGATAGCTTACATCTCATGGATGCCTATTATGAGCTGACATGGAAAAATTTTGCCCATTTACAGTTTTGCAAATAACTTGAACCTTTGTGGCCCAGTAACTGGACGGCCTTGTCCTGGCTCTCCTCCGTTCTCACCACCTCCACCGTTTGTGCCACCTCCCCCGATTTCATCTCCAGGTTCTTTCTTAGTCTAATGTTTCTTTTTCTGTCTGCCCATGTGTTTTATTTAGTCAGGAAAATGAGAAATGTATGGAAGTTTCGTTTGGTGGTCTTGCAGTTTTACACTAAAAAATGAAATGGCACTTGTTTTTTCTGATTATTTCCTTTTAATGTTTAGTACATATTGGTGTAGCTTTAAGTATTGAAAATAGTCTATAATCTGGGTACTGAAAAATTAGTGTAAATTGTGATCTATCAAGAATTTGAATTTGAGTGGTTGCTAATATGTTATTTATAGTTTTTTGTGAAAATTTATGCATGTAAACAGTTCTCCAATAAATCACTTAATCTAACTATGACTGATTACATTCAGTACCCAATGCCTATGTCATAAACCTCGTGTGTATGCTCTGTTGATATGAAAATACATTATGATACTTCTGTTTTTACATATTCTGTTGGTGGTGTCTTTGGGATGCCTGAATGAAGATTAGGCACTCACGGAAGTACTGTGGTGGTGATTGGATGTATTTTTTTTACTGTCTGTTGAATCGAGATTTGCCTTATTGAAACTGGAAATGAAACAGCTTTTTTTTTTGTTTTTTTCCAAATTCTATTCATTCAATCTCATTCTGTTTCTGCAATTTGACTAGCAGAATTGTAAAATAAAAAGTAATCATTACCAACACTATCGTACTCACATATTTCTAACCAGCAAATATTGTCAATCAACGTTTTATTATTTCTATATACCATACCAAGTTAGTCATGGCTCCGTTTATCTTTTATCTATTCACAACCCCAAATCTATCTCACTTTTTCTAAAACTAACTTTTTATTCTCTATCTCAAACGAGACAAAAAATTTCAAGTAATCCTTATTATCCAGTCGCACCCTCGTTCTGTTCTGTATTTTGAATATTAAATCTAGTATGACTTTTAGTTAATTAAATTTCCAAATTTCTTACCTTTCCATCTTTTACCATGCTCTTTAGCCGTCTCATGGATGGATATAACAATAATATTATTCAATACTTATTTATTTTCCTAAAATAAACTATAAATCTCAGGAGGAAATAGTGCAACTGGAGCAATTGCCGGAGGAGTTGCCGCCGGTGCTGCTCTTCTATTTGCGGCCCCCGCCATTGCATACGCGTGGTGGCGCCGCAGGAAACCCCAAGAATTTTTCTTTGACGTGCCAGGTTGGCAATCCTTTACTTATTTATATTTATATTTTATTTTATTTTATATGATTTTATTTATTTATTTTCTCATTGTGCAGCTGAGGAGGACCCTGAAGTCCACCTGGGACAGCTCAAGAGATTTTCCTTGCGTGAGCTTCAGGTGGCGACCGATAGTTTCAGCAATAAGAATATATTGGGCAGAGGTGGGTTCGGGAAAGTGTACAAAGGGCGGCTGGCCGACGGGACATTGGTTGCTGTCAAGAGGCTTAAGGAGGAGCGGACGCCAGGTGGCGAGCTTCAGTTTCAGACAGAGGTTGAGATGATTAGTATGGCTGTGCACCGTAATCTGCTCAGGTTGAGGGGCTTCTGTATGACCCCGACAGAGAGGCTTCTCGTTTACCCATACATGGTTAACGGAAGTGTTGCTTCGTGTTTGAGAGGTGATGCCCAATTATTACTGTTATTATTAATATAAATTTTTTGTAATAAAAATACTTTTCATTGTGAACACTTTATCTTTCATTGGGGTTTTGACCTTTTTATTGAAAAGAAAATATACCCAGTTTTGCTTGTGGGGAAAATAGAAAAGAAAAAATGGATTGGTAGGTGCCCATTCTGTAGCTCATTCTTTAATTGCAAAAATATGGCCATTTTTTAGAAGTACTTGATGCTATTATTGACAAGAAAATAAAATTTGTAAGTTAAAGAGTTCTCAAATGTGAAAGGGAAAAATTATATGGAAGCTATTTCTGAGAAAACAGGAAGGAGTATTTTATTGCCGAAGAAAATGGAAAAGGTAAAGTAAATGTATAATATTTTCGAAGCTACTTATGCGAGGTTTGGAAAGGTGAAAACTTTTGGTAAAGTAATTCATTTGTGTTCACAGAACACTTGAGTTGACATTTATGATTTCAATTGTAGAGACTTCACTTCAAGGATTCTCTTTATCTTTCTTTTTGATAATTAATAATTAAATATAATTTGCTCTCTGATATTAAGTAGCTGTAACATTTTACTTGTAAATCCACAGAACGACCGCCAAACGAGCCACCACTCGACTGGCCAACAAGGAAACGCATTGCTCTGGGGTCCGCCCGAGGATTATCTTATCTGCACGACCATTGTGACCCGAAGATTATCCATCGAGACGTAAAAGCCGCTAATATATTACTGGATGAGGAATTTGAGGCTGTGGTTGGAGATTTTGGTCTGGCTAAGCTTATGGACTATAAGGACACTCACGTCACAACTGCAGTGCGTGGGACCATAGGCCACATTGCCCCTGAGTACCTATCCACCGGAAAATCTTCTGAGAAAACGGATGTCTTTGGTTATGGGATTATGCTTCTTGAGCTGATAACTGGACAAAGGGCGTTTGATCTTGCTCGTCTTGCGAATGATGATGATGTCATGTTGCTGGATTGGGTAAAACTCTCTCTCTCTCTCTTTACTATTTCTATAATTTTTATTATTATGGTGTGCTTGTTTAATTATTTTTTTGGTTTTGATTGGTTTTTTCTGGTTTAACTATAGTTAATTTTGAAAATGTTGGTTGGGTTAGGTTTGAGTTGGATTTTAAATGTACTAAAAGAATATTGAAAATAAAATAATTAAAGTTGATTTGATGTAAAAGTATGAAATGGATGATTTGAAGTGATGTGTAGTTAAAATTATTTGTGTGGATGAATGGTGAATTAAAGTCGATGTAATGTGTAAGGATGAATGGATAATTGATTGTTATTATTTAATTATATTGATAATATTGAGAATAGTGAGCTAGATTGGAGTTGTTTTGTTCAAATTAAAGCTGGATTCGGGAAAATAAGAAATCACGGTAAATGGTTTCAGGTTTTGGGATTCCCAAGTATAGTATACTGTTTGCCAATGTAGGTGAAAGCTGAAAAGCTACTAGTTGAAATTTTTATTTATTTTGTTTTCTTAAATTCTGAATGTTGATGTTATTTGTGGCTGAAAACCTTCAATCACGAGGACTATTATTTATTTAATTATCAAATATTTGTTCAGGTGAAAGGGCTATTGAAAGAGAAGAAATTGGAAATGCTAGTCGACCCTGATTTACAGAGCAAATACGTGGACTCGGAAGTGGAGCAGTTAATCCAAGTTGCTCTGCTTTGCACCCAGAGTTCGCCTATGGACCGGCCCAAAATGTCGGATGTCGTGAGGATGTTGGAAGGTGATGGGCTGGCCGAGAGGTGGGACGAGTGGCAGAAAGTTGAGGTTTTAAGGCACGATGTTGAGCTCGTCCCTCATTCAGCCTCTGACTGGATTGTCGACTCCACCGAAAATCTACACGCAGTCGAGTTATCGGGCCCTAGATGAATTTTCTCTTTTG
>BKCP01005072.1:470211-522901 GCA_008636005.1 Striga asiatica
TTTAGTTTGAAGGATATGAAAAATGTTGAGATTTTCAAAATTTGGTGATTGGGGGGGAGCTCATTGTGATGTGTATTATTCCTTGAAATTTAATTTGTTGTGGATAGGATGTTGGTGTAATTGTCTTGTAGTGTGCCCTGATGAGTGCCATTAGAGAGATTAACTGAGGAGTGCGTGTTCTTGCCCTTCTGAAATGAAATGATGGCCATTGCAAATGTGAAGATGTTTGTATTTTGAAAATTGGGTAGTTGTGCTCTGAAAACAAAGTTGATGAAGACGAGACCGCCATCGCATATTTAAATAAATATGATCGACTTCGGGTTTAGCCTGCTTACTTCTCATTATTATTAATGATATTTAATTTTATTTCCTTTAGCTATTTATTAAACTTGGTAGGAAAATAAATATCTTGCAGTGTTCGGCAAGATGAGAGTTCTCTATCTTTCTTTTTCTTATTTATTCTGATGTACGAATGAGAAAGAGCAGATTATTGAGAATTGAAATAAAACTTGTCGTTCGTTCTTTAGAGAGAGTATCTCATATTCTGCTTATTTGTACTACACTCTACATCAGTTGGTATCCAGAGACCAGCAGTGATCCACGATGCCGCCGAAAAGAAACGACAACATCATTGAAGAACGATTCCTGAGGATGGAAGATCGATTTCAAGGGATGGATGACCGTTTCACTGACATCAACACCGGGATCGAGGAATTGCACTAGGCAATGCGTACCATGATGATGGAGGTTCGTACGAACCGCGATGCCGGCGACTGGGGCGCGCGCGGAGGGTTTCGCGGAGGTAGGGGAGGCCGCGGCTTTGGCGGGGCGCCCCGCCTGCAGCAGCCACTGCCTCTGTCCGGCGATGAGGGGGACGAAGAAACGGTCAGCGTCGAGAATCCGTTCGCGACGGAGCAACGCCGCGGCCATGGCGGGGATCGTCGGCACCGTGGGTTTGCGGGCAGCGGCGATCAGAGGCGAGGACCTAGGGTTTTTCGCAGGGGCTGGTTCGAGGATGATGACAGTGTCGGAGAATTTGACGGGGGTACAGGATCAGAATTTGATGACGACGGGCTGCGCAGTCGAGGCTGGGGTGGTCGCGATCGTTTTTTTCCCCGACAAGCAGCGTACGGTGACGGCGAAGGGTTTGAGCGAGTTGGTCAGTACCACCGTGACGGCAGGCGCCCGATAGAAGGGGGCGATGAGTCACGATGGGAAGCGAGCTTTAGGGTTGATATTCCGGAGTTTGCAGGAGGCGTGGATGGCTCGGATTTTATCAATGGTGGGCTTCGGTGGAGGTTGTTCTTCGATTTAAGGGGTTCCCGGAGGATAGACGAGTTGACTTGGTTGCTACTCGTTTTCGAGGTCGAGCGGCAACGTGGTGGATGCAACTCACGAGCACGCGGCATCGTCAAGGGAAACCAGAGATCACATCGTGGTCCAAATTTCGGAAGTATGTAGAGTGTGAATTCGTGCCGTATAATTACGATAGTATGGTGTATTAACAGTTGCAGAACTTGCGACAGGGATCTCGATTGGTGGATGAATACACGAACGAGTTTTATAAACTACTCACTCGTGTCGAGCTACGGGAGTCAAAGAATCAGTCGGTGTCCCGTTATGTTGGTGGGTTACGGTCGTCAGTGCGTGATATGTTGAACCTTTTTCGCCCAGACTCTGTTTCCGATGCCCATCAACGGACACTTCTTGTTGAGGTTCAGCTCGCACACAAGCTGACAGTGGCGTCGGGGTGGTCATCGCAGCCAGGGGGCGTCGCGAGCGGCGCAATGATACCGGCACGGCCAGGGGCGGCGACGGGAAGTGAACTAGGCCAGGGAGGGGCACCGGCGCGTGTGGCGGGGTCAGGCGGGCCCTACCAGCGGGCTCTAGGGGGCGGCAGACAGCAGCTCTCACCGGTAGCGGCACGGGCCGTGGCCAGGCTTCGGTGTTTTGGGTGTGGCGAAATGGGCCATCGCCAGGCGGTCTGTCCGAAGGGTGCGGCGACACGGGCCTTATTTACGGAGGATGTGGGAGACTATGTCACCGGCGAGGATTATGTGGGTCCACCGGTTTACGATGTCGATCCGGGGGAGCTTGAGGAATATATGACCGGAGACGTTGGGACGACACTAGTTATTCGCCGTACATGTTTGGTACCACGTGGATCAATTGACACACCGGTGGAGAGACACCATCTGTTCGAGTCTACTTGTACAGTCGGTACAAAGGTGTGCCGTTTTATCATTGACTCGAGCTCTTGCGAGAATGTCATATCTCAGGAGGCGGTCGACAAACTACAACTCTCTACAGAGCCTCATCCACAACCGTATACTCTCGTTTGGATACAGAAAGGTACGTCAGTTACTGTTGATCGTCGTGCACTTGTTTCTTTTTCAATTGGTACCAAATACCGTGATCAGTTGTGGTATAATGTGGTGCCAATGGATGCGTGTCACTTGTTGTTGGGTCGCCCATGGCAGTACGATAGGGCGGCTACTCATGACGGGCGGCTCAACACATATTCTTTTGTGTTTGGTGGGTTGAAGATTATTCTGGTTTCTAATGCCCCTCGTTCTTTGCCGCTACCGAGTTCCACGGCACCGGTTCTTCTTCTTTCACGCACAGCTTTTCTTGCGGAGCTGCGTGACTCGCCGTGGTGTTTTTTACTGGTTGGAGTTGATCAGGGTGATGAGCAGGTTCTGCCGGTTGCTATTCGTCCCCTTTTGTCCGAGTTCTTGGATGTGTTTCTGGAGGAGCTTTTTTCGGGCTTGCCGCCACTTCGTGACATCCAGCACCACATCGATTTGGTTTCGGGGGCTTCTTTGCCGAATAGGCCTCACTATCGGATGAGCCCGACGAAACATGAGGAGCTGCGGCGACAAGTGGAGGAACTCCTACAGCGGGGGGTCGTACGTTGGAGTTTGAGCCCGTGTGCAGTGCCGGCGCTCTTGATACCGAAGAAGGACAGTTCGTGGCGTATGTGTGTGGACACCCGCGCCATCAACAAGATCACAGTCCGGTACCGTTTCCCGATACCTCGGCTGGATGACCTATTGGATCAGCTTCACGGTGCTACTGTGTTCACTAAGCTAGATCTTGGGAGCGGATATCACCAAATTAGGATTCGCCCAGGTGACGAATGGAAGACCGCATTCAAGATTCGGGAGGGGCTCTTCGAGTGGATGGTGATGCCTTTCGGTTTGTCCAATGCTCCGAGCACATTTATGAGGGTGATGAACCAGGCCTTACGGGACTTTATTGGCAAGAGTGTCGTCGTTTATTTCGACGACATTCTTATTTACAGTCAGACGATGGACGAGCACCTACAGCATGTTAGGGAGGTGCTCTGTGTTTTCCGTGCTGAGTCTTTTTTTGCTGCTCCTCGTAAGTGCTTTTTCTTGGTTGATTCGGTGTTGTTTCTGGGGTTTGTCATCTCGGCCGAGGGTATTCGTGTAGACGACGGGAAGGTGGCTGCCATTCGTGATTGGCCGTCTCCGACGACTTTCACTGAGGCCCGGAGTTTTCACGGCCTCGCTTCCTTTTACAGGCGCTTTATCTCCCATTTTAGCACGATTATGGCTCCCATTACGGATTGCTTGACCGACAAATCATTTGTGTGGACCTCAGTAGCTGAGGATGCTTTTGCTCTTATTAAGAGCAAATTGACTTCTGCTCCTCTGCTCGTGTTACCAGATTTTTCGAAGCCGTTTGAGCTTTCTTGCGACGCGTCGAAGGTGGGGATTGGAGCTGTTCTCGGTCAAGATGGTCGCCCAGTCTCGTTTTTTAGCGAGAAGCTGTCTGGCTCGAGGTCCCGTTACAGTACTATGACGTGGAGTTCTATGCCATGGTTCGGGCTGTTCGGCATTGACGACATTATATTTTTCATCGAGAGTTCATTTTATATATGGACCACGAGGCCCTTCGCCACTTGGCCACGCAGGATAATATCTCAGCTCGTCATGCCTCGTGGACGGCTTTTCTGCAGCAGTTCACTTTTGTTCTCCGTCATCGTTCCGGCGCTTCGAATAGAGTGGCCGACGCCGTGAGTCGGCGTGTCCTTTTGTTGACTGATATGCGTGTTTATGTTATTGGGTTTGAGGTCCTACGTGAGTTATATGCCGACGATCCTTTCTTTGGCCCCATTGTTGGGCGACTTGCTGTTGGACCGGTTGACGACTATTTGTTATCTGACGGGTTTCTTTTTCGGGGTGTGCAACTTTGCATTCCGGATTGCAGCCTTCGTCAGAAGCTCATTTCCGACCTCCATGGGGCAGGCCACGTGGGACGCGACAGGTCGGTTGAGCTGGTGGGGCGTTCCTATTTTTGGCCTTCGCTTCGGCGAGACGTGGGCCGGTTTGTCGAACGTTGCCGTGTTTGTCATGTCTCGAAGGGAGTGGCCACGAATGCTGGCCTTTATCGGCCCCTTCCTATTCTTTCGTGACCGTGGAGTGCGATTAGCATGGATTTTGTGCTCGGTTTGCCGCGTACTCAGCGTGGTTTCGATTCTATCTTTGTGGTCGTGGACAGGTTCTCGAAGATGGTGCATTTTGTTCATGCAAGCGCACCACAGATGCAGTCCATGTGGCACAGTTGTTCTTTCGGGAGGTTTATCGTTTGCATGGACTCCCGTCCTCCATTGTGTTGGATCGCGATACTCGTTTCCTTAGCCACTTCTAACGTAGTTTGTGGCGCATGGCGAACACTCAGTTGGACTTCAGTAGTGCGTACCATCCGCAGACAGACGGTCAGACGTAGGTAGTGAATCGGTCCTTGGGTAACCTCCTTCGTTGCCTAGTGGGCGATCATATTCGTAGTTGGGATCAGCGTTTGAGCCAGGCTGAGTTTGCACATAACTCGGCTGTTGGTCGGGCTACAGGTTTATCGCCGTTCGAAATAGTTTATGCGGTTCGGCACCGTGGGTCATGCGATCTGTTGGCACTGCCGGCCGTGGATGCGGTTGATCGTCGGGCTGCTGAGCTCATTTCCGACCTCAAGGCGACGCACGAGAAGGCTCGGGCCCGGCTGGAGGCGACCATGGCCTCTTACAAGAGGCGGGCGGATCTTTGCCGGCGCCATGTCGAGTTCGAGGTGGGTGATTATATTTGGGCCGTGTTGACGAAGGACAGGTTTACGGCCCACGAGTATAATAAGCTGTCGGCCCGCAAGATTGGTCCAGTTGAGGTGGTTGAGAAGATTAACCCGAATGCGTATCGTCTGCGTCTTCCGTCTCGTGTTCGCACTTCTGACGTGTTCAACGTTAAGCACTTGGTGCCGTTTATGGGGGACAATTTGGACGAAGACGAAGACGAGACCGGTCCGGATTCGAGGGCGAATCCTCCTCAACCGGGGGAGAATGATAAAGACGAGACCGCCATCGCATATTTAAATAAATATGACCGACTTCGGGTTTAGCCTGCTTACTTCTCATTATTCTTATTGATACTTTATTTTATTTCCTTTAGCTATTTATTAAACTTGGTAGGAAAATAAATATCTTGCAGTGTTTGGCAAGATGAGGGTTCTCTATCTTTCCTTTTCTTATTTATTCTGATGTACGAACGAGAAACAACAGATTATTGTGAATTGAAATAAAACTTGTTGTTCGTTCTTTTGAGAGAGTATCTCATATTCTGCTTATTTGTATTACACTCTACATCGAAAGTTTAGTTCCGGGGATTGAATGGTTGTACTATGAAATGAAAGTGTTTGGACTTTGAATGCATTATTGTGTTAACATGAGCTTGGCTCGAGATTGAAGGCTGCAGCTAGCTCGAGTCCGGCTTGGGAGTGCAGGCTGCAGCTTGGTCAAGACTTGTAAGCTTGGGTGCTTATCCTAAGGGCTCGTTTGTTTTTTGAGATGGGATTGATTATTTTTACTGCACTATTTGGGTTATTAACCCACATGTTTGTTGGGCCATATATTGTTAGGATTTAAATTCGGATGATTGTCTCATTGTGTGTTTGGGAAAAATGATTAGAGTAAGATTATTTTGGTTAATTACAATGTCAATCATCTTCTTCATCAATTCTCCATCTACAAATTCTGAATAAATAAATAAAATAAAATAAAATACCTCACATCTTCTCACATAAATTAATTCAATCCCAAAACCATTCATGTCAAATATTTAAGAATCAATCAAATACAAGAGTGTACCTGAATTCATTGTTTTGAGAATTCATCTGTTCTCCCTCGACTGGAATTCTTATGTTTACCGGACTGGTGAGAACTTCCAAGGCAATCGGTTCTTATGGCAGATATATTTTGATATATTTTGCAGATGTATGTGTGTACTGATATTGTGTATTTTCCATACCTGTCCGTATGTCTTATACTGTTGTATGGTGCCTTTTAAGGGAAAAGATACCTATACACGATCTGCCTTTTTTCAGTCTGTTGGTTGGGGCCATCACCAGGTAAGTATTTATTTTAGTTTTTAGTCTGGTCCCTCAACAAACCAAAAAGCTCATAACAGTATCTACACTTTTAAATCTACGATAATTTGATACTCTATTTATTCAAAATTATAAATCAGTAGATCACTTTAATTGAATTGAATTATGACAACTATACACATTTTAATTTACATATGTTGTCCAAATTAAATATTTCTAACAATCTCCCACTTGGACTACATATGCAACTGAACAAATGTGTATTACTTTACGAGCTCAAAATTTGTTGTCATATACAAGAATATCATTTACCAATCTCGTCCATTAATCGTAATGACATAGGACTGAGGAGGTTTTCATCACTTTAAGCATGAATTAACCCGTCGATAATCACATATACCAATGCAATCAAACGACATAGGTCAATCATAAAAGTGAAATACGAGAATTACATGTAATGTGATCTTTCATGCCTATTTTTAACTAATCACTTTATTCCTTATTGAGATCAATATAAAACTAAAATTACAGAGTATAATAAACTGAATACTTTATATCTGATAAAAAAATATCCAAACACACAAATACAATATATATATATATAGAACATTTAATACAGACTCCCACTTGTTTATTGTGTTTTTGTGCTTATTTTCATGTGATTTATGTGTTTGAGTTTGGTCTCTTTAGGTTCGTTTTAGTGTCATCCGGTCCATTTTATCGTGTTTCATGCATTCTTGCTCTCGTTCTATTTTTTTTCTAGTTCGGCGTACTTTTCCTGTCTTTTTGGTGTTGACTAGGTCCACTTTGACGAGATTGGGAAAACGAGCCGCACGAGCCGTCCGAGCCGACCCGACCGACACGAACGAGCCAACCAAGCCGTCCCGAACCATGACCGGGTCCAGTTAGTTCCGCCCAGTGCCTGCGAGCTCAGCAGTCCGCGCCTGCGAAAGGATTGGCGATGTCGCGAGTCCCCATGCTCCAACGTCCGCGCGCGCGAAGATCCACGCGACCTCGCGAGTGTTGCTCCAGTGCTACGTCCGCGCGCGCGAAGATCCACGCCAGCTCGAGAGTGCTACCTTTCTCCTCGCGCCACACCGTGCCTTCCTCGTGCCATCCGTGCCCGCGACCCGCGAAACTGCCCGCGACCTCGAGAGTAGCTTAGTAAATGTGCGTGTTTTTAGTGTGTGTTTGAGGTGTAGCTATAAAAAGACATTGTGCTTTTTATTTTTGGGAACAACCCTCATTCCCCAACTTTTAAGTTGGGAAATCCTCTCTATTTTCTCTCTTCTCTCTCTTTTCTTTTTTTATGCTTTGGTTGGGAGGTCCATGACTCTATTTTTTCGGCGAAATTCCGGCAAGCTTATTTTCATTCAAGTTTCGAGCTTTATTCATTATTTTTGTTGAGGCACGCGATAGGAGAGTAAGTACCTTACTTAGGACTTACTACTTCGAGTTTGTTCTTTCGATTTTGTGTTTATGCTCGTTTCTAGGGTTTTACTTTATTTTTATTGCTTGCTTTTGTGTGTTAGGAATCAATACGTGCTTATCTAGTATAAATGTCTCGACTTTGTTTAAAGCGTGATGATTTAGTGTAGAAAGCTCGTGTTAGATTACCTAGGATCACTATGCTCGCATGTTTTCTCTTGTTTTCTTTTATTTTCTCGAGTTATGGAGATTCCGTACAACCAATGCTTTGACAATTCCTTCGATTCTTGCATTTTCATCATTTGCTCTAGATTTTTAGTGTAATTGCGTGCAAATCACCCATAATCAAGCGAGTAGAATGTTTAGGACCTTCTTTTTGGTTATGTGACTTTGACGACTAGGTAGTAAACGAAGCTCCGAACAGCCTTCCTTTGAGAACGACCCGAGTCGGGTAGCTCGGTTACCACATGCCCAAAAATACTACAAACAAAATGGCGCCGTTGCCGGGGAAGGCGAGTAGGACGCCAAGTTTGCTATCTAGTTGTCATTTGTTTCCGTGTTTCTCTTAATTTTTGTGGATTTTGCTTGGTTTTGCGTGTTTCTCTTGATTATTTGCTTATTTTCTATTTCTCTTGCTTTTTACTATGTGTGTTCTTGTACATATTTTGTCGTTTTAGTTTTATTTTTGTGTATTTCGTTTCTTGGTCTCGTGTGCCTTGGTTTTTTTGCTTTTCTTGTGCGAGGTACTTCGCTTGAGGAGCTCCGATGGATCCATACGGCTATGCTTATGCCGGTAGCTCGTCTCGTGGATGCCCCGACAACTACCATGAGGAGATGTACCCGTATGGAGGGCCGCCCTATCCGTATCCGAGCCATTTTTACCCACCATCTCAAGTTGATTTTGATTATTACTCTCCGGGTCACGACGAGACACCTCACTGCTATCCACCGCCTTCCGATTATTGTGATGCCACACTTCCACCCGATCCGACTCGGGAAGCTTCTCCAAGCCGTTTAGACGAGATTATGGAGCATTTGGAGAAGTGCAATCAATCTCTTCGTGCTTCAATGGCTCCCATATCCGAAAAAGAAGAAACCGAGTCAATTACTCCATCCTCTACATCGTATGAGCACCTATCGGTTGGCCAACCTTGTACATTGGGTTCTGAAGCTTCAATTCCAACAATGGTTGAGCCTACCGAACGTCACTGAGATGTTTTGACGAGCACTCAAGAGGCACTTGCGAGCCTCATGTCGATCATTGAGGAGTTTCATAGTTGGAAGAGCATTCCCATTCCATCCGTTCTACAAATCACACTCACGAAGTTCGACTCTACCGTTGTCTCTTTTCTTGATTTGGATGCCTCTCATATTTCGCTCAGTAGGTATTGTTCTCTATCGGCGAGGATTATTCGGGAGAGTACTCGGTTAGAGGGAGAATTTCGAGCTATGGTGGATAGGTTTGCCTCCTTGAAAGAGATGGGCCTCACTCTCGTTTATGACGGTACGCAATCTCTCGACACGAGTGAGGACATCGACGATTTGGGTGTTAAGGAAATTCCCTCTCTTGACGATTCGGCCGTGCATTCTACACTAGGTGTAACACCCCGCTTATCAGAGTAAATTTTTCGCAACTTTTATTTCGAAATTACTTATAACTCTTTCGAAATCTTTTTGCGAATAACTCGGGATGCTACTTAAACTCCTTCTTCCTAAAAATCTGTTTAACTTTAACTTTGTCTAATTATTTATTTTAGACATAACAAAACAGATTTATATATATACTTGCATTTAACTATATCATGTTCATATTTATGAAATGATAAAAAATTGAAATCTGAATTTATTTAAAATGCAAGTTCACATATTAATAAGCGTAGCGGAATTACTTAAAAACGTGAATAATTATACAGACTTATTTCATTTATTACAAATGTCCTTTGAAATGAGTACTCGACCATCACCACCACTTTATTTGCTCACACCTCCGGCCCGACCCTGTTACCTGAAAAACATAATGGGGGTGAGTACTGGTCCTTTTGTACCCCGTTAATACCCATACTAAAGTAAACATCAATAATAATACAATATCATGATCTTTGGTATATATATAATAACTGTAACTTAATCTGGCCGATATATTATCGGATACTTGTGCACAATCTGATGGATATTTCTAAGGCACGTATCGCCTCCATCAGAACTTAGGATATAATCTTCGAGACAAATTAATGCCTCCTCATCCCAAGCGTATAAACTTAAACTGTATACATACCTCGAACATGATAACAATATTATACTCAATGTAATACCCAGTCTGGGTCCCCACCTTTCTCCTTTGAAATCGTAAGTGTTGGTCTCGAGTAGCTAACTCTTCAAGCTACATAAAAATACGTAAACAAATATACTAAGTACTATGCTCGTATACTCGGATTTTCAACTCTTTCGGATAAATCATCCAAATCTTATAAAATCTCAATATTCTTGTTATGGTTCAAACTTTTCTTGATCTTTTACTCAATCAAATACTTACTCATATTATTTCTCCCAAATCTTATACATATGGCTTATACTCATTTTTCACTTGATTATCTCGAAAGTGAAAAATAACTCAAATCATACTAAACTTTTCATCATAATATTAATATGTGAGATTTACAACAATCTTTATAAAATTGTATACTCAACATATTAAACTAAAACTTGGTCAAATTGCTCATTACTCATATAAGAATTTTTTTCTAAAAATTCCATTTTAAAACTTAACCATGTACTAAATACTCTTGCATATAAAATCATCTTGACATGTATGCCATATAAATATTTTAACTCGCTCATTTCTCAACATAAAATCATGAAATTTGGCAGTCATGTTCTTAACCCATATATAAGCATGTCGTAAAAATTTCATAATTTTATCATGCGTATATATCGAGTTATTAAAATTTTAAAGTCACAGCTGAAATAAAGAACATAAAATTCAACTTGCATGCTTAACTTCAAAAATTTATAACTCAAGCTATACTATGCCAAATGACATAATTCTTTCACCTATATACTCAGCACTTACACAAGAAATATCCATAATAAGCTTAACATACCAGGTTATGCATATCATGCTCAAATTCAAATCAAAACAGTACATATATAACATGTGATTGTGCTGGAAACAACTTATCATATTTTTTTTTTTTTTTTTAAAATTTCTTTAAAAATTGAATATATATATATGGCATGAAAATACATCAATATTCACTTAATATAAACTATAACATATGATAAAAAGGTAGCATCTAACCTTCTTCAAGAAATTTGAAAATGAAACTTCGGAAGTTGATCTCAACTTATCTTCGTCAAGATTTCTCTCAATTTATCTCTCTTTCTTACCCTCTTTAGCTAAGACTTTGCTTATTATGATGTGAATTTCGAGTCTATGGTGATACCCCTTTATATAGGGTAGCAAAGGAGACAATATCACCTTCTTCACATCAATACTTCATCATAATAAACTCATTAGGGCCCTTGCCATTAATGTTTTTCTAAAATCATGCACAAAGTTGAGTAAGCTTTGAAAAGTACTTGTAATGCATGATTCATCTTGTATATATCAAGACAAACTCCTCCATTTGACCAATCCTCCATTATGGCTCGAATTTAGTCTTAAATGGCTCATTTATTGCTTAAAAATACTAAAAAAATGGTTATAAAAATAAATAAAGATAAAGAATAAAAATCATAACTTGTAAACTTCTCAAATCTATAGTCAATGCTTAGAAAGGGCCATCTTGTGATCCTAATCTAGTTTCCATGATAAAATTCGTGACTTAATGAAAAATCTCCAATTTACAGAACCGAATTCTGACTTAAAACGAACGGTTACCGAAAAATCGAAAATTCTGAAAATTTCAGATTTCCATCTTTTGCTTTTGGCCTTTTTCCTTTTTATGCTGAAAATTTTTAACTCTTATTAATGATCTTGAAACTTGTAAAAAGATACAAGAAAATAAATTTTCCGGAAACGAAATCGGATTTAATTATCGTCTACAACCGAACATCGAAAAACTCGAAACTTGCGAATATAATTTCGAATATATTCTTAATAATATAAATAGACCTTCTTGTCTAAATAACTTCTACTTAATCCTTATAACTTATCAAATCATATAAGTCACATAAAATACTTAGGCAATTTATAACATTTACTCGACTAACTCAATTTAATGAAAAACGATTCTGATTTAACTTTAATGTCGAGCCAACTGAAAAATAAAATTCTAAGAGATTTATTAAGGCTTGGAAATATAAAAGATCATTATTAATAAAAGTAAAATAGTTCTAACTTAGAACTGAAATAATTACTTTTATTAATTACTGAATGGGATATTACAATCTACCCCTCTTAAAACTATTTCCGCCCTCGGAAATATTAAAACTGAGATACGTACCTTCTGAGTACATACCAGAACTCAAAATCTGGAAATCGAGCTCTAATATCAGCCTCCCGTTCCCAAGTGGCATTTGACTCTCCGTGGCGATTCCATCTAATACGAACGAGGGGAATATCTCGATTCCTGAGCCGATGAACGTTTCGGTCCAAAACTACTACTGGCTGCTCCTCATAAGTTAAATCAGGCTGAATCTGAATCTCATTATGCTGAAGCACATGCTCTGGATCGCTCACGTATGCACGTAACATCGATACATGAAAAACATTATGCACACTTGACAACTCAGGAGGTAAAGCTAAACGATAGGATACTTCTCCAACTCGCTCCAGAACTTCAAATGGACCTATATAACGAGGATGCAACTTGCCTCTCTTCCCGAAACGAACGACACCTCGCATTGGTCGAACTTTCAAGAATACTTTATCTCCAACTTCAAACTGCATCTCCCTTCTGTGCTTATCGGCTGACGACTTTTGGCGACTCTGAGCAGTCTTTAGCCTTTCTCGAATCCAGGCTACTTGCTCAACTGTCTCCTCGATCAACTTTGGACCAAGGACTCGTCTCTCTCCAACATCATCCCAATAAAGAGGCGAATGACACTTACGGCCATAAAGTGCTTCATAAGGAGCCATCCGAATCGATGCATGGTAACTATTATTGTAGGCAAACTCTACTAATGATAACCACTTCTCCCACTTGGCACCTCTATCCAAAATGCAAGCTCTGAGCATATCCTCGAGCGTCTGAATAGTCCTTTCTGACTGGCCATCTGTCTCTGGATGATAAGCCGAACTAAACTTCAATTGTGTGCCCATTGCCTCATGCAAACTCTCCCAGAATCTGCTTGTGAATCTGGGATCTCGATCTGATATGATAGTAACAGGCACTCCATGGAGTCGAATGATTCCTCTAGTATAAATTTCGGCTAACTGGTCCATTAACATGGTCATTGTTACAGGCATAAAGTGTGCGACTTTTGTCAATCTGTCTACTACTACCCAAATTGCATCGTGCTGCTTAGATGACTTAGGTAGCCCTGTAACAAAATCCATGGTAACTTCTTCCCATTTCCACTTTGGAATTTCAAGTGGTTGTAACAGACCTAATGGACTCTTGTGCTCAGCCTTAACTTGCTGACAGACCAAACACTTCTTTACAAAGTCTGCTACATCTCTTTTCATCCCTTTCCACCAAAAGGACTTTTTCAAATCGTGATACGTTTTGGTGCTTCCAGGGTGAGCTAAATAAGGGGCACTATGTGCTTCTGTCAAGATCTCCTTTCGCAAGGACTCGACTTTCGGCACAACAATCCTGCCTCTGAACTCTAAGGCTCCATCTCTGCCTCTGTAAAAGCCTTCTATTCCTCCGGTATGAACCTTCTCTTCTATCTTCCGTATAAATTGATCAAAAGATTGCTCCTTCCGAATTCTATCTCTCAACATAGGTTGAATTCTCATGGAGTTAACACTTCCTGTAATCTCTTTAGGAAGTGACTCAACCACTTCAATTTGCATCTGGGCAAACTCTTTAATGAGTTGCTTCTGTCGAGATATACTATAAGCCAACTCACCCTTGACCTTACGGCTTAGTGCATCAGCTACAACGTTTGCTTTTCCCGGGTGATATTGAATAGTGCAATCATAATCTTTCACCAGTTCTAACCATCTTCTTTGTCGCATGTTGAGCTCTTTTTGTGTGAAAATATATTGCAAACTCTTGTGATCAGTGAATATTTCACACCGACCTCCATAGAGATAATGCCTCCAAATCTTGAGTGCATGAACTACTGCTGCCAATTCTAGATCATGAGTTGGATAATTCTGTTCATGAGGTTTCAATTGTCTCGAAGCATATGCAACAATTTGACCATCTTGCATAAGTACACATCCCAAACCCTGCTTTGAAGCATCACTATAGATAGTGAAACTTCTAGTGGGATCTGGAATAATTAGTACTGGCGTCGTGGTAAGCTTCTTCTTAAGCTTTTGAAAACTCTCTTCACACCGATTTGTCCATTCAAACTTCACAGGTTTTCTCGTTAAATTTGTCAAAGGGAGTGCAATCTTTGAAAACCCTTCGATAAATCTACGATAATAACCTGCTAGTCCAAGAAAACTACGAACCTCAGATGCATTCTTAGGTACTGACCAATTCTGAACTGCTGCAATCTTCGCAAGATCAACTTCTATGCCTCTTTCAGTGATAATATGGCCTAAAAACGCCACTTTCTTTAGCCAAAACTCACACTTAGAGAACTTGGCATATAACTTCTCTCGTCTAAGGGTACCAAGAACAACCCTTAAATGTTGCTCATGTTCTTTCATACTCTTGGAATAGACCAAAATATCATCAATAAAGACAATGACAAATTGATCTAAATACGGATGGAATACTCGATTCATTAAATCCATGAACACCGCTGGTGCATTACTTACTCCAAATGGCATAACTACGAACTCATAGTGTCCATATCTTGTTCGAAACGCAGTCTTGGCTACGTCAGATTCTTTAATCTTCAGTTGATGATAGCCTGAACGTAAATCTATTTTAGAAAATACGCAAGCTCCTCTCAACTGATCGAACAAATCATCTATTCTTGGGAGTGGATACTTGTTCTTTATCGTTAATCGGTTCAAATCCCGATAATCGATACACATTCTCATGGATCCGTCCTTCTTTTTGACAAATAGTACCGGTGCTCCCCAAGGGGAAACACTTGGTCTGATGAAACCAAGTTTCAACAACTCCTGGATTTGAGTCTTCAACTCCTGCAACTCCTTCGGTGCCATTCGATATGGTGCCTTCGACACTGGTGCTGCTCCTGGAACAAGGTCAATTGTGAACTCCACTTGTCTGTTAGGTGGTCCTCCGGGTAATTGATTCGGAAACACATCCACAAACTCACGGACAATTGGAATATCATGAGGTGTTTGTGCTTTCGAATCATCTTCGACAATGCTCACCAAATATCCTTGGCAATCCTCCTTTTGAAGAATCTTTCTCGCCTTCGCCATCGAGATTACACATGGTAGGGTTCTTGTCTTTGCACCATAGAAAGTAATTTGATTACCTTCTGGAAGATAAAGAATTACCTCCTTCTCATGGCAACGAATATCAGCTCGATAATTCGCTAACCAATCCATTCCAAGTATGAGATCGAAGTCCCTCATTTCGATAACATAAGCCTCTAATCTCAAGATTTTTCCTCCAATATTAACACTAAGGTTCTCTACCTTAGAGCTTGTCTCTATTTTCCTTCCTGAGGCTAAACTTACCTCAAGAGGGTCAATAGTGTTAATAATCTTAACTCCAATGGCATCTATACATCTCTTCGACACAAATGAATGTGTTGCTCCAGTATCAAATAATGCAAAAACAGGCATTTCATTTAAAATAATCATCCCAGACATGGTACCTGGGTTCTGCTCAGCTTCAACTTGATTGATAGCATAGACCTGAGCTTGTGGTTCTCCTCCCCTCTGCTGCTGAGGTTGACCCTGAAACTGCCGCTGCTGCCTTTCTGGACAAAACTTCATACCATGCCCAGGCTTCCGGCAATGGTAACATACATTTTGTCCAGCCAGACATTCTCCTCTGTGGAGCTTTCCACATTTGGTACAAGTTGGAGTCTGTCCGCCTTGCTGCTTCTGCTTATTCTTACGATCATTCTTGTATCCTTTCCACTTCCTCTTATTCTTTCCTTCCTTCTCTTGTGGAATAGGCATCATTTGCACTGGTGGTGCTGCTGGAATTTGTGATATTGGCTGTATCACAACTTGATCACCTCCTCTCTTGAAACTAGCTTCGATCTCATTAGCCTTGGTCACAACTTCAGTATAAGTATGAATATTGTGTCCAGCCACATGGTGACGAATCGAGGGTAGCAGGCCATCTCGGAAACGTCTCGCCTTCTTCGCCTCCGTCTCCATTAGATAGGGAGCAAAGGATCCCAATCTAGTAAATTCTCGTTCATACTCATCTACTGAACGAGTTCCTTGAACTAACGCCAGAAATTGGCGTTCCATCTCCGCTTTGTAATAGTCAGGGTAGTACTTATCATTCATCATCTCCTTAAATTTATCCCAAGTGAGATTTTCTTTCTCACTAGGACGCATGCCCCAGTAAGAATTCCACCAGAGACGAGCATCCCCAGTCATTTGCAACTGAGCACAGAGAATACGATTTTTCTCCGAGCACTCAGTAATCTCAAAGATTGACTCCAGACCTTGAATCCACTCCTCCACTTGACGAGGATCTCCTTGTCCAGAAAACTTCTCAGCATTGAAACCACGAAACTGGGCAACTACTTCTGCTGATGTCATCTCTCTTTGACCTTGGTTCACTCTTCGTGCCATCTGGATTTTTAATCCATTATTAAGTTTTAGCACAATCATATTTTCAAGATAAGCCATTATTTCTATACAAGTTATTTATTAACTTGATAACTTCTAAATTTATTGGGAGTAACATGATAGTCTTAAAATCTTTGCTTAAGTATCTTTTCTAATTTGGATATCCGAATCTTATTGAGCATAGACTTAGTAATTTGCTTATACAAAAACTTTCATAAAACTTAACAACACTTACCTGATAGTCGGCGAGGTGTGAGTGTGGTGTGGTCGGTTTTCCTGAAACTTAAACTTTTAGTATACAGAGCACTTACTTTGGCTCTGATACCACCTGTAACACCCCGCTTATCAGAGTAAATTTTTCGCAACTTTTATTTCGAAATTACTTATATCTCTTTCGAAATCTTTTTGCGAATAACTCGGGATGCTACTTAAACTCCTTCTTCCTAAATATCTGTTTAACTTTAACTTTGTCTAATTATTTATTTTAGACATAACAAAACAGATTTATATATATACTTGCATTTAACTATATCATGTTCATATTTATGAAATGATAAAAAATTGAAATCTGAATTTATTTAAAATGCAAGTTCACATATTAATAAGCGTAGCGGAATTACTTAAAAACGTGAATAATTATACAGACTTATTTCATTTATTACAAATGTCCTTTGAAATGAGTACTCGACCATCACCACCACTTTATTTGCTCACACCTCCGGCCCGACCCCGTTACCTGAAAAACATAATGGGGGTGAGTACTGGTCCTTTTGTACCCCGTTAATACTCATACTAAAGTAAACATCAATAATAATACAATATCATGATCTTTGGTATATATATAATAACTGTAACTTAATCTGGCCGATATATTATCGGATACTTGTGCACAATCTGATGGATATTTCTAAGGCACGTATCGCCTCCATCAGAACTTAGGATATAATCTTCGAGACAAATTAATGCCTCCTCATCCCAAGCGTATAAACTTAAACTGTATACATACCTCGAACATGATATCAATATTATACTCAATGTAATACCCAGTCTGGGTCCCCACCTTTCTCCTTTGAAATCGTAAGTGTTGGTCTCGAGTAGCTAACTCTTCAAACTACATAAAAATACGTAAACAAATATACTAAGTACTATGCTAGTATACTCGGATTTTCAACTTTTTCGGATAAATCATCCAAATCTTATACATATGGCTTATACTCATTTTTCACTTGATTTTCTCGAAAGTGAAAAATAACTCAAATCATACTAAACTTTTCATCATAATATTAATATGTGAGATTTACAACAATCTTTATAAAATTGTATACTCAACATATTAAACTAAAACTTGGTCAAATTGCTCATTACTCATATAAGAATTTTTTTCTAAAAATTCCATTTTAAAACTTAACCATGTACTAAATACTCTTGCATATAAAATCATCTTGACATGTATGCCATATAAATATTTTAACTCGCTCATTTCTCAATATAAAATCATGAAATTTGGCAGTCATGTTCTTAACCCATATATAAGCATGTCGTAAAAATTTCATAATTTTATCATGCGTATATATCGAGTTATTAAAATTTTAAAGTCACAGCTGAAATAAAGAACATAAAATTCAACTTGCATGCTTAACTTCAAAAATTTATAACTCAAGCTATACTATGCCAAATGACATAATTCTTTCACCTATATACTCAGCACTTACACAAGAAATATCCATAATAAGCTTAACATACCAGGTTATGCATATCATGCTCAAATTCAAATCAAAACAGTACATATATAACATGTGATTGTGCTGGAAACAACTTATCATATTTTTTTTATTTTTAAAATTTCTTTAAAAATTGAATATATATATATGGCATGAAAATACATCAATATTCACTTAATATAAACTATAACATATGATAAAAAGGTAGCATCTAACCTTCTTCAAGAAATTTGAAAATGAAACTTCGGAAGTTGATCTCAACTTATCTTCGTCAAGATTTCTCTCAATTTATCTCTCTTTCTTACCCTCTTTAGCTAAGACTTTGCTTATTATGATGTGAATTTCGAGTCTATGGTGATACCCCTTTATATAGGGTAGCAAAGGAGACAATATCACCTTCTTCACATCAATACTTCATCATAATAAACTCATTAGGGCCCTTGCCATTAATGTTTTTCTAAAATCATGCACAAAGTTGAGTAAGCTTTGAAAAGTACTTGTAATGCATGATTCATCTTGTATATATCAAGACAAACTCCTCCATTTGACCAATCCTCCATTATGGCTCGAATTTAGTCTTAAATGGCTCATTTATTGCTTAAAAATACTAAAAAAATGGTTATAAAAATAAATAAAGATAAAGAATAAAAATCATAACTTGTAAACTTCTCAAATCTATAGTCAATGCTTAGAAAGGGCCATCTTGTGATCCTAATCTAGTTTCCATGATAAAATTCGTGACTTAATGAAAAATCTCCAATTTACAGAACCGAATTCTGACTTAAAACGAACGGTTACCGAAAAATCGAAAATTCTGAAAATTTCAGATTTCCATCTTTTGCTTTTGGCCTTTTTCCTTTTTATGCTGAAAATTTTTAACTCTTATTAATGATCTTGAAACTTGTAAAAAGATACAAGAAAATAAATTTTTCGGAAACGAAATCGGATTTAATTATCGTCTACAACCGAACATCGAAAAACTCTAAACTTGCGATTATAATTTTGAATATATATAAATAGACCTTCTTGTCTAAATAAATTCTACTTAATCCTTATAACTTATCAAATCATATAAGTCACATAAAATACTTAGGCAATTTATAACATTTACTCGACTAACTCAATTTAATGAAAAACGATTCTGATTTAACTTTAATGTCGAGCCAACTGAAAAATAAAATTCTAAGAGATTTATTATGGCTTGGAAATATAAAAGATCATTATTAGTAAAATAGTTCTAACTTAGAACTGAAATAATTACTTTTATGAATTACTGAATGGGATATTACACTAGGTACGTCAACTCTCTCTTTCGGTGATAGTGCTTTGCACTTTGATTCTATTGTTGAGAACGAGTGTATGGATTCGGGAGTTGATATGGCGTATGGTATGGGAGAAAGTTCATTTGAGGATTCGGTTGTGCCGAGTGGATTGATAGTGCTCGGGAGGATGATTTTGAGGAGGAGGATGAGGTAGTTGATGATGTGGTGGAGGTTGTTGAGGAGGATTCCGAGCCATTATGTGATTTCGTGAACCCGAGGTGTGCGTTGATTGATGATTTGACTTGCGATGGTGAGTATGACGTGGTTCTGATGTCCTTTGGGTCGTCATTTCGTATTATTGAGAATCGTGACTATTTGGAGAGGTGTAGTGTGTTCACACCCATGCTCCCGATGCTTGAGATCGATGAGTACGCATCCGAGATGATACACATGATGATCGCGATCGATTCGACGTGCTCCACGGATATTTTCATATTTTCGGAGGTCGAGCATGGGGCCTTGGTTCGTAAGGCATTATCTCTTCTTTTGGTGGTTGTTGATATTCGTGCTCGGTTTCACAAGAATGAGGGCACGAGATTTTATTGGGCCCGCCTTTGCTCTATTCTCTCGGCCCGTCTACTTTTGGAGAATACAAAGGCGTGGCACGATCGTCTTGGATCCCGGTTGATTTTGGTTGGGGACGTCTCAAGACGTTAAAATGAGCGCTTCATGGGAGACAACCCACGGTTTTTGCTTTTTCTCGTTTTTCGCTTTTTATCGAAAATAAATAGCCCCGCAAGCCACACGACGCACGCTATTTTCGAAAAAGGAAATGGGACTCGGGGCCGAGATTATGTTGAAAGTTGGGTTGAAATATGGCAAGGGTTGAAATCGGGTCGAAAATCGGTTGAAAAAGGCTCAAAATATGGCTAAGTGTGGATTTGGAGCCAAACGGTGCCTAGACCTCGAGCAGTCCGCGTCCTCGCGCCACAGCCTGCGCCCCGCGCCAGCAGACTCGCGACCTCGCGTCAGTGCTCGCGAGGCGCGGCTTTCCAGCACCACCACTTCTGCGTCGCATTTTCCACGCGGCGAAGTTTCCCGAGCGCGCGGACCATCACTCGCGACCTCTTATATCAACGGGAAGCTCTTCTCGGCGCCGACGACATATCCGAACATCAAGTGAACATTTCAGCGGGAAGACTTCCGATTTCTGGCCAAAAGCTCTAGATCTACACATCTACTTCAACCTTCAAATCCAAATTGCCGGAGACTCACTTGGAGTTATCAAAATCCGAAGACACTCCCGGACTCCTCTCGCCGGGCCGCACCTTTTTCTGGCCACCGTCGCCGGATCCGGCGAACTTTTTCGGCGACCACTTTTTTCGGCAATCGAGCACCGACCGAGCTTCCGGTTAGTCCTTTTTGAGCTTTTCATGTTCCTTCCATTATTTCTACATGCTTGGTCTATTTTCCGGCGACCGGAGCTCCCTACTTCTTCTTTTTCTATTTACGAAATTCCGGCGACCATTTTCTCAACATTTCCAAAGTATGTCGGCTCTACCTATACTGGCATGTCCATTTGTGTCGAGTTTGGTCACTACTCTTGCCGGAGTAGTCGTGGTGGGTGATTTGAGTTGGACTTGTGCTTGTAGGCACGTCTTGCCGGGCGTGCCAATTTTTTCGTTGTGTTGCCGGATTTTTTGAATTTGTAGGTTACTACATACGGCTAGTGCCAAAAATTGTTCATGCGTTGACCAAAGAGAAGTTGCTTTTGTCATCAATGGTTCAAGGCCCGATTTTTGAGTTCTCACGCCTATGTGTGTCTTCGTCGAGTTTATGGATTCACGGTTGTCATCACTCCAAGACGCCTTCATGTGGCCTTTACTTATCTCGTTCCGTGTGCTAAATGTCCAACGGTTCGGATGCTTTCGACTTTCGCTCAAGGACTCTCGGATTATTGCTCTTTTCTCACCGGACGAACACCATTAGACACACGGTGGTGCATCACCGTGTAGAGTACGCATTTTCTTTCCTTATTTTCTTTTTCTCTTAGTTGTTTCTTGTGTGTTTTTGTGTTCTTTTTCTTTTTGTGTGTTCGTTTATTTTGTTCCATTTCGTTTATCGCATTAGCTTGTGTGATTATGTGCTCTATTCCATGCTTTTTGGTCAAGCAATGAGGACGTTGCTTTGTTTTAAGTGTGGGGGAGGGGTTTCGTGATTATGCATGTTTAGGCAGCGCTTCTTTCATTTTTGGTTCTTTATTTTTCGTTTTTTTTCATGTCTTGGACCGGTTTTGTTTGAGTTTTGATGTGTTTGTGTCAATTCCCCTCCATGAAGCTTGATGTGCGTTTTAAGGCTCAAAATGATTAAGTGGTGAGATAAGTAGGTTGATTGGCGTCATTGTTAACTCTCTGCTTTATGAACTTGATGATTTGGATGGTACCATTGAGTTGGATGATAGTTTGATAAATGTCGGACCCGCATGTGAATTCACAGAATTGTTTTGTCCTTTGTGGTTCTCGATTGATTGACTTGAGATATGCTTACCTTATGCTCGATTATTTGTGTAAACGTGTTATGCTATTCATTGTAGTGCATCTCGATCGATTATGTGCTTATATGATTACACTTATGATGTACGTTTATGCCACTCCCTTCAAAAAAAAAAAAAGAATAAAATATGAGTTCGCGAGGAGGTACAGACAAGGCTCCTCTTATCCCGAGCCACCTCGTGGAATGGGATAATGAGCCCGAGAAACCGGTCTAGGGAACTCGAGGAGACCCCTCGAGGTTAAACCTAGATAAGCATTGTCTAGGAAGCCTCGTTCGGAAAAAGAAACTCACAAATAAAATAAAAAAAAATAAAGAAAGGGAGTTGGCGAGTTGGCTCATTGGTCCGTGTTTATTGTCTTTTACCTTTTGAGTTGACCGCATTAGCTTTTTGCACGTATATGTAGAAGAAGGTAGCTTAAATCGAGAAATCATGTGTAGGATGACTTGGGACGGGTTTTTGTTTTGTATGGATGCATCTCGTGGGGAACATGTTTTCGAATTTGAGTTCGATTCTTTGGTTTACCGGATGATAAGGAGAGTTTCATATCCGCATGATTGTTAACCTTGGACCATTCGATGTTTCTTTTCGAGCTACTTACTATTTTGTTTGCTTGAGGACAAGCAAAAAGCTAAGTGTGGGGGAGTTGTTTATTGTGTTTTTGTGCTTATTTTCATGTGATTTATGTGTTTGAGTTTGGTCTCTTTAGGTTCTTTTTAGTGTCATCCGGTCCATTTTATCGTGTTTCATGCATTCTTGCTCTCGTTCTGTTTTTTTTTTCTAGTTCGGCGTACTTTTCCTGTCTTTTTGGTGTTGACTAGGTCCACTTTGACGAGATTGGGAAAACGAGCCGCACGAGCCGTCCGAGCCGACCCGACCGACACGAACGAGCCAACCAAGCCGTCCCGAACCATGACCGGGTCCAAGCCCACGCACCGCCCGGATTGACGACGTCGCGAGTCCCCAAGCTCCAACGTCCGCGCGCGCGAAGATCCACGCCAGCTCGAGAGTGCTACCTTTCTTCTTGCGCCGCACCGTGCCTTCCTCGTGCCACACTCGTGCCATCCCTGCCCGCGACCCGCGAAACTGCCCGCGACCTCGAGAGTAGCTTAGTAAATGTGCGTGTTTTTAGTGTGTGTTTGAGGTGTAGCTATAAAAAGATATTGTGCTTTGTATTTTTGGGAACAACCCTCATTTCCCAACTTTTAAGTTGGGAAATCCTCTTTATTTTCTCTCTTCTCTCTCTTTTCTTTTTTTATGCTTTGGTTGGGAGGTCCATGACTCTATTTTTCCAGCGAAATTCCGGCAAGCTTATTTTCATTCAAGTTTCGAGCTTTATTCATTATTTTTGTTCGGGCACGCGATAGGAGAGTAAGTACCTTACTTAGGACTTACTACTTCGAGTTTGTTCTTTCGATTTTGTGTTTATGCTCGTTTCTAGGGTTTTACTTTATTTTTATTGCTTGCTTTTGTGTGTTAGGAATCAATACGTGCTTATCTAGTATAAAGGTCTCGACTTTGTTTAAAGCGTGATGATTTAGTGTAGAAAGCTCGTGTTAGATTACCTAGGATCACTATGCTCGCATGTTTTCTCTTGTTTTCTTTTATTTTCTTGAGTTATGGAGATTACGTACAACCAATGCTTTGACAATTCCTTCGATTCTTGCATTTTCATCATTTGCTCTAGATTTTTAGTGTAATTGCGTGCAAATCACCCATAATCAAGCGAGTAGAATGTTTAGGACCTTCTTTTTGGTTATGTGACTTTGACGACTAGGTAGTAAACGAAGCTCCGAACAGCCTTCCTTTGAGAATGACCTGAGTCGGGTAGCTCGATTACCACATGCCCAAAAATACTACAAACACCACTAAAACAAAATATTATGAAATTGTGTCACACAAATTCTAACAATATGTTAATTAAAGACCTTGGGTGTTAGACCTTTTTGTAAGCGGATCCGCAATCATTGAGTCTGTCTCGATATGTTCCATACAAATTTGTCCACTCTGTATTCTTTCTTTTACAATTAGGAACTTTTGATTTAGTTAAGCTCCGATTGTTGTTGGAATACAGTACTGCTGAATTATTTTCACAATATAACTTTAGTGGTGTTTCTACATTCTCAATAATGTGCCGTCCAGTGACAAAATTCCGTAACCATATTCCATGATTGAATGCCTCATAACACGCTACAAATTCAGCTGCCATGGTAGAAGATGCTACGAGTGTCTGTTTAGAACTTCTCCATGAGATGGCTCCTCCAGCCAATAACTAAATGTTTCCTAAAGTGGACCTCTTACTTTCTTGACATCCAGCAAAATCAGAATCACTGTACCCGATGATCTCCAAATGATCTAATTTCTTATAAATGAGCATGTAATCTTTAGTTTTCTGCAGGTATCTCATGACCCGTTTGACTGCTTTCCAATGATCCACACCAGGGTTATTTAAATATCTACATCAAACTTCCTTAATTTCCAGATAAGTTTTCAGACACTGACTTAGACTAAATTTGTCTCCTTTCAGTATCTACTCGTTTGCAATTTTTCATGTCAAATCTTTGCAACACTTTTCTATATAGCTCTTTTGTAGCAATCCAAGAATAACTCGAAAATGATCCCGAATAATCTAGATTCTTAATACAAAAGAGGCTCCCCAAGATCTTTCATTTCAAATTTATTTGATAGAAATTTCTTGGTATCATGTAACATTCCTAAATCATTTGTCGCAAGCAAAATGTCATCCACATACAAAACTAGACAAATACATTTACTCCCACTGAATTTATGTTACACACAATTATCAATAGGGGTTGTCTCCAAACCAAACGAGATTACAACTTGATGAAATTTACGGCACCACTAGCGAGATACTTGTTTGAGTCCATAGATGAATTTCTATAGTTTGCAAACCATAGACTTTGGATCTTCAGAAACAAAGTTTTTCGGTTGCACCATGTAGATTGTTTTCATCAATGTCACAATCTAGAAAGTTGTTTTGACATCTATCTGATGTAACTCAAGATCAAAATGTGCTACTAATGCGATAAGAATCTTAAAATAGTCTTTTGAAGAAACCGGAGATTCAATGTCTTCCTTTCGAGTAAAACCTTTTGCTACAAGACGAGTCTTATATCTTTCCACATTGTCCTTTGAATCCCTTTTAGTTTTTAATATCCATTTGCAACCAATGAGTTTCACACATACAGATAATGGGACAAGATCCCAAACTTGATTATCTTGCATCGACTTATACTCTTCATTAATGACATCGATCTACTTTTGTGAATTTGGATCTTGCATGGCTTGACGAAAATTGATAGAATTTTCAAACCATTATTTTCTTCGTTTTGTTAAAGAAATACTATATAATCATCCGAAATAGCATTCCTTCAATCTCTAGTGGATCTCATTAATGGCACAAGTTCTTGTGGTTGTTGAGTTTATTCATCTTGAATAACCGAATCACTTTGAGTTGGAAGATTTTCAACATTATCCTATTAAGATTCTAAATCTACTTTTTGACTAATTACATTAATATAGACCAGCATATTGTCAGAAGCAAAAGTAGCCATAGAAAACGATTCCTCCTCAAATGTAATGTCTCTATCCTTATTTCTCCCCCAAATTCAACATCCTCAAAAAATACGACATTTCCCATCTCAATTATTAATCTTCCAGTAGAATCATAAAACTTAAAACCCCTTAATTTTTTGGATAACCATTAAAGTAACTGCTAATCATTTTGGAGTCCAGTTTCTTTTCACTCAGCGAATAGGGCCTAGCCTGAGTTAGACATCCCCAAATATGAAAGAAATTTAGACTAGGCTTTCTTCCGGTCCAAAGTTCATAAGGCGTTTTAGCAATAGCTTTAGTTGGTACCCGATTGAGAATATAAGCTGCTGTTTTCAAAGCTTCTCCCCAATGTGATTCTGATAATGAAGAATGACTAATCATACTCCTCACCATATCTTTCAATGTTCTATTTCGTCTTTTAGCTACACCATTCATACTGGGTATACCCGACATGGTGTACTGTGGGACGATTCCACATTCTTTTTGGAAAATAGCGAAAAATCTTGGACGTTGTTCCCCTGAACCATCATATCTACCGTAGTATTCACCTCCACGTTTAGACCTGTCAGCTTTAATTCTTTTCTCGATTGATTCTCGACTTCAGCTTTAAATATTTTGAACATGTCTAGTGCCTCAGATTTTGCATAAATCAAATATAGGTACCAATATCTTGAGTAGTCATCTATGAATGATATAAAATAATGTTGACCATTCCAAGAAGCCTTAGGGAATGTACCACAAATATCCGTATGTATCAGTTCTAAGACACTTGTAGTTCTTTTGGTACCTAATTTCTTAATTTTGGTCATTTTTCCTTTAATACATGTTTGTTATGTTTTTGTGCTTATTTTCGTGTGTTTTTCGTGCCTTAGTTGAGTCGTTTTAGGTTTGTTTTGGTGTCGACCGGTCTTTTTTGTCGTGTTTTATGTGTTTTCGTTTTTGCTATGTGCTTTTGTATTTTGCCGTATTTAATTTCTTGCGTACTTTAGTGTGATTAGGTCCTCTTTGCACGATCGGGAAGACGAGCTATTGTCCGAGATACTTCCGAGCCATCCGGACCACTTACGAGCCATTCCGAGCCATTTTCGAGACGCGAGTCGAGCACGAAGACAGCCCGACACTCGCTGCGAAAAGGAACTCGCGCCCCGCGAAACGCTACTCTCAACAGACCTTGCCCCGACTCGCTGCGGAAAGAATTTGGCGGCCTGCGAAGTGCAAGTGCCCAGGGTAGCACTCGCAACGAGTTTTCGTTGGTGACCCGCGAACCGCACGCCTTGAGCACTTCTCCCTTAACACTCGCAGCGAACTCTCGTTGGCGACCCGCG
Source organism: Striga asiatica (assembly GCA_008636005.1). Classification (NCBI taxonomy): domain Eukaryota; kingdom Viridiplantae; phylum Streptophyta; class Magnoliopsida; order Lamiales; family Orobanchaceae; genus Striga; species Striga asiatica. The sequence continues at coordinate 497,271 of BKCP01005072.1, forward strand.
AATTCCTGTTTCTGCACTACTCCAAGCCCAAACTTGCTGCCAACCCCGTTTTGAGACCTGCGAACTTCAGATTTTCATTAAATGTGTGTATTTTTAGTGTGTGTTTGAGTGGTATGTATAAATAGGTAGTGTGTGTGCGTTTTTGAGACAACCCCCTCATTTTCCAACTCTTGAGTTGGGAAAAATCCTCCCTCTTCTCTCTTTCATATTTTTGTTCTTTGGAGGAGGTCCAAGCTTGACATTCTCCGACGAGTTTTCCGGCGACTTTTCCGGTAACTTTTCCGGTGACTCTCTGTTTATCTAAAATTCGTTCTCTACACATTATTTTCGTTCAATTTTGCTATAGAAAAATAGGTACCTAGCTTAGGGCTTATTATTTCGATTTGTGAATTGATTGGAATGATGTGTTTAGGATCGTTTTTTTTTTCACACTTTGCCTTATTTTCATTGCTTGTCCAAGTGTGTTAGGATTCGATACGTGCTTATCTAGTATAGAGGTCCCAACTTTCTCGAAGCGGGATGATCTAGTGTAGAAGGCTCGTGTTAGGATACCTAGGATCACTAGGCTCGCATGTTTTCTTTTCGTTATTTTTATTTTAGTCAAGTTGTGTAGACTCCGTGTAACCAATTTTTCATCTTTCTTTCGATTCGTGCATTTTCATTATTTGCTCGCAGATCATAGTTTAATTTCGTGCAATCAAACCCAAAAAAGCGAGTAGAATGTTTAGGACCCCATTTTCAGTTGTGTGACTTTGACGACTAGATAGTGAACGAAGCTCTGAATAGCTTTCCTTTGAGAACGACCCGAGTCGGGTAACTCGGTTACCACATGCCCAACAATACTACAAACAAAATTGCGCCGTTTCCGGTGAAGGCAAGTAGGACGCCAAGTTTGCTATCTAGTTGTCGTTTGTTTCTGTGTTTCTCTTGCTTTTTGTGGATTTTGCTTAATTTTGTGTGTTTCTCTTGATTATTTGCTTATTTTCTATTTCTTTTGATTTTTGGTATGTGTGTTCTTGTAAATATCATGCCGTGTTAGTTATGTCTCTTGTGCCTTGGTACCCCGACAACTACCATGAGGAGATGCACTCATATGGAGGGCCGCCCCATCCGTATCCGAGCTATTCATCTTCTTATTCATATAACGAATACACTACATCCCAAGGGTATGGCCCGAGCCATTCTTACCCGACATCTTAAGGCGATTATGGGTATTATACTTCGAGTTACGACGAGACGCCTCACAACTATTCCCCGCCTCTCTATTATTATGAAGAGGCACCTCCACCCGAGCCAACTCGAGAAACTTCTCCAAGCCGTTTAGATGAGATTATGGAGAAATTGGAGAAGTGCAATCAATCCCTCCGTGCTTCAATGTCTCCCATCTCCGAAAAAGAGGAAACCGAGTCCTATGCTCTACCCTCTCCATCATACGAGCACCTATCGGTTGGACAACCTTGTACATCGTGGACCGAAGCTTCAATTCCAACAATTGTTGAGCCTACCGAACCTCACCAAGAGGTTTTGACGAGCACTCAAGATGCACTTGCGAGCTTCATGTCGATCATTGAGGATTTTCATAGTTGGAAGAGCATTCCTATTCCATCCGTTCTTCAAATTGTTGATAAACGGATTTAATCAACGTTAATAATGTAAAATTAACACAAAAGATTGCAGAAAATGACAATTTTATTGAATATTTTGAAGTCGGTTTTAGTACAGGGAGGTCGGTTTTTCAATGTATTTCAAGTCGGTTTACAATGAGATAGCCGAGCTGAATATATGAGTGTGTATGATCGTTTTTCGAACCCTTCTCTCGCTTTTGGAACTGCTATTTATAGGTATGTCTGGCACACATCCCTAGACAAATCATTCCCGTTTTAATGAAGATTTGACATTCTAGGGGCGGCGATGACGTAAAAGAACTTTTTAGGCAATGATTAGCATGGGCGCGCCTCTATCTGTGTGACGAGTGTCACATCTGTCGGAATGAGTTCGGTTCGTCTTGCGAAGTCGGTATTTTGACAGACCTTTAATATTCTACGACTTCTTAATAAATAATTCTTTGACCGAATTGGCCTTTTTCAAGGTTCAGACGACTTGTGTTGATGACTTCCGAAAATTCTGCGATATCATTTACGGGTACCGAGGTGTGATTACCGAGATGCAACGTGTACTACTTGACGTCGTCCAGAATCCAGTTTATGCATTAATCTTCGCGATTTCTTTAATTGAATCATAACATCAAGATATTCTATCTTGATATCAACATAGAGGCCCCTGGCATTAAGAAGTATGCAATTTATGCATACTTTTTGATGACACTTTCCATCCAATTGCTTTTTATTCCCGAGCTGATCTAAGGGTCTCTTTCGCGAGTTTATGCCGAGTTACTTTCCTTAGACAAGAATCATATAGTTTGGTTCCTTTACCAAAGGCGTTCTGTACTGTGAGAAGTTTATTGTACGGTTTACGAGAGGTCACAAACGTGGTGTCTCCACTACTCTTCGCGATAAGCACGTACCGAAATTTCCGGACATTAACGTTGGCGGTTTTTTGGGACACGCGTACGTATGAGATTATATCTGAACGTTATGACACAGTAAAGGGACACTTCTCTCAAGCGACGCGTCAATTAATCACGCGCCTCTCCATCTCCAACGGTTAGAAAATCCCGAGTATATATATATAGAAAAGTTCACAGTTTCTCTCCACTGAATCTTCATTCAAGCAACTATTTGGTTCTCTAACTATCTCTTTCATACTTTGCCTTTCCTCTTTCACCTTCTTCATCGTATTTCAGCAAATCCCGAAACCTTTGAGAGTTTACATCACTTTTCGGTAAGCCCTAATTTCTTCTTTTCACTTTATAATTCCTTTGCATCATTTTTCTGAGCTTTAATTATGGCGGCGAGTGGTGAGAACGTCGGTCCGGGCAGTAGCAGTCGGACTGTATCAGACTTGAGGTTAGATGAGGAGTTGATGGAGTTAATAGGGGATTACTACCGGTGGGACCCTGTTTTTGTGGAACGCCTGGACATTCGCAAACGCGATATCGAAGGAGATGCCGAGGTGGAACGGGATGTTCCTGTGAGGTCGGGTTATTGGAATCGTCCTGCCCGTCGATGGCCCGACGAAGATGTTCCATTTTTGGGGGAATCCAGCACCATGACCGACGCCGACGTGGTTCTCCTTCGCGAGTCTGTACGAATTCCTTCCTCGGTGAAGATCTTCGCTCCTTATCCGGGAGAAAGGATTCATTGCCCTCCCCCGGGTTGTATAGGGATTTTTGCTGAAAGTCTGAGGTCGGGCTTGAGATTCCCTCTAGACAACGTCATAACCGACTATCTGCGCGATTGGGGTCTCAGTCTCAGCCAGATTACTCCCAATAGCTGGAAAAAGATTATTGGGATTATGGTCCTTTTAGCACAGAAGAAAATCCCCTTCCCTACCATCGATGAGATGAGAAGCATTCTGTTCTTTAAGAGGAGTAGGGAGCGGGATGGAGTTCCTCCAACGGGTTGCTTTTTCTGTGCGGCGAGGCCGCAGTACGAATTGAAGATAGGACAATTGGTTACTGGGATATCTGAAACCCTTCATGGCTTTCAGGACGAATGGTTGTGGGTTGGTGGAGATTGGCAGTCTCCCGACTTCCGACTTGAGGCTCCAATTGATGGGATGACTGTCCCAACCCGAGTTGTCTCTTCTTTCCGTAAGTTCTTTTCTTTCATTCAGAATTTCCTGACAGGTTGTTTTTCTTTCGCTAACAGGTCGGACCTTTTCGTATTTGTAGCAAAAAGAAAAAGGGAACCGAAATTAAGCGGGGAGTTTAGAGAAAAACTTGAGGAGATCGCAAAACTCAGTGTAGCGGATCGCAAGTGGAATCTGCTGACCAAGAACGCTAAACTTGCTGAGGTGAAACTCGGACCCAAAAAGGCAATTCCCGACTTTGAACCCGGTGAGTTCTTATAATATCAATCCAATTCGTGGCCTTGAACTAGATGAATTCATCAAATATTGATATAATTTTGGTTATTTGCTTTCTTCCTTCAGTTTATTATCCGGTGTTAGGATTTTTCGGATTCCAATCAGTTCGAGAAGCAAAAGATTATCGCCGTAGGTTTTCAGTGAAAGATACCGAGATGGGTCGCATGAATTTTTTGGCTAACTTGAAGAAGAAGGCTATCTCAGGTCGTGTTGCGGCGGGTGACGATGTTGGAGTCACGTCGGGCACACCAGCTACAGTTGCAATACCGGCCCCTATTATTGAGCCCGTGGTTGAGCCATCCCCTGAGATGAATACCGAGTTGGTGGTTGCTATTCATTCTCCACCTCGGGAGGTTGAGAAAGAGGCTGAAGCTGCTCGTCCTGATCTCCATGTCATTGTTTCGAGCTCAGAGGACATTGAGGCCGCGCAGAAAACAGTGGAAGAAGCTTTTTCTCAACAGAAAAAGAAGAAGAAGAAGAAGAAGAACAAGAGGAAAGCAAGTGAGGAATTCGACGTTGATCAGGAACGTCGTTCAAAGTCTAGACAGGATGTCGGCCAGCTCGACTTGGAAAGGAATGCTCCAGTCCATCAGGATGGAGGAGACACGTATCTGCCAATTGACGAGGAGCGGATCTTAGAACAGAATCTGCCGGAGGATGTGATGGAGAAGTGGTTTACTCAGTACCATTCCATGATCGTCCCCAAATTCAACAATAAATTTCACCAGCCCCCCCATGTGTTAGAAGCAGCTCGGGTTCCAATGATGTCTTGGGATCCGGCGACTGAGGCTCGGGTATCTGGGTTGTCGAGCTCTTACAGGTTCAGTTATGCCAAAGCGACATTGGGGAGAGCTTTGGTGGGCCTTTGCGCGATGGAAGACGAGTTCAGGATGAATGCCGCTGCACTCAACGAGCGGAAAGATAAATTGGAACTTCGTGACGGTCAGCTGGCTTCATTGGAGGCGGATAAGGCCAGCCTGACGACCGAAATTGAAGACAAGAACGCCCAACTCGTTGCAGCAAAAACCGAGATGGAAAGTTTGACTGCCGAAAAGAAGCGTTTGGAGGACGAGGTGCGCAAGCTTACTGCACAAATCGGCGCATCTGAGATGGAAGCTCGGAATAATTTGAATCGTTACCAGAAGGAAATGGAGGACCATCAGCGAACTCGGGAGGAGCATCAGAAAACTCGTCAAGACCGAGCTGAAAAGGAGGCGAGACTGATCCGCTTGGCGGAAGCACATACTGCCGAGTTGAAAAATTTAGAGCAACAGAAGGAAGCCTTTGGTGAGCTGAAGTTCGCACAAGGGTTGGAAGAAGGCAAGGAACTCGGGAAACAAGAGTTCAGGGGTTCTGAGGAAATGGAGAAGGACATCGAGCTTAACTCTTGCTTAAATCTTCGTTGGGTGATCGACAGATTCGATGCAGGATTGTATGGTGTCGGAGATTTGAAAGCCATCATGCTCATGAAGATGGACAGGTTTGGATTCGACCCTGAGATTGAAGAACTTCATGTCCCGGCCGATGATGACGAACGTGCTTACTGCGAGCTGGTTTTAGCCAACACTGACGCCGACGTGACAGCTCGTGGATATCCTCCTTTGGACCCCAACAGACGGGCTGCTCTGCGAAAGGCCTATGTCAACATGGTTCTGGAAGGAGAGAAAGAGAAGAGGGCAGAATTTGCTGATGTGTTCATCTCTACTCTTGCTGACTTTACTGTCGAGAAGTGTCTCGAAGTATTAACTCCGGCTCAGATTAAGAAGGAAGTGGTAGACTATGCCGAGAAGTTCATCGCCACCGCCGCTGAAAAGGATCTTGAGGGAACCGAGTTGGTTCAGGGGATCGGCGACCATCAAGCCGCTAAAGTTAGGATTATCCCCGATCCTCAAGCTATGGATGCTGCGATCTATTCCAGGCTAAGTGAGGTAGTCAAAGATGGCTCTATGATTCCAGAAGATGATGAAGAGATCCCGAAGGACGTGGGTGTCCAAGAAAGTGAAGTTGGCAAAGAAGCGGAAGGTCTTCAAGCCGAGGTTGAACAGGTTCCAGGTGGGACCGAGGTCGAGGTTGGGAAGGGCGGTGAAGTTGGGAAGTAGATGATAGTGTCGGGGATCAGATGTCGTTGATTGTCTTTACTTTCAGCATTTTTCTTTTTAGATGTGGACCATCGCGTTGGCACATCTTTTTCGTGTTTTCTTTTCGGTTTGTATGGACATGCTTTTCCTGAAATGAAATGAACATTTTTCCTTCCAACGATTCGTTTTGTTTCTTCACACATTTTTGTATTTGTCTGTAACCTTGAATTATGTTAGTTACATCTGTTTCGAAATTACTTAAATCATTTCCCGACTTAAAGTACTTTCAGTTTGGAAAAACTGACTTTGAGTACTTTAAATAAAAGGTTGATTCATAAGATGAGTTTAAATACTTAAAGGCTTTAGAAATCACCTTTGAAAGAATATAAGTTTGAGATAACTCACGTAAAATACTCGATCTTTTGTAATTGGTTGGAAAACCGACTTTAAAATAGTTGGTCATTTTTATAGAATGTCGACTGAAAAGTCAACTTAAGATATTTTGAACCTTTTTTATAAAGCGTCAGCTTTAAAAAACCGACTTAGGATACTTGGTCTTTTTACAGAACGCCAACTGAAAAGTTGACTTACACAGAACGTCGACTGAAAAGCCAACTTAAGACGCTTGGTCTTTTTTACAAAACGCCAACTGAAAAGTTGACTTATACAGAACGTCGACTGAAAAGCCGACTTAAGACGCTTGGTCTTTTTTACAAAACGCCAACTGAAAAGTTGACTCATACAGAACGTCGACTGAAAAGCCGACTTAAGACGCTTGGTCTTTTTTTACAGAACGTCGGTTGAAAAACCGACTTCATTGGTAGAATTTTTTCAGATATTGTGCATTCCACGGATACCGATGTGGTGTTCCGTCCAAGTATTCTATCTGATAGGCCCCATTGGTTAGAACTTCGCTTATTCGAAATGGACCTTCCCACTTCGGTTTTAGTGGTCCAGGGTCGGGACCCACAATTCATTTGAGTACGAGATCACCGACTTTAAATGTTCGAAGACGAAGTTTGGAGTTAACGTACTTTTCGCTTCTTCGTTTATAGGCAGCATTTTTTATGTCGGCCTGAGCACGTAATTCATCTACCAAGTCAAGATTGGCTCTCATGTTGACTTGATTGTGTTCCTCTTCAAAATTTTGCACGCGGTATGTCGGGGATCCGAGTTCGACTGGAATCATTGCCTCTGACCCATAAGCCAATGAAAAAGGAGTTTCACCAGTTGAGGATCGAGCAGTAGTTCGGTATGACCAAAGAACGTTGGGGAGTTCTTCGGGCCAAGCTCCTTTTGCATTGTCTAGTCGGACCTTAAGGCCATTTTTTATGATCTTGTTCACAGCTTCAACTTGACCATTTGCCTGTGGGTGATATGGAGAGGAGAAGAAATGCTTGATTTTATATTCTTCACAAAATTCTGCGAGCCTTTTGCCTTCAAATTGTCTTCCATTATCAGTCACGATAGAATTTGGAACACCGAACCGACATATCAACACTTTCCAAATGAATTCGATCATTTTTTGCTCGGTGATCGTGACTAAGGGTTCTGCTTCGGCCCATTTAGTGAAGTAGTCGACTGCAACGACCGCATACTTAACTCCTCCCTTCCCAGTTGGTAAGGGTCCAATTAGGTCGATCCCCCATTTTGCAAATGGCCACGGGCTGAATACCGACCTGAGTGGTTCTGGAGTTCAGTTGACGTTAGGCGCGAATATTTGACACTTGACACATCTTCTGACCCAATCTGCAGCATCTCTTTTCAGAGTTGGCCAGTAGTAGCCCTGTCTCAGAATTTTGTAAGCTAACGCTTGAGATCCTGAATGACTTCCGCAGACTCCGTCGTGGATTTCTTGCAGCACAAAGAGTGATTCTTGCTCTCGTATACATTTTAATAAAGGGACTGAATATCCTCTTTTATAAAGCGTCCCATTATCCAAAGTGAACCGAGCTGCACGAACTCGTAAAGCTCGTGCTTCCTTGGGATCCGGCGGTTGAGTTCCAGTTTTGAGATATGCTATGATGGGATCCATCCAAGTGACAATTTGGTCCACGGGACCTGGTTCGGTGGTGGCGACTTGCTTCACTGAGGTTGAAGGGAGTTCTTGAGTACCGACTTGAACATACTCCACGTCTTCTATTTGCGCACATGAAGCGAGGTGTGATAAGGCATCAGCTTGAACATTAGAAGTTCGCGGAATGTGTTCAATCTTGAATTGGAATTTGGATAACTTCTTCATGACCAGAGCTAGATATGGCATTAAGCGGGGTTCTTTGACTTCAAATATTCCAAGTATTTGATTGACCAACAACTGGGAGTCTGAAAAGATGTTGACGTGTGTTATGTTCATAGCTTCTGCCAGATTCAATCCCGACAACAATGCTTCGTATTCAGCTTCGTTGTTGGTAGCGGGAAAGAGGAATTGAATTGAATGGCAAAAAACTCGTTGATTGGGATCAATTAGAACGATCCCTCCTCCTGCTCGGTTCGCATTTGATGATCCATCAACATACAACGTCCAGGGATTGGTGTTAATAATTTCCTGGATTCCTGGCGTGAACTCAGCGATGAAGTCGGACAAGACTTGTCCTTTAACAGCGGTTCTTGGCTTGTAGTGAATGTCGAACTGGCCTAATTCCACAGCCCATTTGACCATTCGGCCCGACGTGTCAGGTCGGTGAAGAATTTGTCGTAACGGAAATGCAGTTAGCACGGTAATCGAATGCTCTTGAAAATATGGTCGTAATTTCCGAGCTGCTGTGATAAGTGCGAAAGCCAGTTTCTCCATCGGTGGATATCTTAACTCGGCGTCATGAAGAGCTTTACTGACATAATACACCGGGTATTGTTGGGAATCTTCCTCACGAATAAGTACTGCGCTGATCGCCGAGTTGCTAACCCCGAGGTACAAATACAGCATCTCATCGAACTTTGGCTTCTGCAAAGTGGGAGGTTGAGACAATGCTGTTTTGATGCTATCCAAAGCTTTTTGACAATCATCAGTCCATTCGAATTGTTTCCCTTTCTTTATTGCGTCAAAGAAGGGTTTGCATCGATCCGTGGACTTAGATATGAAACGATTCAGAGCAGCGAGCCGTCCTGTGAGTCCTTGTACTCCTTTAACTGAAGTCGGTGGCTTCAAGTCCAGAACAGCCTTAATCTTTTGGGGATTTGCGTCTATCCCTCTTTGACTGACTACATAACCTAAAAATTTCCCCGACTTTACCCCGAACGTACATTTTTTAGGATTTAGTACCATGGAATAATCACGTAAAATCCCAAACATTTCATTCAAATGAGTTACATGATCATCAACATTTACCGACTTTACAAGCATATCATCTACATAGACTTCCATGGTACGTCCTATCAACCTAGAGAACATCTTGTTGACCAACCTTTGGTAAGTGGCCCCGGCATTCTTCAATCCAAATGGCATCATGGTATAGCAGTATAGCCCCCTTGCTGAATAGAATGAAGTGTGTTCAGCTTCTTCGGGATCCATTGGGATTTGATTGTATCCTGAATAGGCATCCATGAAGCTCATCAACTCATGACCTGAGGTAGCATCCACCATGTAGTCGATATGAGGTAATGGATAACTGTCTTTTGGACAAGCAGTGTTGAGGTCGGAGAAGTCAATGCAAAGGCGCCATGTCCCATTACTTTTCTTCACCAAGACAGGATTGGACACCCAAGTCGGGTATTTGACCTCTTTGATAAACTTGTTATCAATGAGCTTGTTGACTTCTTCCTCCAAGGCTTGTTGTCGGTCTGGACCGAGTTTCCTTCTCTTCTGGATGACGGGTTTGATAGTGTGATCAATGTTGAGTCGATGACAGGCTACCTTTGGATCTATCCCTTTCATGTCTTCGTGTTTCCAAGCAAAGACGTCGGCATTAGACTTTAGAAACGAGATGAGTTCGGTTCGAATAGGTTCTTGGAGATTGGCCCCAATACGCAGTGGCTTGTCGCAAATGGGTTCATCAACGTAAATGACTTCTACCTCTTCGGAGGGTTCGACTCTTTTTTCTTGCTTCTTCTCTTTAAATTGACTTCGCGGATCTAACTCATCTTCTTCCACGACTGGTTCTTTTCCAGGTCTTCTCCCTCTATCTCGGGTAAGGTCTTCCTCACTGGGATTTGAAGTCGGAATTGCTGACGTCGGCTGAACTTCTGACAGAGTTGTAACAACTTCGGATGGGCCTGAAGTCGGAAACGCCGATGTCGGCTGGACTTCTGATTGAGTCGCGGCAACTCTAAGATGGACATCTTGAATGTCTTCGGGAATCAAACTTCGTGGAACTCGGGTACGGTCGATCACTCTTGCATTTTCATCAACGTGCATCTCCAAATTATGGATTTCTCGAGAAGGGATAGCTAAGATTAGCTCACGAGCTCCCAACTGATCGCCATAATGGGTCCCCTCACCATCAGCGGTCGGAAACTTGATTGCATAATGGAAAATGGACACTGCTGCTCGCAATTTGTACAGGGCCGTCCTTCCGATGATGGCATTGTATTCGTTGTTGATGTCCATGATTTTGAAATTTTCCATGATGACCTTGGAAGTCTGCCCATATCCGAACCTGATGGAGAGAGTTATTTCTCCTAACGGAAGAGACACGCTTCCGTTGAATCCGTGTATTTTATCGTTACTTGGACGGACGTCGGCTGTATCCAGTCCAAGTTTCCTAAAGGCTTGAAGCATAATGATACTTGAATATGCACCGGTGTCCACCATTATACGATGAACGGGAATCCCGCAAACTGGGGCGGTTATGATTAATGCATCCGAATGAGGATGATCAAACAAGCTCGCATCTTCTAATGTGAAAGTGATCGGGCAAGTGCGCGAGTTAATCGTTTCCCGAAGATCGGTATTCATTATTTGTTTCCCCGAGTTGTATGCCCTTCTGGCGTATGCTTTGACCTGCCGACGTGAGGACTTTGACTCTTCTCGGTTAGTGTTAATTCGGGGGACCGAGCCTAACCGAATTGGGATTTGAGGAGTACGGTTAGAGTTGGGACTCTCGAAGTCCCTGTTTCTCTTTCCAAGTCGGTCATCGACCGACCTGGATCCTTCTGCCCCGAACATGAATATCTCCTTTTCTCCTTGTTGTAAACGAATTCTTTTGGAATTCATTGCGTCCTCATCTTCTTCATCTCGATCAGGAGCATGAGTTATTTGCCTCCTTTCTTTACCTTCATGTTTGGTAAATTTTCGCACTTGTGGATTTCCAATCAACTTTAGGAGAGGCGACAATAGACTCAGACATTCATCGGTATTGTGACCTGGAGATCGATGGTAATCGCAATACCGTGACTTGTCCAATTGACTTTCGGGAGTCTTAACTGGTCTGGCTTCAGGAAGGATTCCTTTTCCTTTGATCTCTTGATACACCGTTGCGGCACCGACCGAGTAGATGGATCGGTAACCTGTGGTTAGATCTTCCTTGTATTGTCTCCTGGCAGCTTTTATGTCGGTATCGTTCTGTTCTCCTTTATACGGTTCTTTGAAAGGTAAATTCTTAGACGAGTTGCCGAGGTGCTTCTTCTTCTTGTTTTCGAAAGTCGGCTTCTGTTCTTTTGATGGGGAGAAATCGAAGTTTGGAACCGACATGGATTCTTCGGCAATAACGTGTTGTTGAGCACGGACAAGGAATTCTTGAAAGGTGTTGGGTTTGTTCTGGCATAGCGCCCAGCGAAACATGGATCTTGGCTTTAATCCAGAGATTGCTGAGACAAGGAGTGTCTCTGGATGACAAGGTTCCATGTTTTGCACACGTTCATTACAACGTGCAATATAATCCTTTAAACTTTCATCCTCCTTTTGGACTATGTTCGTAATCGATTCCTTAGGTATCAAGCTAATTTGAGCCCCGATGAAATGGGATCAGAAAGCCGACCTGAGTTGACCCCAACATCTGATCGATTCAGTCGGTAGAGAATAGTACCACTTCTGAGCTTTAGGACCTAAGGTCAAGGAAAACATACGACATCGTAAAGCATCGTCAGCACCATGCAAGTCCATCCATGACGTATAATGTCCGAGATGGGCATCAGGATCAGCGTTTCCGTCGTAGAGGCCAATTTGGGGGACTTTGACTTTTCCCGGTAACGGACCTCTGGTCAACTCGGTTGCTAAGGGAGAACCGACTTCCATATATACATGGCCCGATTCTGGCACGTGAGGATGCTGATAAGGCCTGATTTGAGTGGTTTGTCGGGCTTCCAACTCTGCCACCTTTCTTCTTAACGTCTCGACCTCGGAAGCATTACGTCGAGCGCAACGATTACGCTCAATCTGCGTTCTCAGGTCAACCGGATTCTCGTTTTGTCGAAATAAAGAACGTGCCGCGTGAGGAATTCTGGGCACATGTTGAGGATAACTTTCAGCATGCCGAGGGTTACTTTCAGCAACCATTTCTGGTTGATTCATTTCCGGTTGGTTCATTACCGCCGGCAGTACGTTGTTCACCGGCGGAGGGGGTGGATTGCGTGGTTGTGAAGTGGCATGGGACGCCGCTTGATTATTGTTATCCCTTGGTAGGGGAGGACCTTGTTGTCTCGCCGGAGTTATAGGAGCAAAAGGTTGTCCTGGTGCTCTGTGTGATGGCCCCGGCATGGTTTGGGCCACCAAAGCAGTGAGTCCACGAGCGAATTCAGGGTTCTGCATGAGCAGGGTAATGTCCGGCATCACAGGTATTGGATTATGTTGACCGGTTGGTGGTTCAACAACACGAACGGCGCTTCCCATGGTTGTTGGATTATCTTGTCCAGACTGCGACATTCTTGATTCTCAGGATGTGGTGTGTGTATTTCGAAAATTAACTCCAAATATCTTATGGAGCCCTCCTTCTAGCGCCAAAATGTTGATAAACGGATTTAATCAACGTTAACAATGTAAAATTAACACAAAAGATAGCAGAAAATGAGAATTTTATTGAATATTTTGAAGTCGGTTTTAGTACAGGGAGGTCGGTTTTTCAATGTATTTCAAGTCGGTTTACAATGAGATAGCCGAGCTGAATATATGAGTGTGTATGATCGTTTTTCGAACCCTTCTCTCGCTTTTGGAACTGCTATTTATAGGTATGTCTGGCACACATCCCTAGACAAATCATTCCCGTTTTAATGAAGATTTGACATTCTAGGGGCGGCGATGACGTAAAAGAACTTTTTAGGCAATGATTAGCATGGGTGCGCCTCTATCTGTGTGACGAGTGTCACATCTGTCGGAATGAGTTCGGTTCGTCTTGCGAAGTCGGTATTTTGACAGACCTTTAATATTCTACGACTTCTTAATAAATAATTCTTTGACCGAATTGGCCTTTTTCAAGGTTCAGACGACTTGTGTTGATGACTTCCGAAAATTCTGCGGTATCATTTACGGGTACCGAGGTGTGATTACCGAGATGCAACGTGTACTGCTTGACGTCGTCCAGAATCCAGTTTATGCATTAATCTTCGCGATTTCTTTAATTGAATCATAACATCAAGATATTCTATCTTGATATCAACACAAATCACACTCACGAATTTCGACTCTACCGTGGTCTCTTTCTTTGATTTGAATGCCTCTCATACCCCGCTTGGTAGATATTGTTCTCTATCGACAAGGATTATTCGAGAGAGTACTCGGTTAGAAGGAGAATTTCGTGCTATGGTGGATAAGTTTGCCTCCTTGAAAGAGATGGGCCTCACTCTCGCTTATGACAGTACGCAACCTCTCAACACGAGTGAGGACATCGATGATTTGGTTGTTAAAGAAATATCCTCTATTGACGATTCGGCCGTGCATTCAACGTTAGGTACGTCAACTCTCTCTTTCGGTGATAGTGCTTTGAGCTTTAATTCTATTGTTGAGAGTGCCTATATGGATTCGGGAGTTGATATGGTGAATGGTATGGGAGGTAGTTTATTTGGAGATTTGATTGTGTCTAACCGAGGTGATTGTGCTCGGGAGGATGATTTTGAGGAGGAGGATACGGTGATTCATGAGGTGGTGGATGTTGTTGAGGAGGATTGCGAGTCGTTATGTGATGTCGTGGACCCAAAGTTTGTATTGATTGTGAAGACGACTCGGGATGTTGGGTATGAAGTGGTTCTGATGACCTTTGGGTCAACATTTCGTATTATTGAGGATCTTGACTATGTGGAGGAGTCTAGCGTGTTCACACCCATTCTCCTGATGCTTGAGATCGATGATTACGCATCCGAGATGATACATATGATGGCCGAGATCGATTCGACGTGCTCGACGGACATTTTCATATTTTCGGAGGTCGAATATGGGGCCTTGATTCGTAAGGAATTATTTCTTCTCTTGGTGGTTGTCGATATCCGTGCTCGGTTTCACAAGAACACGACCATGAGATTCTATTGGGCCCGCCTTTGTTCCGTTCACCCGAGCGACATTTGGAGAATACAACAGCGTGGCACGAACGACATTTCTTTTTGGATCCCGGTTGATTTTGGTAAAGAACGTCGAGCTCAAGACATTAAAATGAGCGCTTCGTGGGAGGCAACCCACGGCTTTTCCGTTTTCCCTTCTTTTCGTTTTCCATTGAGAATAAATAGCCCCGCAAACCACACGACACACTATATTTTTTAAGGTGAAAATGGGACTCGGGGCTGAGATTTTATGGAAAAATTTGAGTGAAAACGGGTTAAGAATCGAGCGAAAGATAGTGCTCGAAAGTTGAGTTGGAAGTTCGATTGAAAAAGTTCAAAATTTGGCCAAGTATGGGATTTTAGCTAAGGATGAAGTCATTTGCGCGTGAAATAGCACTGGCGTCCAGCTAAACAACACTCGAGCCGCGGGTTTCATTTCGCAGCCAGCGAAGGCGAGCTCGCAGCACGCGAAAAGCATTTCGCCGGCGAATGTGCCAAGGCTAAAAAATCAGCTCCATCTGGTTCGCGAGCCCAAACTGCTTTCGCGCCCTGCCAATCGACACTCGCCAGTGAAATAGTTTCCGCACCCTAAGGGTTCCCAGTCGCGGGTCGCCAATCCAGCCTCACCAGCGAACGCGAATGTCTCAATTCTTCAGCTTCTATTCACTCGCGGGCCGACATCATTGTCGCGCCCCACGAAGTCTTGTTCGCTCGCCGATCTACTCTCGCGGCCAGCCAACCCCGACTCGCAGGTCGTCAATCACGCCTCGCCCGTGAATCTCTAGCAGCCCATCTTCTTTCCCAAGCCACCGGTGCCGCCGTGCACCACCGCGAGCCGTCGCGCGCCGCCATCTTCTCCGCCCAACTTGCTCCGACCATGATGAATTTTATATCAACGCGAAGCTCTCCTCGACGCCGACCACATATCCGAGTTTCAAGTAAAAAGTTCCAGCAATAAGGCCCCCAATTTTCCGGCGAAAGATTATAGATCTATAAATCCAATCGGTTTTCTCTTTCAAATTACCGGCGACTCGGGGGGAACCACAAAAATCCGAGGGCACCTTCAGAATCCTCTCGTCGAGGCGCTCCGGATTTCGGTCACCTTTGCCGGCTAAGGTGAACTTTTCCGGCGAGCTATTTTCCGGCCAAAATTCACTCATCGAGCCTCCGGTTAGCCGTTTTTTGTCATTTTCTTATCAAACCTTCATCGATTCTTCAGTGGAGGTACATTTTTCGGCCACCGGAGCTTCGAGCAATGCTTATCTCTCTTTTCCCATATTCCGGCACCATATTTTCCGGCGAGCTTCAAGGTACACATTTATCGCTCGATTTTTCCTGCTTATTGGTTGTTGGGATGATGTGGAACACTTCTCTTGCTGGAGTAGTGGCTTTGGTGAGTCGAATTGAGTGATTAAGGTGATTTTTCGGTTGTGTTGGGCACGTCTTGCCGGACGTGCCGGTTTATAGTTGCAATGAGTAGACGCCCGTTGAGTCGCATGATTTTTATGGAAATTACCGAACATTATTCATCGAGGAGACCGTTGATTGATAAGTTGGCCATTTCAAGGCCTAAGGAGAGTATCGTTGGAGGACTCGAGGCCCGATTTTGAAATTTTCACGTAGTACTTTTATCTTCGTCGAGAAGTTTGCGGTTTAACAACTATTATTCCTCCGAGATGCAAACAAGTAGCCCTTTATTCAGAGCCGAGGGACGGTAGACTTGGTTTATCATGTGTTTTCAAATGTTAAAGTGCTCGGATGACTTATGCTTTCACTGTACACCGCTCGGATGGTTATATTTTGACCTCGGCTCATGCTCTTTAGTCCCACCGGACGAACACCGATTGGACACACGGTTGAACACCACCGCGTAGAGTACGCGCATACTTTTTTTCTTATTTTCTTTTTCTCTTAGTTCTTTGTTTTGTGTGTTCGTGTTTGTTCTCTTTTCTTATTTTCATTTATTATTTTTCATCCGTTCATCGCATGAGCTTGTGTGATTTTCTGTCCTTTTCTTGTGCTTTTTGGTCAAGCAATGAGGACATTGCTTTATTTTAAGTGTGGGGGAGGGACTTTCGTGATTACGCATGGTTAGGCGGTGTTTCTTTTGTTTTAGGTGTTTTATTTTACGTGTTTGTCGTGTCTTGGACTGGTTTTGTTTGAGTTTTTTTGTTTGTGTCCTCTCTGCCGCATGAAGTTTTGAGTTTGGTCAATATAGTTAGCTTTTTGATTGGATAAACGTGTTTATTTCATTTTGAAATGTCTTACTCTATGCTTTGCAATGAGTTGAACCCCGGTTATTCTCAGTTGATTGAAGATTTGTCGATGTAGAACTCATGATTGAGAGTTACGGTTTTGTTTTGTCCATTGTAAATCCCGATTGGTTACACTTTGATCTTGTCTTCTTTGAGGTTTCATATGTAAAAGCTCGTGTTAGTAGTTTATTCTCGTTACTTGCACACCGTGATATTTGAGTTGATTGGATATTGTTGATATTCATGTGTTGTGTTGAACATTTTCCCCCTGAAAAAAAAATGATGATATATATGTGAGTTCGCGAGGTAGTACGGACTATGCTCCTCTTGTCTCGATTCACTTAGTGAAGTGGGATAATGGGTACGGGAAACCGGTTTAGGAGGCTCGAGGAGAACCCTCGAGAGCACACCTAGATAATCATCGTCCGGAAACCTCGTTGGAAAAANTATTTGTTAGTTGGCATGATTGTCCCGTTGATCTCGTTGAATATATGTTTTTTGGGACCGGGAGTATACTTATGTGGCACGGGTAGTTTTGTGAAAGATGACTTGTGACGAGTTGATCATGTGTGGACGAACTTTGGACGTGTGTTTATTTTTGTATGATTTGAGATCGTGGGGTACATATCTACAAATTGAATGTTGACTATAAGAATACCGGGGTGAAATGAGTACGCCATGTTTTGAGACGTGATAAATGAATGAGCAAATTTATTTTCTCGAAGGGATAGCGATATTGTTTGCTTGAGAACAAGCAAAAAGCTAAGTGTGGGGGAGTTGTTTGTTATGTTTTTGTGCTTATCTTTG
This sequence comes from Striga asiatica, assembly GCA_008636005.1. Classification (NCBI taxonomy): domain Eukaryota; kingdom Viridiplantae; phylum Streptophyta; class Magnoliopsida; order Lamiales; family Orobanchaceae; genus Striga; species Striga asiatica. The sequence continues at coordinate 514,798 of BKCP01005072.1, forward strand.
TGTGTTTTTCGTGCCTTAGTTGAGTTGTTTTAGGTTTGTTTTGGTGTCGACCGGTCCTTTTTGTCGTGTTTTATGTGTTTTCGTTTTTGCTATGTGCTTTTGTATTTTGCCGTATTTAATTTCTTGCGTACTTTAGTGTGATTAGGTCCTCTTTGCACGATAGGGAAGACGAGCTACTGTCTGAGATACTTCCGAGCCATTCGGAGCCATTCTGAGCCATTTTCGAGACGCGAGTCGAGCCCGAAGGCAGCCCGACACTCGCTGCGAAAAGGAACTCGCGCCCCGCGAAACGCTACTCTCAACGGACCTTGCCCCGACTCGCTGCGGAAAGGATTTGGCGGCCTGCGAAGCGCAAGAGCCCAGGGTAGCTCTTGCAGCGAGTTTACGTTGGCGACCCGCGAACCGCACGCCTTCAGCACTTCTCCCTTGACACTCGCAGCGAACTCTCGTTGGTGACCCGCGAATTCCTGTTTCTGTACTACTCCAAGCCCAAACTTGCTGCCAACCCCGTTTCGAGACCTGCGAACTTCAGATTTTCATTAAATGTGTGTATTTTTAGTGTGTGTTTGTGTGGTATGTATAAATAGGTGTAGTGTGTGTGTTTTTAAGACAACCCCCTCATTTCCCAACCCTTGAGTTGGGAAAAATCCTCCCTCTTCTCTCTTTCATATTTTTGTTCTTTGGAGGAGGTCCAAGCTTGACATTCTCCGGTGAGTTTTCTGGGGAGTTTTTCGGTAACTTTTCCGGCGACTCTCTTTTTATCTAAAATTCGTTCTCTATGCATTATTTTCATTCAATTTTGCTATAGAAAAATAGGTACCTAGCTTAGGGCTTATTATTTCGATTTGTGAATTGATTGGAATGATGTGTTTAGGATCGTTTGTTTTTTACACTTTGCCTTATTTTCATTGCTTGTCCAAGTGTGTTAGGATTCGATACGTGCTTCTCTAGTATAGAAGGCTCGAAGCGGGATGATCTAGTGTAGAAGGCTCGTGTTAGGATACTTAGGATCACTAGGCTCGCATGTTTTCTTTTCGTTATTTTTATTTTAGTCAAGTTGTAGAGACTCCGTGTAACCAATTTTTGATCTTTCTTTCGATTCATGCATTTTCATTATTTGCTCGTAGATCATAGTTTAATTTCGTGCAATCAAACCCCAAAAAGCGAGTAGAATGTTTAGGACCCCATTTTCGGTTGTGTGACTTTGACGACTAGATAGTGAACGAAGCTCCGAATAGCCTTCCTTTGAGAACGACCCGAGTCGGGTAACTCGGTTACCACATGCCCAAAAATACTACAAACAAAATGGCGCCGTTGCCGGTGAAGGCAAGTAGGACGTCAGTTTGCTATCTAGTTGTCGTTTGTTTCCGTGTTTCTCTTTCTTTTTGTGGATTTTGCTTAATTTTGCGTGTTTCTCTTGATTATTTGCTTATTTTCTATTTCTTTTGATTTTTGGTAAGCGTGTAGTTGTGTCTTTTTTTTTTGTATTTTTCTTTTTTTGGTCTCGTGTGCCTTGGTTGTTTGTTGTTCTTGTGCGAGGTATTTCGCTTGAGGAGCTCCGATGGATCCATACGGCTATTCTTACGCCGGTAGCTCGTCTCGTGGGTACCCCGACAACTACCATGAGGAGATGCAGTCATATGGAGGGCCGCCCCATCCGTATTCGAGCTATTCATCTTCTTATTCACATAACAGATACACTACATCCCAAGGGTATGGCCCGAACTATTCTTACCCGACATCTCAAGGCGATTATGGGTATTATACTTCGAGTTACGACGAGACGCCTCACAACTATTCCCCGCCTCTCTATTATTATGAAGAGGCACCTCCACCCGAGCCAACTCGGGAAACTTCTCCAAGCCGTTTGGATGAGATTATGGAGAAATTGGGGAAGTGCAATCAATCCTTCCGCGCTTCAATGGCTCCCATCTCCGAAAAAAAGAAAACCGAGTCCTATGCTCTACCCTCTCCATCATACGAGCACCTATCGGTTGGTCAACCTTGTACATCGTGGACCGAAGCTTCAATTCCAACAATGCTTGAGCCTACCGAACCTCACCAAGAGGTTTTTACGAGCACTCAAGATGCACTTGCGAGCCTCATGTCAATCATTGAGGAGTTTCATAGTTGGAAGAGCATTCCTATTCCATTCGTTCTTCAAATCACACTCACGAAGTCGACTCTACCGTGGTCTCTTTCCTTGATTAGAATGCCTCTCATACCCCATTTGGTAGATATTGTTCTCTATCGGCGAGGATTATTCGAGAGAGTACTCGGTTAGAAGGAGAATTTCGAGCTATGGTGGATAAGTTTGCCTCCTTGAAAGAGATGGGCCTCACTCTTGCTTATGACAGTACGCAACCTCTCAACACGAGTGAGGACATCGATGATTTGGTTGTTAAAGAAATATCCTCTATTGACGATTCGGCCGTGCATTCAACGTTAGGTACGTCAACTCTCTATAGTGCTTTGAGCTTTAATTTTATTGTTGAGAGTGCGTATATGGATTCGGGAGTTGATATGGTGATTGGTATGGGAGGTAGTTTATTTGGAGATTTGATTGTGTCTAACTGAGGTGATTGTGCTCGGGAGGATGATTTCGAGGAGGAGGATACGGTGATTCATGAGGTGGCGAATGTTGTTGAGGAGGATTCCGATCGTTATGTGATGTCGTGGACCCAAAGTTTGTATTGATTGAGGAGACGACTCGGGATGTTGGGTATGAAGTGGTTCCGATGACCTTTGGGTCATCATTTCGTATTATTGGGGATCATGACTATGTGGAAGAGTGTAGCGTGTTCACACCCATTCTCCCGATGCTTGAGATCGATGATTACGCTTCCGAGATGATACATATATGACGACCGAGATCGATTCGATGTGCTCCACGGACATTTTCATATTTTCGGAGGTCGAATATGGGCCTTGATTCGTAAGGAATTATCTCTTCTCTTGGTGGTTGTCAATATCCGTGCTCAGTTTCACAAGAACACGGCCACGAGATTCTATTGGGCCCGTCTTTGTTCCATTCTCCCGAGCCGTCTACTTTTGGAGAATACAAAGGCGTGGCACGAACGACATTTCTTCTTGGATCCCGGTTAATTTTGGTAAAGAACGTCGAGCTCAAGATGTTAAAATGAGTGTTTCGTGGAGGCAACCCACGGCTTTTCCGTTTTCTCTTCTTTTCGTTTTTCATTGAGAATAAATAGCCCCGCAAACCACACGACACTATATATTTTTTAAGGTGGAAATGGGACTCGGGGCCGAGATTCTATTGAGAATTTTGAGTGAAAATGGGTCGAGAATCGAGCGAAAGATAGTGCTCGAAAGTTGAGTTGGAAGTTGGATTGAAAAAGTTCAAAATTTGGCCAAGTATGGGATTTTTGCTAAGGATGAAGTCATTCGCGCGCGAAATAGCACAAGCGCCCAGCTAAACAACACTCGAGCCGTGGGTTTCATTTCGCAGCCAGCGAAGGCGAGCTCGCAAAACAGGAAAAGCATTTCGCTGGCGAATGTGCCAAGGCTAAAAATTCAGCTCCATCTGGTTTGCGAGCCCAAACTGCTTTCGCGCCCTGCCAATCGACACTCGCCAGCGAAACAGTTTTCGCGCCCACTGGTTCCCAGTTGCGGGTCACCTATCCAGCCTCGCCAGCGAAAAGTACATAAAATACAAAGCGAAAACCTAAAATACGCTAACTCGTCTAGAACGAATAGGGAGCTACAATTAACCAAACATTTTTAATATTTAAAAGTTGTTTAATATGTTCTGAAAACGGATATATATTTAACTGTAACAACATATAAATGAAAAATATGTGTAGTGTGCTGGCAGAAACGCATTCATAAATTCAGCCTGCACCCCAGCTTTGGGAGACTCTTGTTAGAGTTCGCATTATGTTACTCTGATAAACTTAGTGCATTTTATTTTCATTGATTATTGATGTTCTTGAGTATATTTTGGAAAGAGAGAATGATGATTCACAAAATCCAAAGCCATTGATTTATTAGAGATTATGAATATGTTCGACTTCATCTTTACTTTACAGTTTATGATGAAAATTTTGAGAGTCACACATGAGTTATCTCAAGTTCTTCAAACAAAGGATGAAGATAGTGTTAATGAGATGAAACTTGTTAAAGTTGCTAAAATTCGTAAGCCAGCCATCAGAGATTGTGGTTGGGATGATTTAATTGATGAAGTTTCTAAGTTATGGCAAACATGACATAGTTATATTGGATATGGAAGGTGTGTATACGACTCGAGGAAGACCAAGGCACAACGTTGAAAAATTGACTAATCTTCACCATTATCGAGTTGAGTTGTTGTATTCCGTGATTGATATGCTAGCTCAAGAGCTTAACAATCGGTTTGATAAAGTAAACACATAGCTACTCTTGTCAATGGTATTCTTTGCTTGAAAGACTCATTTTCTGCGTTTGATAAAGAGAAATTGCTCCGTCTTCCAGAATTTTATCCATCAGAGTTTTCAACAATTGCCTTACATAAACATGTAAATCAGCTCGAGAATTTCATTTTTGATATGCGCTTAGATGAAAAATTCTCGAACGTAGCCAATATTGGAGATCTTGCTCAAAAGATGGTGTCTAGAAGAAAAAATGATGTTTTTCCATTGGTTTACTTGTTGATTAAGTTGTTGATTTTACCGATTGCCACTGCTACAGTGGAAAGAGCTTTTTTGGGCAATGAAATCATCAAAAGTACACTACGCAACCGAATTGGCACGCGTTGAGCTTTTGAATGATTGTTTAGTGACGTGAATTTCGTAACGTTAATAATGAGGCTATCATGCAACGATTTCAATACATGAAAATAGAGGAGAAATGTTGTGATCTCTCAATGTTATCGTAAGTTATTTTCTTGAATACTCTGATATGCTTATTATGTTTATTTAATATGTACTTGTACTGANCACACATTAAAGTTCTTGAAATAATACAATACAATCATGAAGGTTTTGTTTTTACCTATCCTGCATTTAACACACATACATATATATTTCATTCATAAAACAAGAACTTTTAGATCCTAAATGCAGCATAGGAAAATGATTATTCAATCCATTAATTATACATTATGTATAGAGAGGTCAAATAATTTTTAGAAAATTATAATTAAATTAACAACCATCTAGGCCATTAATTTTGGGATCAATTAAAGCATCCACAGCGTCTCCTATGGACAGGAAAATTCTGTTACCTCCAATTTTGTCTATCAATTTTGCTGCCTTCATTTTAGTTATCACTTGCCACCTTGGATTCACCACGACTAACTGCAAAAATGAACACATATTAATTAATTAAAAGATATAACTAAATGAAATTATTCATTTAGTTTAGAACATTATACTATGGATCGTTATTAATTAAGCTCACTTCTATGTCTTGCGCGGTGAGATTGTGACGTAGTTCTTCGAGTGCATGAATTCCAGAACTGTCGATGTTCGTCACATCTGAGAAATAAATATGCAATCAATGGACTACTAAATGATCATTAGTCTTGAACAATCTCTGTTTTTTTCCAAAAATAGGACGGATTAATCTGCCTAATTATTAGGCAAACACATAGTATAGTTTGTTAAAAAGAAAATAATGTGAGAAATTAAAATGTCCAAGTATGTTGACATTTTTTTGTATATTCTTAAAAATCTCAAGCATGGAAGTGTTTTTTAAAAATTTCTCCGATTTGATTATCTTATTTAACTTTTCTATACATCTAAACACTACCAAGTTGGGATGAACATTTAGTAACATAACAAGCTTACTACTCATGTCGAGGACCAAGACATAAAGTCTCCCTTTAGTAATTTCTTCCAAGTTACATTCCTCTTTCACCGACCTCATGATCCTATCCATAAATTATATAAGAAAAGTTATAAAACTTATTAATAAGTAAAATAAACCAATATTTGAGCATAAAAGCATGATTTGAAATGGTTTTAACAGATGACAACCATATAAGGGTGCAACTAGAAACACAACTTTTAATAACTACAATTTATAGCACAAGAATAAGTGCAAATTTATGTTGGATAAACTTTGAAATTAGGGGTAACAATGACTTATACAACATGAAATATGTAAATGTTACAACAATTATAGAGACGAATGACACGATGATAACGACCTAAAGTATACAATCGGAAAAGTGTATTGAATAAATAATAGTGCTAGATTATTATACTTGTGATCAAATTATATAGACACGAAAAAATGATAGTGAAACATAAACACGATACGATATGACATTTGTCACCCCTATGAATTATTTTTCCATTTTTTTTTATTTTTTTATTTTTTTAATTTGGCAAGACATCAAGGGTAGATTATGAAATTTGCCCACAATTTTTATATATCCCAAAAAATAGGATTTGAGAATTTGTACCTTTCTCGGATGAAACTGGCATTGGCAAAGCAAAGAGTCCCAGAGTTGATGCGAGCAATTAAGAAGCCAGGGATTTTAATAGCCACAGGATATTGCAATGTGTTGCAGAATAAGTCAGTCCCTGGAATTCTTCCTACTATTTCTATACTCGGTTTTATGGAGCTCACTATTACCTTTGCAAATGATATAGCCACCTGTACCATATGTCAAATTAATTAATAAGTTACTTTATTTATTTATTAATTGACGTGGCGAAAGCGTACCAAAGGGAAAACAAGAGATAAAATTTCAAGACAATTTTTCTAATTAATAAACGTAACAAATTCTTCATAATGAAGAAGAAGTCAATAAAATACGAGAATAATCATTATTAGCGAACTAATTTTAGTGACGACATAAATGTCATGACTATAAAATGGTTATTGTGACGACATTCGAACATATAGCGACATTATTAGCGACGGTATTTTTTGTGACGACATTTGAACATATAGCAACAAAAATTTTCGCCACTAAAAATAATTATTCTTGTAGAATCTCACAAGGCCTTAATATTGTCTAACAAGTAAAGGATAATTATTTTTTTTCTACCAAATAAAATACTAGAACAACTAAATAATTTTACTAACAAATCGAGGACTGAAATAGTAACAATAAATAAAAAGAATAATTAATCAAAATAAGATACCAAAGATCATGCTTGCCCTCATCTCCATCATTCTCCCCCTCTCGAAAAGGATTCACCCTCAAATCCGACGCAGTCTCATCTTTATCAGCTCCACAATCCCGACCAGACCAATTTTGTGGGCCAATAACTTAGTATACTCCTTAGCAAAAAAGTTAGCTTTTCCAAGCATAAAATATTTTCCATGAAGATGAGGTTGTTGCTTAAAGAACTGAGATCCATTTGTGTTTTGACCACTATTAGCCATAGACAGAAGACTAAGACCTTTCACAGGCCATAGCCAGAAGATCAATCCATTAATCACAGACTTTTCAGCTAAAACAAGATCCTTTGATACCTTTGACCCCATAGATGATTATACAACCACATGGTACTTGTCCTCCATCAATTCCACATGTGTCTCCTTGTCAAAAACAGGTGGACCCTCATAATCGGTCGAACCCATCAACATAAAAAATAGGCAGACTCATATATTCGGTCGACCCCTTGTCTCCAAGAACTCGGCGGCTTTCAAGCCGCCAGAGAATTTTGAGATCTCGACTCAGAAAGAAGCCTCCCATTACTGATTGCCGGTGAAGTAGTCCTCGTCCTGTGCCGCCATATTACTAAAAGGACGTACCTCGGATATGGTGATGTCAAAGTCACCGATAAACGATTAAAGCGATCGGGAGCAGGCCGCCCCGCGTGTGCCTTGAGTCCCTCCACTGCTCATTTCCCCGTGGTCGCCATGTCTTCTGTCCAACGCACATTTCGTTTACTTGCCATGGAAAGCAGCATGTAGAGCCAACCGGAAGTCCTCAATCTTCATGGTCAGATCCGCAATTTGATGACTGAAACCCGATGTTAGATCCGCGACTTGTCGCCCCAACGCTTCGATGGCGGCGTCACACCTGTCTTCTGCAGTATCTTTCCTCTTTGGCGGCATCATAATTGTTCTGGTCTCTATAGTTTGTGTGGCAGAGTGGGTTTGTAGTACGTTTTTGTGTTTGGTGCGGGTTGTTTCAGTTATGTTG
>BKCP01005072.1:535724-607579 GCA_008636005.1 Striga asiatica
AAAACACTTATAAGTATCCCCCACTCCAATCCATTTTTCTTCACCACATTGTGCTAACAATATCTTCTTCCTCAATTCTACCTTCTTTCAGCGTTCGGTTTTGAGTATTTGTGCATCAGTTTGCAAGAAAACCAGCCCGATTATATATAATTTCGGTTGCAAACTTCTTATTCTATAAATTCACAGTAATTTCGTTTACGGTTCTATAAATTTACTTTCATTTATATCATTTTTTGACCCTTTTTTATTTTAAAATTATTCTTGAAATTAAAAAATGTCGAGCTCTCGTGGTGGTCGTGGCTCAGGTTCCAGACCAAAACATAGAAACAGCGGCGCATCTTCTCCGTTTCCTCCATTGTCGACAATGGTGAGGCTAACGATACATTTGGATGTTTCAGGTGTAGGCAATGATATTGATGTCGCAACAATTGAACGCATATTTGAGTCCATTGATGAGATAAAAGAGGCCCGTACACGAGAGTAATGGCAACCGTATGTGGACGATTTGGATGAAATGTTAGGAGGTCGAGGGACTCCGGACACTCAGCAGCAGGTTCTGGCGGAGCCGGCCTCTGGCCGCGGGTGTCAATCGAAATTGGAAGCATGATACATAATGGAGACCATGGGCATGGGCGTGACATCATTGGCGTAATTTATGCTACCGTTTTGATTTGATGTTGAACTTCTGAAAGTGTGTTAGCGAAAATCGGTGGCAAGGATTCGGAGAGCAGAATGATTGTTCTCGGCATGTTGCACACGAAAAAGAAACGACAGTGGTGAAGCCGTGTCCGGCGAATCGAACCACTTTGGGACAATTCTCCCAAATATAAGGCACATGTTTTTCAAGTTCATGATTCATTTTCAAAATGGTGAACAGTTGTTATATCCGTATTATCTGCTAATTTTTCGTTTTCAATTATGAATAACTCCAGCAGTTGTGGGTGATATGTAAATGAGTAGTATAGTGTTGTGAGTATTTTTACCGTAGTAGAATCGAAAGATTCGTCCCCGGGTCGTATCGCAAGGAAGGTTAGCCGGATACTCTTGTGCGTATATTCAATCACGAAAAAGAGAAAAAGAATTCCTAAACACTCTAATTCAATATTTTTGGGTTTTGATTATCAACTACTGATTTAAACTGAATAAAATGAAAGCAAATAGCAAATGACTTTACTGAATGATTAAAGTGCTAGGGAATCGGGGATAATTGCTTTCGGTTCTAACACAATCACCGGCAATCAATTGTTCGGTTAAAGGTCTTAAATCGTTTCTCGTTCAGAGGTTCACTCTCAATAACTCTTCGTAACAAGAGAGTGAATGTAAACGATCAACTATCAATTCCAACAACACATAGATTATATGCTTCCGAACAAATCTATTCTAAACGAGCCTAATTCTACCAACGTCTCCCCTCTCGGTTCTACACGTTGATTATCTAGGTTAAAAAGGTGATCAATCTACTAACCCTATGATTCACACAACTCGAATAGACATGAACAATCAAAAGCATTAAATTATAACGAACCTAATCAATCATCCCCTATCCCTAGCAAATGGATTTAGCTACTCATATGGAATTCAACATCAACATTCAAATTAACCCAAGCCATCATCATCAACCAAAGCAATTGAGAAAAAGAACTTACGATTAATATAAAGAATCCAACGTCAAATCCAAGTGCATCCAAATCCCAAGCAAGAAATAGGAGTTTGTCAATCTCCAAAACAAATCAAAAGTGCAAAAAAAGAAAAGGAATAGGTTTTTCTCCAGAAAGGACGTAAAAACAAAGTCTGAAAAGTGAATAATGAACCCTAGGATCGAAATCAGCATTAAAAATCCCGTCCTCGAAATTCGCGCCGATTAAGTCGCGACTCGCGACTTATGTCGCGAGTCGCGAGATGGTCTTCTCCTGGGTCACGAGTCGCGACTTCCTCGTGAGTCGCGCGTCGTCTTTTTCTTTAAATTCTGGGGCTGGTCGCGACCTATGTCGCGAGTCGCGACCTCATCTCGCGAGTCGCGACCTAGACTCGCGAGTCGCGACTCCGACTCGTGAACTGCACTTTAGCCCCAGTTTTTCTCGCGGGTCGAGACATGTTCGCGAGTCGCGAGAATTTTTGGGCGCGTTTTCTGTCCGTTTTTCAGTCCTCTTCGTCGTCTTCTGGGCTCGGCCACAGGAATTCTCAATATCACAGTCTCGGCACACGCAATCCTAACCTCGACCGGCACAACCTACCTCCTGAAAACACAAACACGGAAAAACACGAAGCAAAACACGGCAAAAAGATACAAAAATATAAACTAAAGATAAAAACATGAAACGAACGAATTGGACCAAGTAAACTACGAAAAACCTACAAATGTGGGAAAACAAAAAGAAAATAAACATGAAATAAAGACACAAAAATGGGACAAACATATAGTTCAAAAGATATATGACCATGTTACATTCATACTTTCTGAACTGCATTTACTTAATTATTATAGTTGTTAGACATGATAATAGTCATTTAGACACTTTGATACCCCACATGTGTACCATTATCTGAATTGTGCTAATTATATGATTTATTCAGTATTAAGCTAGCAACTAAATAAGTACTGCCTTGAGTAATTTTTTTTTCATATTATTATAAAATAATAATAATAAAAATGAAATACATACCTTTATTTTTTTTGTATTCTTAAAATTTGTGTACAAACTCCTAGAGTATTTTACTAGCCACTAATATTATAAAATACTTGATACTTTTCATATGTACTTCCTAGGATATCTGACATTGATTAATAAATAACTAGTACAACACCAGTGTACTACACGGGTGATTGATAAAAAAATTATGTGTATAACCAAAAAATGAAAAAGAAAATGTTTATGTATTTTCTTGAAGTTGGAAAAAATAAATAAATAATAATATATAACAATTTATAATAAAAAAATAAATGAATTAATAATATTATTTTAAATTCTGAAAACTAATTTATATACATTATTAATTTTATTTATAATATTTTTATTTTAACATATAAGAGAATAATATGGACAAAGCACAAAATATGAAAAGTAAGATTATATGCACATTATATAAATAAGATAATAAATAAATGTATATGGAATAGTTTAAACATATTAAATATGTGTATATATATGGCAATCCTAACCTAAGCTATATAGTATAAAAACTAATAGTTTTTATCCAAACCATATAATTAGAAAGTATAATATTTTATCACATAAGATTACGAAGCGTGCAGAGCTGTCACATAGGCTCAACGTGTACTGAAATTATATATGAAGGGGATAAAGGGGATGTGTAGAACATTACAAATTAATACCTTAGACAAAAACAAGTAATATCATTAATTTGAATGAATAAAACTACAATCCTCTATATAAATACATATATACATATATAAATATGTAAAGTGTATTACTTTGTAAGAATAACTAGTATATTATGTATATTTGTGAATAAGTGTGGATGACTCCATATGTCGTACCATCCGATGGCTCCATAGCAAAACTGTAAAATATATGAAATCTTGACATGTGGCTAGTGACACATCTTAATATGCTTATAATGGATAGGTAAATATTTTCACATCAGTATAATATTTATCACTATGAAAAATGCAGTACTGATTATGCTCTTTGTCTGAGGGTGTTGATTAAAAAAAAAATTCTAGAAAAAACTAATATTGAAAATAAATGTTTTATTTTAAAATTTCAAATATTTTTAGAAAATACATTATTTTAATATTTAGATGACACAAGTCGCCCAATCACTCGATTCGATTATATTATAATATTTCTAATTTATACCACATTAAATGATTGATAGATAAATTTATCATCTTCAATTAGGCCAGATATATAATTTATTTTTCTATTATAAAGATATATATAATTATTTTTTATTTTACAGATATTCGAAGATTATCAAAAAATAATTAGTTTGATATATCAAAATAAAAAATATTGGTCACAAATATAAAAATTATTAATTTTAAAACAGATTTATAATTAAATTGTAAAAAAAATTATAATTTAAGAAGCCCGCAGGGATAAAAGTCAAAGTCTGCATGGATAAAAGTCGAAGTTCTAACCCAACACATAAAAAAATTGACATGATTATGAAGCCCAACAATATGCCTCCTCCAAAAGAGTTAATTACTTCACGAACGACACCTCAGCTTTTATTTTGCACCTTTATGATTAGATAAAAAGCTTTAGCAAAATTATCATATCATGTCCTTTTAATTGTAAACATACGAGAGTTTTTTAGTCTAGGAAATAGAAATATATTATCCCCAACTGAATAGCTACTTATTGAAAGCAGTTATCAAAATTAAGAGAACCACCTTTATACTACACGGATAATCTCACCCTCTCTCCACGACCCCTCCCTCAACTCAACTTCCTCATAAGTAGTAAATCCTAGGTACATATATTTTATGGCTAAACCCAAAATCCCGCCAATTCTCAGTGAGAATCCCAATCGTGGTGCCGCTGTGAATGCACATAGGAGATCCAGTTCTCGCATCAGAGAAATATTAACGAGAGATAAAGGGAAACTCATCCAAACGAAACTCGTTTTCGAGAGGAACATGAAGCCAAGTGAATCTCATAAGGCACTCGGCAAATCTCGACATGTTACACAGAGCTCCAACCCCAATTCCGACGGCTTTCAGTCAGACCATGGCGAATTTTAACCGAAACAATCCCGGAGACCTTCAAAAAGAAAGATCCCTAATTCGGCTGAAGGAGAAGAAGCGCAAGATCTAGATTATCGCGGTGAAGATGAAACCGCAGTAGATGATTCGTAAGGAAAGTTTTGACAGTATGTGTTGTGTATATAGACAATATATGGGCAGTATATTCGCAAGATCCAGATTATCGACAATATATGTTGTGTATATAATCAGTATATTTTTAGTATATGTGTTTGTAGACAGAATCACATATATGTTTAGTTTATAAAACATGTTAATGCAAAATCTGGGTTTCCCATGTTCAGCACAATTGTCTATTGTGGTTATAGTTAGTATATTTTTAATATATATTGCGTTTTTTTGTACAAGATGGACACCATAATATTTTTCCGTATATGTTGTGGTTATAGTTACTATATTTTTAGCATATATTGCTTTTTTTTGTACATAACATGTAATAATTTGGTGTATACTTGGTTTATAATCTATAACAATTTATATAACATATAAGTATATATATAAAGTTTCCTGTTTTTTATTTTCTTATCGAATATGCAACCACAATATGAATAATTTTATTAATTTTTAATTAGTATTAATAAATAATTTATAATAAATAATAANAAACTGTTTTTTCGCATTCAACTAATTATTTCATCTGATTCGTGCAAATGCTAATCTTTTTTACTTGATCGTATATATGCAATATTGTCAAATTCACATAGCAAGCGTGTAAATTGGCCGAATAGAAGCTGACCCTTAGGTGTGGTAAACTCTACATTATGTATAAAGATGGATGAGTAGACTAACAACAGTGAATCACTCGTGCATATTTTGAAACTTCATGATCTTTTCTAGCAGTGGAAAACGAAAGAGCAAAATCTTTCTTCCAGGAAAAAACTAGCCGTCAGTGTCAAAGAGAATATTTGTTGTTTTTGCATTTTCTGTCGTGTGTTTGTCAGGGTAAGGGTTTCTCTCTTTGTGCACTATCAATGGCGTTTGGGAACTCAAATATTTGGACTTTATTCCCTGCAGAAAGGTTTTGTGATATTTCACATCAAAAACCTAAAGGCAGATAAGGCATCCAATTGGGACAGTCATGTGAATTGTGGAAAAAAGAAGTTGTTGAAACAAAGATATCGTGTTCGGTCTGAAATCAACAATCAATGGATGGAAGAAAACCAACATAAACATCTACGAATTATCCGCGTATTCTTATATTATCTTTATTCTCCCATAAAAAATAGTGACACTATTTGTTGCAGAGTGCTAGAAGTGGCCACTTGTTCCTGAACTGGAACCATCTATGAAAGTTGTTTAATAAAACATTGGCAAACTCAAAGTTGTTTCAACTTTCATAAAACATTGAACTAATTGACAAACTCTATGCACTCAAACTTGCCTACACTACTAAAAAGTATATATATCAACCATTTTGGATTTCAATTGTAACAAGGCTCAAGCTTTGGTATTGATGTTCTGAATCTTAATTTGTTAATGCAGTAATAGGGACATATATACTTGGCAAAGGGTATTCTTCAACAACAAACATGCCTCCATATTCTGACTTCTGGGTTGTATAAAAAAGAAAAAAAAAATCCGAAATAGAGAAAGTATTAGCAGAAGCATTTTCTTATCTTCTTTCATTTGGAAACCCAAATTCAATTTTCGTGTTTTGAGGCAGCTGCATTTCTAGATCCAAGTGCAAACAAGAGTGTCTTCAACATGACCACATAACGGAAAAGATGAGTAGCTTCAGTATTATGTTAGTTATGAAAATGGTCGCATTATACTCAGTTGATTAAAGTGGAAAGGTAGTTACAAAACAAAGACAACACAACACCTGAGGGATGTCATTGCTAAAAGAGAAAGATGTATTACCCTGAAAATTTTGTATATCATTAGTTTCTTCGTCTATTCTTGCGGCGGGGAAAGATTAAGAAAGCCACGAGAACAATAACGAGTGCCATCTTGAGGAAGACCAAAAGCTTCAAACCTGGAAGCAACTCAATAGTTATTCTTACAAAGATCAATAACCATTTTTCTTGCCATAATTTCTAATGAAGACACGAGATAATACAAAGGCCTCTTTTACTTTATGGGATGGGAAAGGATGAGATTGGACAACTTTAAAAGCCCATTAACTTTACATGTCTAGCTTGTGTCCAATGTTTACAAAACATGATGCATTTTAAGGCAAAAACAATCACACATTTACTAACCTGGATAAAATGACAGGATAAAAAGCAAAATATGAGGTAAAAGTGTGGGACCCACATGACAGTTTTATATGGCCTAAATTTGTAATTTGGTGGACTTCTAAGGGTAAAAGAGACACTTCACATGCCAATTTTTGGACAAAATGGTCATTTGTATGATGGGATTAAATTGTCCCACCCTAAAGGCCGGACAAAATAATTCTGCCAATCGTGCAAAAAAGTGTGGGACCCACAGGACACATCAGCTTATTATCCAATCCCATCATAGTTAGTAAATGTTAGATAACAGGAGTTATTCAACCATATCCTATCCTATCAGCTTAAGTAAAAGAGGCAAAAAAGAACTACCACTTAGTTTATATGTTGCATCCACCGTCTCTACCCCATGCTTATTTTTCCTTGAAGTAAGAGAATCCAGTTTCCTTGGTACTGAGTCGTAACTTTTTCTCTTATATATAATATTCCCTCCACTGATACAAGTGTTTGGACATATTACGGTTCCGTCATATTCATCACTCCCATCACAGCAATCTGAATAAAAAGGGGTTACCAGAAAAATCAGATGTCTCTTATATAATTTGCTAGAGAAGTAAATTTGATATAACATCACTGTCTTTAAATTAGCATGAATCGAAAAACCTATGCTTCAGAACAAGGGGAATTAAAAATGACAACCTTTTAAGTATTCAGCAGTTTTACAAATAGGCAAATTATGGATTCACTGGAGGTAATTAAAACATTCAGTCACAAAACAGTATCTTTATAAAAAATTGCAGGATCATCAGTAATGCACCCAGATCTATTCTGATCTGGAAGCATTAAAAAAAAATCACAGGTCAAGTCGATATTTATAGTAAGACCATCCAGTGTAATGATGAACTGGAACAATAATAAATGATTTGCTTATCATTCTTGTTGATAAAAGGTGTAGTCGACTTACAAAATCGTTTTCAGGCAAGGGTCAGAAATAGCATATCCATGTTTTCATTAACAATTCAGACATACTCAAGTCATCAGAAACTACACTAAGATTCTGCCAAATGAATTTTGTAATTTAATACTCATACTCACCACAAATTTTATCATTCACGCGAGAAGAAAACAGGTATCTTGGTGTACTTCCCACATTTTTGCAGTAGAATCTGCCCGTGGGACACGCGGAAGTTCCTATCACAACCAAAATTATTAAATTAAGAATTGCATCTTTGACCAAAAACAAGCAAGACAAAGTGAAAGTGTACCTAAAAAGAAATCAAATGTAAACATCGTTTAATCTCAAATTGGTTTTCAAATGAAACATAGTATGTACTAGTTTCAAATGAAACATAGTATGTACTAGAGTAACCGGAGATAAAAGAAAGGAAATGCATGTGCTAAACTGCTAGTGAGAATTACAGTCATCATCTCGAGTTTCATAAAGCATCACCTGCCTCTTAGCTTTTAAAGGATTCTGCAAATGTAATATAGTATTATATAGTCGACTAGCATTTCCATTGTGCCATTCTTTGTCATTTTGGAGTTTTAGAACTTAGGTTTTTAGCTGGCAAGAATGAAGGACATCATTTTCATTTATTTATTTCTTCATTAGGGTTGTGTGGCTCAGCAAAATTAGCAGCATTATTACAGATGTTACAACATAACAGATATAAACCAGAGCCTACAACCGAAATGCAGGAAGCCCATCTAAACTAGATAGATGCCATGCTTTCTTGGGAAAATAAGAATTATACATTTCACGAACTACTATATCATTTAAGGGGTTGCACACGGGTTCCATTAATGCAGATTGGAGAAAATAAGAGGTAACTCCAATTTAACGATTTGGCTGATTCGTTTTCCCCCAGAAGTATAGAATCATAGAGAACTTTCCTTTTCATGACCAATTGGAAGGTTCATGAAGAAACAATGTATACGGTAAACAAAAGTTACTAGATACACACTGCAAAGAAGTTCTACATTACTAAATTTTGCTCCCAACTAAACAAACAGTTCATAAGTGAGCATATCTAATGTTCACAGTTCGCATACAACAAAAGTTCAAACATCCCACGCCATGGAGCAATACCATGGTAATTCAAGATAAACTGCCTAATCAATTAGATTCATCAAATTACATAAATCCACCAATTTCAAGTATCATACATTCAAAGATCATATAGACTAAATTCAAGCATCACATACAATAGAGCAACCCCATGGTAATCCAAGCTACAATGCCAATTCAATTAGATTCATCAAAGTACATACATCACCAAATTCAACTACCACACATTGAAGCTCAGCTAGAGCACAAAACCCAGCACTCAAGGAGAACTAATAATCGTGTGCAAAGAAAACAGATAAAGCAAATTCCCCATCAATTTTTTCTTTTCAAATTCTCAATCAATGTCAAGGTAGAGCGATTGGCAAATGGAGTGGAAAATGATTACCTGGCTCATCAGTGCCATCCCCGCAGTCACAGAAATCGTCGTTGAGGCGGTCTCTGGAGAACCATTTCGAACCATCTCTGCACTCAATGACCTCCGCTTCATAGTACTTCTCATCTGCAATCGCCACACACGCGTGCCCCAATTCAATTTTTCGTTTTGTGTGTATGTGTGAGGGGAGAAAGACTGGGAGAGAAAGAGAGAGAGAGAGAGAGAGAGAGAGAGAGAGAGAGAGAGAGAGAGAGGGAGAGAGAGAGAGAGAGAGAGAGATTGACCTAGAGGGTGGACACCGATGAGCAGGCGGGAAGGAGAGGAGTACGAGAGGTGGAAATGGAGAGAAATGTATAGAAAAGCGAAGAAATTGAGCGCCATTTACTCTCCGCCGACTATGCTCAGCTGGTGGTATCCATGGCGGACGATTGAAATTACGAAATCGGCTCTTTGAATTCAAAATCCACAGAGCCGACAGTACAAACTTTCTACTGTTGCGAGGCAATCATCAACTGCAGCGGCCATTGACGGACTTTAAGCGTAGAACTCGGAAGCCTGAACTGTGAACAGTTGAAAATTAGAACATATTTTTCTAAGTCCCCAATAATATATTAATATCATTGTTCGAGGGCCATTATGTAATACATATATTAAAGTTACTTTCTGAATGTGGATTTTCTGTTCAATTAATTTCTAGAGGAATTTGCACCCTCTACAATTCAAAACTATTTATATAACATTTTTACAGCTTAATTAGATTTATTTATAAAATTGCTATTTGAAGGCAAAAATATTACAGATATACTAGCATTGTCAGTTAAGGAAATTTCGGGCTCTTAATTGTGATTAGATCATTAACTTAGATTAAGATATATCCCTACCATATTTACACAATCTCCATATTTTCCACCATTATCTAACTGCAACAAAAAACCGCACAGCCCACGTCTCCATCTTATCCCCAAGCCCAACTTCGATCCCTCTGTCATCGGCGACCACGATCCTCGATCATGCGGCACTGAACAATCAGGTTGTTGACTTGCAGGCCGTGTTCAATAGATACATGGTGGACGCCATTTGTTTGCTGGCCACCGGGTTCGACTGGCCTCCCTTCGGGTTGGGTTCCCCGAACGCCATGGACAATTTTTCCGAGGCCCTTTTTTGCAGGCATATTCTTCCAAAAGGGTTTCGAAGATCCAACGGTGGCTTAAGGTTGGGAAAGAGAAGAAATTTGCGAAAGCGTGCGGGGTTTTGCATCGGATACTGGAAAGCATTTTATTTGTTTGGTATATGTACAGTATATGTTCAGTATATGTGCAGTATATGTACATCTTAGGGATATTTACAATTATTGTACATCTTAGTTTATATTTGGTATATTAGGCTATGTACATCTTAGTTTAATGTTATTTGCTTTGTTTTTATTTGTAGTCTATTGATTGTTCGTCTTGCACAACATATACTGAAAATATATTGAATATAAACGCAATATATACGGACCGAGAAGGGTGATGATGGTAACGGAGTATATTTTCATTGTACATATTAGTTTATGATCGGTATATTTACAGTATATATACAGTATATGACCCGATATCCTGCTGAAAAAAAAAACGATATATNGGGTGGAGGATTTATTTGTATGGTTATTTTATTCTTTTGGTAACTGTACGCGACAATTAAGGGTGGAGGATTTATTTGTATGGTTATTTATTACTTTAGGTATATCTCTAATAAAATCCTAGATTTTAGGTATAGATACAATTAAATTTGTTCCACTTATAAAAATGTAATATTTTACAATTCTTATAGGAAGCGTGAAAATTTCCCTAATTTCTATGACCAATATTTCGTGTTTTCATGTTTGGGCTATTTTAATATTAGTACGTACTAATATGTGTGGCTAAGTCAAGCCCAAAACGCATGCTTTTTCATGATACCAGATAAATTAAAATAGAGAGTTTTTTTACTTCATCTTTTAGTTTTGCGAGCTTTGAATATTATTTTAATTATTATTACTAAAATACAATTAGAGGTACGAGACTTTATTTAAGGTTCAAATTTCGTAAGTTTTTCTTGTTTTTATTTATTAGATTTTTCTAAGGTAAAAGTATGAGCTTTCAGGAGTAGAATATACATTTATTCTTGTAAACTAGGGATTATATGATTTTTTGTTGATGCATGAGCGAGAATTGATTGAGAGTTCGATTAATTGATTCACGAGTAACAATTGCTTGATTACATGTTTCTGAACCTATAAAGGTAGAACTTTTGGTTTGGCAAAAGGGGAAACCATGGAATGAAGAAGGGGTCAGACAATTATCAGCTTTCTCCAAGGGCTTGAGGGAATAAAAAGAATGAAAGGTGAAGTAAGAAAGCAGTCGGCCGATTAGTGAGGATTTCATGGATCCATGTCTCAATCTCAGTGTGGCTGATCGTCCGAAAAGACCAGCTAAGCCAAAGTCTTGGGCATTCCATGATTAAGAAAGTTGCAAATGTTTTTCCTGGTAAACCAAGAAAGCTCGCTCGGTCACAAGTGACCTCCTTCCTTCCATCGAAGGAGGGAACCGCTACTATTTGATTCAAGTAGCTCGACTTCTTTATCCATTCAAGTTATAGGCTGCTCGCTTCTACTTTCGTGCTTTCAGCAAGTTCGTTAAAGGCATAGAGAAAGACGAGACAAAGACGTTCCTCTTCTTATTGTTCCTTTTTCCATAACCACCCCTCCTCCGCCGATTCCCTTTGTTCCTTCCATTCCAATCTTTCGTATGCGGATCTAATTTGAATCTGCACTCTGTCAGCCTACTAGTTGAAAGCAGGGGGCTTACAACATCTCTTCAACTGGGAATTATTGAAGGAAGGAGCAGTACGTGCCTTTGTAATACTGATAAAATGAGTTCTCTTTCCTGTACTAGCAAGAAAGGAATGCCCCTTGTCTTCTTTCCATCTCGGGTCTTAGAGTACATTGTTTTATTTTTTTTTCTCTCTATTCTCCTTCTTATTGCAATTTGAGGTCTTGTATGCAATAAAGTTCGAATCTTGCTAGTTAAAGTTTGCTTCTTGCTTTAATTTTAGTTTAAATTTGCGTTCTGGAGCTTTGTTCATCCACCAAATTGCGAGTAGAGTGCTTAGGAATTTTATTTTTCTTTATTGTGTGAGTTAATCGTCGCTTGCATTCGTGTCCGAACAACCTTCCTTGAGAGAAACGGTCCGAAGTTGGACTTTATTCTGTACTCGGCTAAAAACTACAAACAGACACGCGAGTGGTTCGTCGATGCTCGTTGCACACCTCGCACAACTTGCGACTCGGACGAATTTCCCCGCACACCACGCGAGTTTTCGTGGCACACTAGCCTGTAGTCCGTACGCACTCGCGTGCTCCATGAAATTTCTAGAATTTCTTGCTAAGTGTTGCATATTTAATTATGTGTGCTTTTAGTTCGTGTACTAGTTGAATAATATAAACAACTTTTCTTTATATTTTTGGACAATCACCTCATTTGCTAAGTTTCTCTTTTTAGTTTTTCTCTCTCTTTATAATTTTCGCTCTTCGGAGACTTACGGGCTCCAAGACCTGGTTTTTATTGTTCTAATTCTCTGTTAAGATTGCAACTTTTATTGCTACTTGTGTATGCGACTCGAGACTTGGAGCTTAGTCTAAGGTTCAATATCTCGTAAGTTACTTGACTTTGCTTAGTTATATATCTGGGATATTTTCTTAAGTAACGTTGGGAACTTTCATGAGTATAGTAGATTATTATTCTTGAAGTGTAGGAATTGTGTGATTTTGTAGCCGATTGTGTCGCGAGAATCAATTGATATTTGAGATTGATTGATCGAGGGGTGACGATTAGTTGCATATTTTTCGAATCTTTGAGTGCCTTCTTTCCATCTCACGGTACTGGGATGTTTAGTCCTTTTATTTTATTTTCCTTTTTATCAGAATTTGAAGATTTACTTGTGCACTGATTTTGTTCTTGCTTTCATTTAAATTTTCAATTGCATTCACATTAGCTTAAAACAAACAGCCAACGTTCAATTAAAGTGTTTAGGACTTTATTTTATGTTTTTGTGAATTAATCATTGCCCGAATCTAATTCCGAACAGACTTCCTTTGAGAGACGATCCGAGGTTGGTCTTCCCGATCGTGCTCGGTAAAAACACTACAAACAATAACCATCAAAACATCATAAATTTTGACGAAATATATGGCATACCTCAATGAGTAAACTAGGAAAGTAGCTAAAGGAGATTTTGTACTATCATTCAATTTTAAAGACATCTATTAAAATATATTAAAATGATTAATCAAAATTGTAAATGTTTCTAGTAATTTAGAGTAGGTGACAATGTTGTCAAGTATTCGTCCAAGCTCCAAACACTTGAGTTATTAGGTATATTTTGTTATTTTTTTTCAATTAGTTGGTGTATATATATTTTTTGTATTTCTTAGTATATTTTCTTCGATTTTTATCAAGTAGGGGGTATAATTGAAACCAATGATTAAAATAGCGCGGTATGGCGCGAGGCGAGGCGAGGCGGGGCTTCGACGCCTCATACCCTTGAGGCGAGGCGGCCTTGTGGCGTCGCCTCGGATGTGACGTAGCGTAGCGTAGTGTGAGGCGGCGCCTTATGAAAGTGAGGCGAGACATCGCAGTTTAGGTATTTTATAACTTAGGGTTTCATTTACGGGAGATTAAAACTTATCAAATAATAAAAATTACTTACCAAACTACAAAATTACCATGTGCCTTTTGTTCCACCGGTGACGTCGACCAGATTCCGGCAGCTAACCGGCAACGGCGACGGCGAGCGGTATATGTTCCAATTTTTTCCTTTTCTTCTTCTTTTTCTTTTTTCCTTTCTTGCTTCAGTCATACTTCACCAGCACGACAATAGTGCCTGTTGTGTAAGTCGCCGGCTCCGGCTAAAATTCCATCGCCGGCGGCCGGTGGTGCTTACAGCAGCCGGCTGGGATGAAAAGCGAACGGGGAGGGGTGGGGTCTGGGGCTGGGCTTAACATTTTTTTTTTCTATTTTTATTATTTATTTTGTTTATTTATGAATGTGGAGCATTAACTTGTTTTTTAACGAACAATAGACATTATATTATTATTGTAATTGGGAATTTGGCATAATGTGGGATTGTGGGGTGGGTTGATGTTTATTTTAATTCGGATCATGTGGGTTGAGGTTATTTCTATTTCTAGTTTGTTTAATGTTGTTTTTATTTTAATGTGGGTGTTTTGTTGTATGTTTATTAGCTATTATAATTTTTTTTTTTATATATAATTGTGTCATAATTTGGTAAAATGTCACATGTACCTATATTTCTACTTTTTTTTACAATGGCTCGCCTCGCTTTCATAAGGCGGGCGCCTCGCCGCACGCCTCACGTCATGGCAAATTTGAGCCTTGTCGCCTCGACTCGCCGCGCGCTATTTTAATCACTGATTGAAACTGCAAAAGTTAATAATGAACATAAATTTATCATTTATCCAAAGTTAATGGGCATATTTTACTATTTTCCAAATAATTAAATTTGGATTTAGATGTATCTTCCCTAGAAAAAGGGGGAGATAGAGGAACCAAAATATAACTTTATTTACATCAAGATCCGCAAATAAAACACAGTACACATCATGCACTCTGTTTAACAACAAAGTAANNNGGAGAAACAATTAGCTACACATTCCAAGTTCTACATGATAGAGCATGCATTTGGATTCTCATCATTGAACATGAGGGTATATTGCTCCTCGACCGGGTTAAGTGCAACGATTTCCGGGTCATTCGTGGCCCGCACTAAATTGGGTGGGGCCTTCTTGTCATAAACGCCTGCCACGTAAGGGTGAGCCACCATCGTGTAAGGGACATAAGGCCACGGCTCGACTTTTTTCCCGGTCGACTTGGCGGCCGCCAGCACTTTCTTGGCCTCCACGTAGCCGTACACCGTGGCCTTTTGCTGTTTCAAGTCCACGTCTACTGATTTCGCGCCTAAAATCATATACATGTCATTTTAATTTTAATTTCATATAGAGGGATTGTAGTTTTTTAAGTGGAATGTTATTTCGGCATATGTAGAGAAATTAAGAAACTAGTATTTATTACAGTTTTGTTATGGAGTAATCGGATGGCTCGGTTTATGGAGTCATTCATAGTTAATAACAAATGGTGTATTGACACGTGTCATACAATAAATACATTTTGGACAGATTTTAATATTAAGTGATGGATGACTCCATAAAAAAACTATCCGATTGCTCCACATAATTTTTGTTAGAATTTGTGTATAGGACTAACATAACATTGAATATATAAAGTAGTTTTGATATTTTCCCACTGATTGATTTTCGCACCTTAGGAAATTCAACAAAAATATTATTGTCATGTCATACTTTCTTGAAAACAAAATATATTATTTTTTTATTATGAAATGTAATGGTATTTTTTTTTAATTTTTTTTTTCTATAGTATGTCACTTGAAGATAAAAAATGTATATTTATTCAAAGAATATGTTTGTCTAATTTTTACCCAAAAATTATACTAGTGGTTGAAGGCCAATAAACACTATTTTTTTCCTTTTGTAAGATATTAATTAAGGAAAAGCTTTGGAAAACTGCTTTTCGATTTTTAGAATGAAAAATAGGAAAGTGTTAATGTAACTTTTTAGTTAAGTAAATAAATAAGAAGAGCAATATCCATTTTAATTTTTGGTCTGAAATTGAGAGCTGAATCCTTTCCCTTTTCTTCGTGAAAAAAAAAAACTAAAAATATTTGCAAAACAGCCCCTTAGTTTTCGTGGATAATTACCTTTGACCCCAGAAAGTGCTTTCTTGACTTTGAGGGCACAGCCTTCACAATCCATCCTGATCTTGACAGCCACTGTGTTTAACTGCTTCTTCTTCTTCTTGCTGCTGCTTAGCTTTTCAGACAAGTACTCTAATGTCCCTCCAACTCCCATTTTCTATATATATGTTATTATTAATTAAATGAACTTGAAAGGCTTTTGATTTTAGGATTTAAAGATTAAAACTAGCTATATATATATGGACATGAAAAATGAAGGTTTGAACTTTGAAGTTCTGAAATGATATATAATGGTGGGTATATATAAGATCTAGTAAATTTCATTGCACACACATATATAGAGATGGACATATGTTATGTGTGGGTGTGTGAGAGTGCGCGCATTTTATGGCTAGGATTATTTATTGCATGGACAAATAATTATTGTGTTGGATGAGAAATTTAAAATATGATTATACAGTGCAAGTATGAATAATGGAGTGGTGGGGCATGGCAGCTGATTCGTGATAGAAAATAGAAACACAAAGAAACTTCTTAAAGCAACCTCTTTGTGTGTGTGCATGGAGGGGAAAAAAGGTCTTAAAAGAGTATATATCATGATGTTTTTTTTTGAGTATATAATGGAAAAAATTGTAACACCCCCTTAATGTTCACGGGAAATTATTATAGGATTCCTAATTTTTTTGCTAGATAACTTAACAACTAGGTGGGTGAGAAAAGTCATACGTTTTTGTTTAAATAAATCTATCTATATCTATTCTATATCTATCTATCTATCTATTTATCTATCTATATCTATCTATCTATCTATCTATATCTATATCTATACTATTATAAAAGGACGAGTGATTTTGTAAAAATAATAATTTGCCTAAAAAACCCTTACTTTGACATATTTTTAATGGCAAATTAGTAATACTGTAATATCCATCTTATTTTATATTTTTAATTAACAAATAAACTACTTAAAAAACCCTTACTTTGACTTATTTTTAATGGTAAATTAGTAATACACTAATACTCATCATATCTTATATTTTTAATCAATAATTAATATTTAGTTAAATAAATATAGATTCACGAACAAAACATTCTAGATCTCCTAAAAATCAACCTCAACGTTCTCATACCATTATTCTTCACGAATTTGTTTCTTTCACATATCTGTCAAAATGCTTCTTTCACATCTCCATAAAATCAACCCAACTTTGAAAAGATATATAATTGATATTTTGAAAAATAACTTATTTTTAATATTATTTTAATGTAAAATCGTAATTACTTTAATTAATAACAAAAACTACTACATGAAATTAAGTTTTAAAAAAATTGCTATATTGCAATAAAAAATACAATGGTCAGACATTCCACTGATAATCGCAACGAATATTCATTGATATAGCGAATATATACATAATCTAACAAACTAAAAAAGTGGATCAATTATCCTAAAAATCAACCTCAACATTCTCATACCATTATTCCTCACGAATTCGTTTCTTTCACATATCTGCCAAAATGCTTCTTTCATATCTCCAAAAAATCAACCCAGCTGTGAAAAGATATATAATTGATATTTTGAAAAACAACTTATTTTTAATATAATTTTAATGTAAAATCGTAATTACTTTAATTAATAACAAAAACTACTACATGAAATTAAGTTTTAAAAAATACAACGGTCAGATTCATTGGTATAGCGAATATATACGCAATCTAACAAACTAAAAAAGTGGATCAATTCATTTAGTTAATTCGTTATTAAGAAAAATACACTCTTACATTTGAAAATTGCACTTTATATTTATTGAATTGAATTTTTATTCCACATAAAACATTATTTATTTGTTTGTTTGATTATTTTATCCAATTTTTGTCACAAAGGCAATAAAGTTAACGAATTTTCACCTGACCATTAGGTGAAGACCATATGAAAGAACAATATAAAGTACAAAAATATTAAGTTTGTTAAATATTATAAAAAATATAATTAAGTTGTCATACGTACTTACTAATAAATATGAAAAGAAGTAATAAATAAAAATGTTATAATTAATAAAAATAAACATAAACTTTTAAAATTGTACTTATCGGTACAAACGAACTGAATTGTTCAATGCTTGTTAATTTTTTGTGCCTTAGTTCTATGTGTATGTTTTAGGTAATAGACAATAGTTATTTGTATGTTTATCCATGTAGGTTAGAACTTTTATTTTTAAATTGTATTCATCGGTGCAAACGAACTGAATTATCCAATGCTTGTTAATTTTTTGTGCTTTAGTTCTATGTGTAAGTTTTAGGTGATAGAAAATAGAAGTTCTCATCAAGATTAAAAAAAATTAAATTAAATTAAAAGGGTGAAATTGTAATTTCTAGATTTATCTTATTTTCTTTAGTTGTAAAACTGTGTTTATGTTATAACTTTAATAAAGTTATGAGCTGAATTGAAGTAAAATTGGTTAAGTCACAAATTAATTCATTATATATCTTTCTTTCTTTTAATTTTATTTTCTGAATAGAGGGTATGATTAAAATTATGAAAAATGTTCCCACAATTTTTGTTATATACATTATGCTATATGTTTTGGGAAGTGGCCATGTGTCGACCGTATATTTTTGTTATAATTTTCATTGAAATTATTTAATGAAAGGAATAACATTTAAATATTCGTTAAATCTGTCGTTGAAATTCGATTGTTATATATTTTTGTCGAAATTGTCGTTAGAATTTCATCATTTTTTGGTAGCAAAGTACTTCTCCAAATCAATAAAAAAAATACGTTATATATACTATTGTGTGCAATTAATTTTTTTATTCAAGTGTGTAATTAATTATTATGAAAATTGTTGATAATGATTGAATATATAACACATAAAATGTAATTATAATTTACTTTATTATAATTAGTAATTTTTTCAAAACAAACAAGATACATCTAAGTTAAATGTTCTTACCTATTTTCTTAGTATTATAATAACTAAACAAGAGTTAAGAATGATGTTCTATGTAATAAAAAATTAAACTTTACAATGCTCAAGCTTATAGTTCGCATTCAATCAAACAGTAAAAAAAAGTGATAAAATTCATTAATGTCATCCATCAGTTGGAGCTGATTAATGATAAATATAAAACACACCTAAGATGCACATTTATTTTAAATAGAACTTTTAAGTACATAATTTTTTTTTTCATTCAAAATAGGGATATTAGTATTAAATTTTTAGTTAAATATTTCATTACTTTGTAGCATTAAATTTTTCACTTTCGAAATACTTAATATTTTTTTATTTGTTATCCTTTTATATGTAATATATCACACAATTTCTTTCCAATGATGTTTGATTTGACAGTCTATTGTAAATAAAATAAAAATATTATAATTATTTCTAACGATATAAAATAATATACATATATATATATATATGTAAATACCAATTTCAAATAATAAATAGACCTAAAAGAATCTCATAAAATAGATTATAAATCCATGTTAAATAAATATTATTAAGTATAAAATAGCATAAGATAAACGTGTGGTATATTTTTCTTACATAGATTTGAAATATTTATGCTTCAAAAAAAGAAAAAAATAAATGTAAACTTAAAACTATTGTCAATTTTAATTATGTGAATTAAAAAGAGAAATAAATGAGTAGTATGCTGAACTATTATTCAATAATTCTTGAAAGGGAACACCATAATCGTTGTAACATATATTTTTAAAGAATATAATATGAAAATGAGTTAGTTACATAATGTTTCATCAAACATTGAAAAAAAAAATGTAAACTTTTTAATCTTATAAACAGTATAAAAGTACAATTTTATCAAACATATATTATTAATAATATTAAATTATATTTTATCTTATGTGATTATAGTTGTAGCCTAATAATTAAGATACTTTGATAACAACATAATTATATAAAATGCGTAAAAAAATTAAACAATACTTATAAATATGCCATAATTCTTTTAACAAATAAAATATTATTTGTGAATACAATAAGAAACACATAAAAAAATAGTAAAGGAATGAGGAAAAAGAAGTCTAATTTTTTTTTTAGGGAAATATGAATATCAACATCTAGAAACAAAAGTCTTTTCTAATTACTACATTTTTTATTACTGGCGTTTAAATTCTCATAAATATTGATCCTATATTATAAATTTTGAATTTTAAATAATTAAAAGAATAAAAAACTTTGTAATACATAATGTATATTTTAATAATGACTTTGTGATAATAAAGTTCACAGATGGTGAAGAGTATTATAATATAATAGAATTTTAATTTTTCTTCTCTCTAATATTTTAACAAAGGATATGTTTCTCAATAATATATCATCATTTTTTTTTCATTGTTAAATAATCAAGAAAAGATATTTATCATAAATTTTTGAAATATTATGATTGATGCAAAAATTTGGACAATAAAAGCATCTGAAATCATTAGAACAACCAAGATGCTCAATGATTTGCAAACAACATATTATATAGTTCGTCTATCTTCTAAATAAATAACATTGAAAAGGAAATGTCGGGGCATGATCAAAATATTATTGAATTTTTGAATGAAGTTATCATATTTTGATAGAAATATTTACAATTCACATTGGTGTATTGTGCTCGAACATATGTACAATTACTCTAGAGTATATACTTTCATGGAATGTATGATGATTTCAAAAAATAATTGAGTTCCATGTAATGTGTAATGATTTAAAAAAAATAATTTAGAGTCTCGGAAGAAGTATATGTAACCAAGATTTTGAAAGGTCAACTTTATTTGGAAATGAAACTCATTCTCACCCCGTGGGGAGATGCTTCCATGTGGGAGGTGTCAATTTGTCTATATGGAAAGAGAATAATGAAGTAGTTTGAAAAAAAATATATCAACAATTTTAATGACACGGTTGATAATTTCATTGAGATATTCATGAACTGTTATTAACAATCCCTTATAAAGATCATAATAATAGAGTTTGACTATATGTTTAGACAAAATATTTTGCAATTGTTTGAATAATGTAGATTTTTTGCCTAATGAATTAAGAAGAATTTGTCTATTGATGTATAGAACTCGAATGGGTACGTATGTTTTTTTATGAGAACGTCTCAAAACTAAAATGAAAGAAAATCACTCTTGAATTATCAAATATAAATAAAGAAAAGAACTAATGCATTTATATTATAAATTATGTCTTTATTTTGTTATTTCGTGTCTTTTTAAAAAAAAATTATTGACTCATTTTGCATATATTTTTGTTGGGATTGTAATATGTTATTTTATTCTCTTTATATTAGTACATCGTTATGTTATTTTTTAAAAAACAAATATATTAAAACCTCATTTGTTCTACATTTTATTTTTGTCTTGCAATGATATGTTTAATAAATTAATTTATTTATTTTACGAAACTTAATCGATTAAAAACATTCGCCACCACGTGCAATGCACGTGCACTTTACTAGTATATATAAATACTCATGTGATATATTAAAACATTCTACTTTTATTTGTAGCATTATAATTTTAAGTATGATATTTTATTTTAAAAATATCCATATTTATTATAAATAAAATATTCCTCTAAACTTTAGTCTTCTCTAACATATATTTGTATCATAAAGTCCATCTATTTCATGGTCAATATCCCAATGTTAGATCATAATGAACCCACAATCATAAATTCGATCAAGACATAAATTTGTTTTACTTCGTTATCAAGGGAATTGAAGAAAATGCTGTTGTTTTATAATCATGAAATTTGTAACTGTTAACCGTCTTTCTACGTGTTGGATCGTTGTGCGACACGCGAGAAATTGAAGGAAGAAATGTAGGGTACTTAAAGTGGCCACGTGGAAACAGTTTACGGAAACAAAAATTAATATATCTTTGATGGATTTGGTAATAACTTGTCGCCATTGATGTTCACCTGTCAATTGTCCACTTGTAATATGATGATATAGTGAATTGTTTCTATTTAATTTATTTTTCAGTTGGGCGGTGCCGCGGTAGGCTTGCGGAAAAAGAATGTGGACTATTAAACAAAAATGATTGNAAATTTCTATAAAATTCGAAAATAAAATATTATATTTGAAATTTTTGTTCGATTTTAATGATCTAAAAATATTAGTTTGGTCTCGTCTGACAAACTTAAGTGTTTTCTAGAAAATTTTCTTGTTAGACAAACAAAATAAATTAAATGAAAATTTTTTATTTAGTTAATTGTGAATTAATTATGTTCCTTGTATTTATTATTAGTGATATATGGTATATATTTATTATAGTATGTATTATGGAGTCTTAATCCTTTATTAGAATGATTACATAATATATACCTTATATATATTCATTTACCATATATGTCACTTGCACTAATGAGTTTGATTTCATACCATAATTAGTTTTGTCTCTCTTGTAAGATAAGGAATAAGTGACAAGAACTATAAGAGCATCTCTAATGCATTCTTTTGAAAGAGTAGAATGTTATCCACCTCATCTAGATAGAAAGTGTGTGAATAATTTATCCTCCAATGCATTAGATTATGGGTCCTTTCATGCTTATGTGTAAAAAATTAATGTTAACATTGTCAAGCTCACTTTCTAATTTCTCACATTATTTCTAACATGATGACTCAGCATTTAGATAATTATTTGACACAAATTTTGAGCTTTTCATAAACTTGGAAAAATATCACCCTTACATTTATCCAAGAAAACATTTGAGAATTTATTTGAATACAGTATAATTATTAAAATTTAAAAAAGTTATCAATAATAATGTCCTGAAAAGTAAAATATTATGTTCATGATATTTGTTTGTTGAGTTATTGCAATTTTAATATTTTGTTGTTTTATTTTGAACCGATTAAAAAAATATTTATTGTGTGGTTTTATACATATTGTAACTGAGAAATTATTGAATAAATAATAATTTTATAAATTTGATGATATAAATAAAAATTAACTGAATCAACAAAAAATAACATCATGCATATAATTATTGGAATTTGTGGTTTTTTTCTAATATACTCTTTGATTTTATTAATAATTGAATACATCCACATATACAAATTGTATGGTTGTTGAATGGATGCACTGGAGGCAACAATTCAAATGAAAGTCCTATTCTTTTAACATTCAGTTCATGTAAATTAAACATTAATTCATTGATTGACATGTGTTCAAATTTAATTAATGTTGAAAGTTGAGCATTGGAGATGCTCTTAGTTTTCCAAAGAGTGTTTGAAAGCCAATCATAAAAAATCTAACCTATTTTAAGCTTTTGAAAGGGATGCATTGGAGATGTGCATTCCAAGTTAAAGTCTTCTCTTTTGACATTCATATTACATGGATTTACATTCCATTCATCATTTGACATGTGTTCAAATTTAATTAATGTTCAAGGTGGAGCATTGGAGATGCTCTAAAAGGGTGAGTTACCCATGCATGGAGAATCATGAACGTTTTGCAACAAATCTAAGGAAGAATTCAAAATATTCACCACAAGATTACTTACATTTGGAAGACCAGCTATTTTAGGAAAATCGTGTTCTTGCATGATTTTATGATCGAAATTCTAAAGATCTCCAAATCACATACATGGATTCTAATTGAAGGAAACTTACTCTAAAATAAGGATGTTGAAAACCACGTCAATCCAAGGTGTCTTTTGCGGATCAAATGCGGCCAGCTCTTATATATATATATATAGGAGGCGGATCAAATGCGGCAAGCTCTTAAAATGCTCCCAGCTCTTAAAATGCGGACAGCTCTTAGCAACTATAGACAACTAACCTAGCAACTACAGAGAACTAATCTAGCAACTACAGAGAACTAACCTAGCTACTACTAACCTAGCAACTACAGAGAACTAACTTAGCAACTACAGAGAACTAATCTAGCAACTACAGAGAACTAACCTAGCAACTAGAAAGAACTAACTTAGCAATTACAGAGACCTAACCTAGCAACTACAGAGAACTAACCTAGCAACTACAGACAACTAACCTAGCAACTACAGAGAACTAACCTAGCAACTACATAGAACTAACCTAACAACTACTAACCTAGCAACTACAGAAAACTAACCTAGCAACTAGAGATAACTAACCTAGCAACTACAGAGAACTAACCTTGCAACTACAGACGGACGGTTCCGGGAGGGGGAGACGTACCCACTGGGTGAGTTGGGACTCTATTTGTCGCCCCTTCTCCGAGGGTGGCCTTGGTATCCGCCGCCTCAGGGATATTGTTACAGCTTTCTCTTACAAGCTGTGGTGGCACTTAAGGGAGGGAAAGTCGCTCTGGGCTCAGTACCTTCGCGGCAAGTACTGCCCTAGACGTGCCAACCACCCTTGTTGGGTGACGGCTGTTAATCATGATAGCAGACAGGGCCGACACCTCACTAAGGTCGGTAGGCGCGTGCAGGATCACATCTTCTGGGTTTTGGGCGAGGGCGAGGTTAGTTTCTGGGATGAGTGGTGGTTAGGTGATACGCCGTTGTCTAGGGATAGACAAGTGACGCATTCCCCCTACCTGCTTGTGAGTGACCTTTAGACGGATGGGTCGTGGGATAGGGGGAAGATTGATAGGGAGTTGGGCTCTGGTGCGGGATTTAGCAAGCATTTATTAGATCAGATCCAGCAAATCCCTATCTCGGGGGACAGTTCGGATGGCATGAGGTGGAGACTTACATCATCGGGTGTGTTTTCTATTACCTCGGCTTGGGAGCAGATCAGACTGAGAGATCGACCTAATCTTCTCTTCGGGGCCATTTGGAAGACCTTTTCACCCCTACTATTTCGGTGTTCCTTTGGCCCCTCCTCTTGCGCCGGATACCCGTGGATATTGTGTTACACGCGAGGGGGATCTCCTTCCCCACTCGGTGTATGTGTTGTTCTGAGACTGGACGCCATGAGACCGAGACCTTTACCCACCTGTTTCTAGAGAATGAGATTGTGAGGAGAGTGTGAGAGCATTTTGCCACTTGGACCAATATATCCCTACCCACCACAGACAGTTTTTTTGAGCTCCTGAGTTTTTTTCTCACAGAACACACACGTTAGACACGTGGGCTTCCTCATTCCTTGTCTGATCCTTTGGTTCACCTGGACGGAGAGGAATAGTGCGAAGCATAGGGATATTACTTTTTTGTTTTCTCACATTGTTTTGCAAGTAGAAAGACACATTTCACATCTCATAGCATTGTGCAGGCACACGGCCCGAGACTGGATAGGCTGCACGCCACCACACCGCTACATGGTGGCTTCCCCACCGTCTGTTCGGCCCCCTCGGCCCAGAGCTGTTGTTTGGCTTCGACCCGACTCTCCGTGGGTCAAGCTGAATACTGCTGGTTCTTTTAATCACCATACCAGAGCTGCCGGAGGAGGAGACTTGATCCGGGACCACAGCGGCGCCCTCATCACCGCCTTCCACGCGCCCCTTCAGGCCTCCTCGAGCTACGACGCAGAGATTCAGGCATTACAGATTGGCCTTCAGATTGCTGTCCACCTCTCTAGTCATATTTGGATTGAGCTAGACGCTGCGGCTATCGTCACCCTCCTGACTTCGGGCCACCAGTGCTCGTGGCACATTTAGCACCGGCTTAGGCGCATTAGAGCTCTAATTCGGTCTGTCCATCACAGGATTACGCACATTTTTCGTGAGGGGAACAGACCAGCTGACTACCTTGCCAGCCTTGGCGCCACCATACCAGACCCACATACGTTTCAGGCCGACACTGCTCCACTCCGCCTTCGCACGGATGGACCAGCTTGGATATCCATCGTTCCGCTTTCAGTAGATTAGGTTTATTGCTTTCATTAGATTAGACTTTATATTCTGGGCACATGTTAGCCCCGAAGACAGACCTTGTATTGTTATNGCACAGGTTGGGGATCCAGCCCAATCTCCCGCCCTTCCGGGGCGTTGTTTGTTAAAAAAAAATAAAAATCAAAAAAAGAATAAAAAAAATAAAAACTTGCAACTACAGACAACTAACCTAGCAACTACAGAGAACTAGCCTAGCAACTACATAGAACTAACCTAGCAACTACAGAGAACTTACCTAGTTGGAAGGTTAGTTGTCAACGGTCAACGCCGGAAGTCAACGGTCAACGCTGGAAGTCAACAGTTAACGCCGGAGTCAACGGGTCAAAATAATATTTAAATAATTAAAATAATAAAAAGAAAAGAGTAAATCTTGGCCACACATGATGTACCAAATTTTGTGGCTAAAAATGAGTCTCACGTCCTCACTTTAAATAAGTAGATGCATTGGAACCAATCCCTATATATATATATATATATATATATATATATATCTAATGAGAAGAGTAGAGTTTTATTGTTCTCTCCTGAGCATATCGAGTTAGTTTATAGTCTAAGAGTTCATGAGTTTGTTGATTATATTTTATAGCTTGTGAATTCAATATTTCAGTTTTGTGTTCCAATCTCTAAAAGACTGAAGCATAGGACTATGTACTTTTGGGTATTTTTAGCTTGAAGGGATTCTTGTAATAGTTGTTAGTTCACATTGTGGCCAGGGAAGTAGTTAGTATGATCGGGTATAGTTGTGGTAGGTTTAGGAGGGAGTCTTTACTTATAATTCCAAACAATATACCGCAGGAGGCAACCGATTTACTAATGAAAGAACTGTAAGAGGTAGTTGGGAGCTCCCCAAAGGCAATTTTTTAATTTTCGCTTCCACTTATATGCTCTATTTCTACACACGTTACGCACTCTACTCCCCAACCCATATTTTCAAATGAATCCAACTTTTTTCTTGACAGTTTAAATTACAAATAAAAAAAAACAACTAATATTGAAACAATATTTTTCTAATAGTTGGAATTATGAATATGAAAATGTAGTTTAAAAAGAAATTTAAAGTTCCAAAACAAACTTCTACGACGCCTATACGTATGAGAAATTATTCTTGACACATTTAGAAGTCCACTGGAAATTAGTTAAAGGAGAAATTTAGTTCCCACAAAAATTTTAATATTTTATTTTGATGAAATATTCGACAAAAACTATATTATGAAAATACCTGTTAGGAATCTATGATAACTTTACGTAGTGTGGTATAATGTATCTTATGCAATTGTAACTTTTAGAATCTTCAATTACAAGCTGCCCCGGGGCATGTAGTCCACTGGCTTAGTGGGAGGGTGAAACTCCCTGTGGAAGCAAAGATCAGAGGATCGAACTTGACTATGATGAAGTCTCGGAGTAAACATAGGGATACCTCCAGTAACAAAAAAGAACAAAAAATTACAAGCTTAATGACACAATTGATTTGATCCTTTATTTGAATAGAAATGCTACATTGCAACCTAGTGTACAACTAGGTTGACAACACAAATAAAAACATCTATAAAAAAAATACACAAGTGAATGTTTTCCACTTGTGTTGTCAACCTAGTTGTACACTAGGTTAACTATGTATCATTTTTCTTATTTGAATGTCAAAGATGTCTTATAAAACAACATATATTATACAAGCGGTGCATTATATCATAGCCAAACAATTAATGTCAAACTCCATGAGAACATTTTAAAAAAAAAGCGAACGAAACGTCACTTCGACATAGTATACAAATCTCGTTCTGAAACAGGGCTCTTATGTAATTCGGTTCTGAATCGGAGCTCTTTTTAACTCGACTTAGAGGTGATAGGTCAAAATAGGTTCCAAATGATAGTAGGTTGAGTTATCAACCTCTGACCTGAGACCTTGACCAATGAGCTGATACAAAACAGAGCAAAAGTCCAATGGTTGACTTCAGGTCGACTGTCCAATGGGTGACTTTAGGTCGACCTAGCGAACTGACAAAGTCGTTAACCGCATGACATCTAAGGATGAAAGGATATCCAGTACAACCACATTACGTGCATATCTGGCTGTAAGAAAATTGAAATCTTGAGGAACAAGGTAACTTCTCTCTTATATAAAGATAGAGGCATGGTCATTGTGGTATTATGTTCTATTCATTACTATCATATAAGCATCGTACACGAGGGACTGAACTGATCGTCGGAGGTTCTACGTCAAGAATACCTTCGACACTATTTCAAGTACTTGAACGTGAATGTGAATCATTATTTGAAGATCCAAAGAGAATTGGATACTAAAGAAATGGAGTGATTTGGTAGATCCTTATCAAATTGGCGCGGTGTGCGGGAAACCTCAATTCTATTATGATTTAAGCGGGACTGGATTTTTTCCACAAGTCATACAAAGCTACTACCGACGTCAATGACACCTGCCTAGGAAAACAACCTTTGATCTCCGACCCAACTTCGGGGTGGCTCGTTAATGGGGAATCATCGAGAATCCTGGTTAACGATTTCTCCCGTGTCCAGGGAAAGTGAATACAATCTAATAAGGGTTGGCACAAGATGGCAGGTTAGAGACCCACCCCTCCAGTGTTTAGGACCTCCGCAGATGCCGGAGGTTGTTGAGGGGAATGTGCGAGCACTCGTCTACGTNCAAAAGCGGTGGCAATGCGCACCCAACCTATCCACATGGAGCTGGAGGTCACGCTGGGACCTGCGGACTTGCCTGTGGTAGCAAGGCGAGGTAAAGATAAGCCTGATCAATCTAGTAATTAGCCTAATGTGTCATCACATGCTTGACAAGACCTAGTTTTGGAACACATGGCGGCCCACCTACGCGAGCTTCAGGAAAAGATTGAGGTATGCTGTGGTCCTAGGATTAGGGGCACCTCTTTACAGATGAGGTGCTCGATATTGATCTGTCCCATGGGTTTAGAGAGTTGAACCTGTCTTCAGAGGGTTTAGCTCGTTGTTCTTAGTTCAATTCTCTATGCACGTATGCATGAAAAGGCGTCCTTGATGCTCATTATTAACATGCGACGGCGGGAATGGGAGTCTTTGATGGAGTACGTAGCTTGGCAAGGAGTGTGCGAATGTGCCATCGACCTTAGAGGAGGTCAAGACAAGAGGGTTAACTAGAGGGCTACGACTTGGTCCTTTTAATAAATCATTATTCAAATGACATGCGAGGTCTTATGATGAGTTATCGACGAGACGCTCTAATTATATCACTATGAAAGAAGCGGAAGGTGATTTCTTCAGCTCAATGCAAGACGAGAGAATGACAAAAAGACGAAGGAGCAATGTCGACTTGAAGAGAGGATTCAGGTCGTGAGGGAAAACAAGGAGACGATAGGAGCTGAAAGGTGGGGCAAGGGTTAGAATGATACACTCCTCTCGCGGTGCCGTATGGTCAGGTTTTTGAGGTTATAGAAAGAAGGGGTAACCTAGGGCTACTTGTTGACCTAGGCTCATCCCAAGAAAGAGTGGATTCCTATAGGTCAACTCGAGGTGTATTGTCATTACCAACGAGATTATACGCATACTACAAACAATTGTAAGGAGCTCAAGAATGCAATTGAATGGTTGATATGGGTATGGAACCTGAAGGAGTTCATCTTCGAGGATACAGAGCTCGAGAAATAAAGAATAGATAATGGGGGGATAAAAGAGGTCGTGAGGACCGAAGGAGCCCAAGAAACCCCCTGGTAAAAGGGGGTTATACACATGATTGTTGGAGGACCGAAAGATGGTAACTCGAACAATGCAAGAAAGTGGCATGCTCGCAGGACGAGGTCAATCATTCAGCCCGTAGAAAGATGTCATAATGTATTAGATAAGAAGGATTAATGGATAAAAATGAATATAATGGGGAATAAACATGCACATGGGCTAGGACACATGTCATAATGGTATTGCACAAGCCAAACTTGGGCACCAAGGTACACCTCCTCTATAAAAAGGGCCTAAGGTATCACAAAAGCACATTCTCTCTACATTCACTATTATACTTCATCTCTGGCAAGTGCTGACTTAGGCATCAGAGGCTCGACGTCGGGACCCCTCCCGGTGTTGAGTTCTTGCAGGTACGAAGGCCGTCTGTGATGAAGGAGCTAGGTGAGATCCATTTGACTATTAGGTGTGTTTCGATTAGGTATTCTAGTGCGCGCCAGCTGATCTTACCCTCAAGTTCGTTAGTAGCTCGAAAGCATGGGTTTGGATTAGAGTTTCAAAAGACATGTCCAAAAATAGCAACAAAAGAGGATCAAGTATTAAAGAGTTCATTTTGGTTTATACTACAATCGGTGTGTGAGTTATGGTACATGATTTTTAAGGAGAAGATGAAAAGAAAAATTATGAAATAGATTAAAAGGAAGGTCAGAAGAACATACCCATCAGTTGTCGGATGCCGAGCTCGAGGAGGTGGTTTGAACAATAAATGCAGGAGGTGCATCAGCATTTTTGTATACGAGTGCTCAATTTCGCAAAGAGTGAAAAAAATAACAAAGTAGAATAACAAGGCCTTTTATTTGAGGTTAAACCGGCTAGGTCAAAGGTCGGGCTGCTAATGGCCGTTTGATCAACGGTTATATTTTCAAACCCAACGGTGCATATATGGACCTTGGTATTCAAAATGGCAGGTACTTGAGTACACCTTTTGTAAACGATGGGTACAAATTAAGAAGCATTGCTGGCGCATCTGCAATTAATGGTCTTCTGGTCCACTTCTATGTATTTATGACCACACTTACTAAAGCTTGTGTGATCATAATTGGGAGGGGGAGAGATATAGTTGATATAATATATAAAGCTTGGTACTGAATCGGGCTCTTATGTAGCTCGGTTCTTGATCGGAGCTCCTTTAGCTCGACTTTATTAGAAGTGACAAGTCGAGATAGGTTAGGGTTCGAAATAGCCAACTGGCGTTAACCGTACGGCGTGACATCTAAAGGAGGTAGAATTATGAGAATCTTGGGAATCTGAAGTGCATGGAAGGAGATCCAGTACAACAAGGTATGAGTATATCCGGTTGCCTTAAGAAAATAGAACTCTTGAAGAACGATGTAACCACTCTCTTGTATAAAGATAAAGGTATGGTTAGACATGGCCAAAGGGTCGCCCGGCCCGCCGACCCGGCCCAGACCCGGCACAGACTCGGCTCGGTCAAACCCGTTGACCACGGGTCCGGGACCGGCCCGAATTTCAGAAGGGCCGTGTAAGGGTCATTCGTTTCATGACTCGGCTCGGAGGGTCAGGGCCGGGCCGGGTCGATGACCCTTCTTTTTAATTTTTTTGTTATTTTTTTATACTTTTTTTTAAAAAAAGCACGGACCCGGCCCGGACCCGGCACGAGTATAGGTCCGTGCCGGTTCAGGGGTAGTGTTTTTGAGCCCGGCGACCCGGCGGGCTGGGCCGGGTCGGGTCGTGACCCGGCCCGGGTTTTAGCCATGTCTAGGTATGGTTATAGTGGTGTTACGTTCTGTTCATTATTATCATATACAAATTACACATGAGAGAGTGATTTAATCGTCTAAGACTCTACGTCTAGAACTCCCTGACTCTTATCAAGTATTCGAACTGGAAAGTAAGTCACCATCCAGAGATTCAAATAACTACTCAAAAATTGAAATTATTGGGTAGATATCTATCATTCGCAGACACAAATGTCTTTCTACAAACAGATGCAATACGTTAATTAAAAACGACCCATTTAATTGACAGCAATGTCTTATCAATTATGCACTTCTATTAGAATTTAAGACCTGTTTCCTCCAATTCCTTCTACCAATTCATTCCCAAAAACAAATGACGCGTGAGGCAACTAAATAAATAATTAGTCGTCAGTATATAACTTAAGTTTGTGGCAATTAGGCATGTCAATACTGCAATCCCGACCAAAATTAAATGAAACTTATCCATTTATATATGCACTCCTGTAATCACACCGACCAAACAAAACTGTAATGGCTTTTTTCAGATTTTCCGTGCACAAAAGGCATTAGTCGTGTCTAGCAAACTTCGTCAATACGTCCTCGTTTTTATAAAAAAGAACTTACAAAATTATTATACAAAAAGTTACAATAACTAAATGTCAATGTTTACTATACCATGTAGTAAAGGGAATATAATATTTCTAATTAACATACGACATAGAATTTGAAAACATTTATAAGTGTTAGATTTGCATCCTAGCTATCAAAACTCCATGTCGGGAGGAAATTCTTTTGACTTTT
Organism: Striga asiatica; assembly: GCA_008636005.1. Classification (NCBI taxonomy): domain Eukaryota; kingdom Viridiplantae; phylum Streptophyta; class Magnoliopsida; order Lamiales; family Orobanchaceae; genus Striga; species Striga asiatica. Next base: position 567,963 of record BKCP01005072.1, read on the forward strand.
TTCTTTTTTCTAATTATTTTTTTATTAAATCAAATTGATTATTATTCACTGATGGGTTGGGGTCTTCTTTGTCCCTTGGTAATAATGAAATTACTTTCACCGCAATTGACCTTGAAATCCTACTTGGATAATGTTAGTCTTGTGTAGAACAATTAGGCTGATATTTTTTTACATGTACGTAAATTTTTATTAAGAGAATATCATAATTTAGAAAATACTTATATCAAAAGAAGTTGAATGTGCAGTTGGATGTGATTTTGAAGTCATTAGTTATTACTTCTTGAAGCTTTAGTTGGTGCGCATTTCTTTTTTGTCCAAGAAGTTTAAGTTGCAAACAACCGACATAGGTCAAGAATGGTAGTTATTCAATGAATCATAATTGACAACAATAAAGCAATTATCGAAAAGCCATATTTGGCGCAATTGAACTAGTAATTACAAGACGAATATATTTCGTGTGAAATAAGTCTAATATAAGATGGTACTTGCAAGTTCTACTGACAGTCGTATTTTACAAATAAAACCATACTTTTAAGATAGATGTTATGCTATTCAAAATAATTATTTCCATTGTTTATATAAATATAAAGATTTAGATATTTAAAAGGTGTTATCAAGGCATGTAACAATATTGAGATCATTTGTTTTTCTATTCTCTTAATTAAAAAAAAAAAAAAGGAAAATACTACAAAAAGAATAATAATTGAAGCTGTGTAGGGGTCAGGGATATATACAGGTGGCATAAGATCTAATATACACAAGTTACAAATCTGCCTATAATTCTCTAGATTTGAAACTTCATGGCCTAGTACATTAATTACTAGAATGACTGTTACCCGTATGAAAGGTCACAATAATAAGTTTTTCCAACCTCATGTAATCTAAAGTTCTAAACTCATTTGATCAGCATACAAGATGTTTGACATGCATCATATTTACGTGAATTTTATAGTTGATTTTCATGTCCATTTCGTCGTAATTTGATATATAATTAGTTATTATTTAATTAATATTATTAAGCTATGACGAATGTGTTTTATTTGAGTTTTGACATGAAATAGGGTCGACTTAATTTTTGGAGTGGAAAACGGTGAGAGTTTGTGGAAGAAGGTGTGCGAGTTGTGTATTTAGACGGATCCAATTACATGGCCTCATTAAAGTAGGAAATTAGCCCATTTACAGCATGTTGGGCCAAAATTAAAACCAGCCACTATAGCCCATCTGGAATTTTGGTGTGCAATTGATTTGCCCAATAGCCATTTAATTAAGGGCAGCATTGTCTTTTCTCAGTAAGAATTGAGATTGTCTTCTTCTTCAACGTGAACTCGCGTACGCACGCAACTCTGTCCGCCATTTTTGAGTTGGAGCTGCTCGACCAAGCCCTCCACCGGAGCTCCGACGAAGACCCGAAAGCTTAGCTGGTCACTCTTCCGTCGTCCAGACGCGCCCCGCCATGCTGTCCGCGCCGGAGAAGAAGCTGCTGCCATGCCGAGCTGAGGGAGAATTGCCGAAAGCCGCCGGAAATCACCATGATCGACGTCCGTCGCCGGTAATACCTCCGACCTAATCACCTGGAGCCGCTTGTGACGCCTGAAAGCCGGAAGCTGTCTGACGGATCGCGATATGACCTCTCGACATTGCCACACGGCTCGTGTGACTAATGACACGAGTCGTGTGACCCTGGGCGCGATTTGTACGAGTTTGACGTGTTTTTTCTATTTTGACGAGTTTTTCGACTAGGACTCACCCCCACTATTTATATAACACTTGGACACGTTTTTGGAGGAGTCTTGGACATATTTTCACATCTTTGGAGACCTTTGGAGGCTAGAAACACGAGCAAGACGAGGGAGAAAGGCGGGAAGAAAGGATCGACGGAGCCGAATAAGCTTTTTCTTTCTTTTTCTTTTCCTCTTTCAAACTCAATGTCTTATAACTATTTTTCTTGTTTTGAAAGCATGTTTCTAGGCTAGATTTATATTAGACTCTAGGATTTGTTAGTACTCGAATTAATTTATGATATAGTTTTAATTTATTGCTTTCATTTCGGTTTATCTTTCGTTTATGAATTTCTTGTGCTTATTATTATTGTGTGAGTAGATGACCACTATTAATGCATATTTGTAATTGATTTGAGACCGAGAGGAGATAATTAATTGTTAGAATTGGGTAATTTATAACTTAAGAGAATTAACAGACCGAGAAGTTGACAGGACCTTGCGAGAGAACGAAAATTCTAGAAACTTATGAGAGTTAGTTGTTCATCTTGAGACCGAGAGGAGATAGACAACAATTAATATCTACGATTTAACTTGTTCGAGATAAAGGTTTGAAATCAATTTAACGATTATCTCTACGATTGGTAAAATTAAATAAGGTTTGTTTGAATATAAACGTTTCATGAATTAATTCAGAAGAACATTTATCCTAGAATCTACCTCTTGTTTCTATTTATTTTTATTTTTTTATTTCTTAGATAAATTAGTTCTTAGTTTTATTTCTTAGTTAATAATCATCATGCAATTCATTAGTCTAGATAATATTTAGTCGTCATTATTTCAGTACTTAATTAATTTAACTACAATCTCTGTGGAATACGACATTGCTCGCCACTACCTATAGCTACGTCGTACACTTGCGGATAGCGAAAATAATTAGCGAACAAGTTTTTGGCGCCGTTGCCGGGGATTTTTTGTTGAATTGATTAATACTAGAAGAAGATTGTTTGTTGAATTGATTAGTACTAGAAGAAGGCGAATAGATATTAGTTTAGACATTTTCTTTTTTTTCTCTTTTTATCTTTTCTGATATTTTCTTTCTTTCTTGCGAGTTTCAGCCTCCCACACTGCCGCTTGTAGTCCTCAATATTAATTGTTCCACCATTGCGCTCTGGGGGGCTTAAACCCTTGACCTCATGTCAAGGACAACTCACTCTCAACCACTAGGCCAAGAGGTCATTGACGACTTACTCTAATTTTGATTCCATTGTTAGTTGTCCAGGGTGCTGTTGTTGAAGCAACAATATTGCTCGAGCAATAATAGGACATGAATTTCTTCACAGGTATATGACAATCATAACACCAGTCTCTCAAGTATTTTTTGTTCCCTTGAGTTCTTTATGTTGTTTTAGAATATGTTAGAACTTATATAATTAAGCAGCATATTTCTCTCCTTTTTTCTAGTATTTCCTTAATTTGACGGATCCAAAAATTAAGAATAGACTGGGCTATAATGTTAAAAACTTATTTACATAAAAATCACATAATAATATTTTTCTTCAAATATTCACTAAAGTTGTGTTTGACAAGCTTTTACAGAATAAAATTCATTGTACACGTTTTGCACAGTATTTGATGTGCTTTCACTAGTATGACGATCACGTTTTCTAAAGAACGATGATATCAATGGCGTTTTTCCTTTTTTGGCTGATGGTTGGTGCTCCGTGTGAATTTCTAAAAAATCAACAATACCAATAAATTGTTTTTCATAATGCATCATAGAATTATATCCAAATATGATATACAACAACTACACTAGATGATAAGAGATGAAAAATACACACACACACACACACACACACACAATTACTCCTTCATAGTCCAAGCTTCTCTCTGCCGCTGCGGGCCTTCCCTGTCGGTTCGCTAGTCCCTTTGCCGGTGGATGGCCCGTAGCTGCGCCAGGCTCCAATTGCACTCCTCCCAGTTTTTCTCGGCGCCGATTGGAGATTTTCGGCGTCCTTTGGTCGGCTTCGTCTGTGTACGGTCGATGGTGGTGGGCTCAGCTGCTGCTCTTCCGATTCGCGTCAGATTGTTGAGAGGTGGTGTGTGGTCGGGGTGTTGGGTGCGGCCCTGGTTGCTCTGGTCGTTTGAGACGAGGCGGTCGGGGCTGAGGTGGGTCGATTCGTGCCCCCTGGGTCCCTAATTCCGCTGGTGTTATGGTTGTGGGATACCCGGCACACCCAGATCTAGGCCAGGTCTCAGGAAGCTGGTGCGGGGGGGCTGGTCGATGCTCCTCCGGCTGTGGGCCGGTTTCACTTCTTGGAGTTGTCCGGGGTCTCGGGTTTCGGCAGTTTCGAGAGCCGATTCCTGAACAGCGGTTCAGTCTCCGTGGGTGATTGTCTGTGATTCTGCTGGTCCCTTGTGCTGGGATTGGTTATCTGCTGTGGGAAGGGCTCTGTTTTTGTTTTTGCTTTTGTTCTGTTTTATTTGTTCTTTGGTTAAGTATGTTTGTTTTTTTAGTTTGTTTAGTTTGGTCTTATGTTTTTTGATTGGGTTTCTGGCCTTTGTTATGTCCAAGTGAGAGCTGGTATTTTTCCTTTAGGATTGTTTATTCTCCTTTTGAAAACCTTATAGTTTTTTATTAGTGTTTGTCGTGTCTGTCGAGTCGTGAGTATTGTGTCTTGGTTTCTAGCATTGCTACTGACAACTCTAGGCGGTCTTTGGACTCGTCCTCTTAGTTTTTTCAGCTTTTGGTTGTATTATTCAGCTATGGGTTGTACCTTTGCACTTTTTATATTTTTATCTATAAAATTCTCTATCGTTATAAAAAAAATAAAAAAAATAAAAAAAAAAAACCACAGGTGTAATCCAGAACATGCAAGCAGCCTTATTTATTTTTATTAAATCCGTGAATCGTTGAGTTGGGCCTCAAATCGAGGGCCCAGGTTCGTTGGCCACCTCTAATTATATAACCAACCTTTCAATTAATTTACAAAACGGTATTGCAAAAGTGCCACAACCATATTCTATTGAACTGAGTCACATCATCGTCCACGCAGTATATTATTACATACGGGTAGTGTCTGTTTGGTTTGGATGTAGCATTTTTGATATGTCATTTTATGCAACAACTACTTGTTTTTTTAGATTTCTTAATTTTTTTAATTATTTTTCACATATCATCATCATGTCATAATAAAATTATTCACTTGTAATTTCATGTAAATAAGTATATCTTATTATATCTGTCTTGATATATTGAATTTCCTATTTTATGTTCAAATAAATTTTTATTGTACTCATTTTTATTTTAAATCGTTGTCTTGCTCTGATACCACTTTTTATTTAAAATAGATTGCTCTGATACCACTTTTTATTTAAAATTTTTTATTGCTTTATACTTACAATTTTAAATTCTTTGGATTCTAATTGTCTCATTATATAAAAATCTTTTTAAGAGTTAAACCAATCTCCGAAAGATATAGTAGTGTCTTTTTCTTCTAATATTTTTATTTTATTTTTTATTTTTTCCAGTTTTTCAAGAATAAGCCTATTAGTATCAGGTTCTTCTTTATGCTATTCCATGTGTTTTTGATATCTTTATTTAAGAAATCTATTAATCTAGTAAAGTTATTTCTAATAATACTTTTCTTTTCAGAATATTTAAATTCGTCATCTAACTGTACTCTACAATTACAAAGAAATTCCTTTAATCTTTGTGTGTCTGAAAAACTTGTTTTTCTTTTTGCTATTTTTTCAGGCCTAATCTTGTATACTCCTTTCTTTGAAGACACTTTTATATTATTGTTTTAGGTGGTCCTATTTTATGTAATTTCTTAAATTTTTGCTTATATTTTTGTATATCATATTCTAGTTGTTTTAATTTTTGTTCATCCTTATCTATATATGCATATTGAATTGATTTTTCTATTAAATAGTCTACTTCTTTGATTTCCCTTCGTTTTAACTCATCTAATTCAAGACTTATATCTCTCTTATCCATTATTACAATTTTTATATTTTATTATTTAAATTTATTACTAATGAGCTTAACTCATTTACCTGTTTATTTAATTTTTCTATTTATATAGCCCCTTTATATAAACTATTGCTACTATGAGGTTCTTCAATTTCTTGAATTTTTTAATAAGTTATATTCAGTTAGTTTTCCTAAATTTGTAGGATTACTAAATGATCGTCTACTATGTTCTCTCAAGAATTCCTTTTGAATTTTATCATTTTTAATAATAGTACTAGTTTCATTGAATATTTTTTCTGTATATATTCTTTTTTGATTTTGATAATTCATACTTAAACTACTATTACTTAATGCATACGTTATTCTATAACAAACAACCATAGGTATATCTCCTGATTCCATTAATGTTTTTTCTTGAAAATTACATATTATTCCTATGCAGTTATTAATTTTCTTGGTTGATAATAGTATAGGAAATTGTAATGATATATTAAATTTAATTACTCCATATCCTAGATCTCCTTCTATTTCTCCTAACTTTCTTGATTCTTTATGCATGATTCTATTATCTTCAACTTTTATATTAACGGGTGTCTTTATTCCTTCTCTAAATGTTGATCGTAATACTGTTTGCACTGTATTTATGTGTATATAACTTATCTTTTTCCTTTCTTCTTCCTTTATTTTTTCTAATCTCTTTTCTATTTGTTTTATTTCAACCAAGGGTGCTTGAAAATTATGATTGGCTTGTTCTATTCTAATCGGCTGTTCTCCATTCATTATTCCATAATGTATTATATTTTTTCTATTTAGTTTGTCTAGTATACCATTATTTATTCCTTCTTTCTTTTCTAAATCTAAATTTCCTTTATTTTTTTACTTTTGTTACTACATTCTTATCCAATAATATATCTGATAAATAAATTCCTTGTTCTTCTATATTTTCTATAACATGATATTCGTTATCCATTATTTATCTTTTATTATCTTATATTTAGAATTCTTAGTCTTATTTGAACACTTAGAATAGATGCTTGGTATTCAACTTTCTTTATTAACTCTTTAATCCTGGTAATTGAAGAAGTAATATCATCGCATATTCGGAAATGAACTTCATCTCCTACTGAATGTTCTTTAGGTGCATTAATTTTTACTAGGCTGAATAACATTTGTTCATTTTCTTTTAACATTTTTGTTAATGAAACAATTTGTTCTATTAATGATTTGAGACAATTTATATCCTTATATATTTCTCTATATGGCATATACCAAAAATTATTATTATCCATGAGAAACTAAGAAATAGATAACAAGTTTTAACAAGTTAGATATAAGAGTACTCGATTAAAAGGGTTACCTGATTCTGCCTGCTCTCAACACAAATCTAGAGTTATGTAGCCTTGACACATATCAGCTTCGGCCTTTCACAGAACTTTCAGTGCTCCAGAGAGACTATTGCTCGATCAATTAACACTTTTAATCTTTCTTCTTATATCTTCTAAGTATTTAGAAACTCATTACATATGAAAGCATAAAATCTTATGAGAGAGAAAGAGTGTTTTTAGGAAGTATTTTTATTTCGAATTGTTGTGTCCTCAAATGAAGTTTGAGACACTTATTTATAGGCGAGAAATACAACTCTGCCTCTTTACATCTGACTTCACATGGCCGACACCTTACATCAAAGGTCCTTAGTGGAGATAAAATGGGTATGGGTGGTGACTCACCATCCCATTACATAGTGCATGAGATCCTATCTATTATTACAACAAGACAATTTTCAAAAAGAAGGTGGGATCCTCCATTCTCGTCCACTATCTGCTCCATTATCCTCCACTATCTCGTCCACTATCTGCTCAATTATTTGCCTTCTGACGTAAGCGCTTACATCATTCCTGGATAGGTTCAAACTCTCCTTGTGATTCTTTGTTGCATAATTCACAAATGTGATCTTCTGCAACCTGATGCAGATTTCTTTCTTAATTATTTCTAGAATCTCAAATTGTATTTTGATAAGTGTATCCAGATATTTGTTGAGTAACTTGATGTCTAGCTCCGCTGGATCTCGTGCTTGCATGCTCCAAATGATAATGGACTTGGCTACATAATTAATCCGTCCCTTGATCTTAATGCCTTTATTTAAGATTATGACAAATTATTTAGGAACTGAATTAATTCGTCCTCATGTTGTGCTTGTCCGATGTCTGGATAATTTCCATTGCTTATTCCAATGTGACAAAAATGGATTGCTGGTTGTATTACTTCCTGTGAATTCTCCCCCTCACCAAAAATTGGTGTGGTGGCAAATATTTTCACGAATCCTTCCTTTTTCCCTAGAACGTGCTTACAGTATTGGGAAATTGCTTTCTTGATGTTGATCGGGAAGTATTGGAATATATTTGTATCTCTGAAGTAAATACAACTTAGTAATCCGGATTGGAACATCATGTATACCTTCATCGGACCTGCTTCTGGTAGAGCTATTGCTTTTGGTCCAAGATATAGACCGTCAGCTGGATAAATGCTTGTCTGCTTATCTTCATCTGTACAATTAACCACAAATTTAAATTCATGGTCAAAAATATTTTTTGTGAGCTTAGTCATCTCTTTTTTTGTTGTTTAGACTGTATGCTTCCAATCGTGAGTGGTCTAATATTTGGAACTTTGCCTAATATAGGCATTTCCTTTTGTGCCGATGTAGCTGATGATTGTGCTTTTCCTGCATAGCTTGCTTTGAACTGAGCTAGCGCTTCTTTTGCTTCGAACAGGCTAGAAAATTTTTTATGTATAACATTTTTCCCTATTATGAACATGGCTGCTTGACTCCATTGGGAAAATACCCCTTGATTAGGTCCTATAAAGATTACATAATGGGTTTTTGTTCTTTCTTCCACATCAAAACGAGGTTTTTCTTTTTCTTCCCCATTATTTCTTTTTCTTTTGACGTTTCAGCCTTTTCATTTTTCTCTTCTTCTTTGCCTTTTTCTGTGAACAGTATGGCCTTTATCTGGCTGATTTCTTTTTCTTTTTTCTTTATTTGCTCAAAGAGATTTTCTACCTGCTTTTCCAACATTCTTAGACTATTTTCTAAGACTGGTTTGAATGCTTCCATTCTCGTGTTAATATGTCTGCTAAGTAGTTTTCTTTTCTTGAAATATATACAGATATGTAATCAAACTGTTGTGCTTTCAAACTCCATCTTAAAAGTCTGCCTTTGTTGTAAGATTCTTTTATTCGATATTTTGTAAAATCTTTTGTATACAGGCTATCAGTTTGAAAAATGAATTTAACTGGTTGTAAGTCAAGTTTAAATTTTTTCAAAGCATTTATAAAAGCTAATGTTTCTTTTTCATGTGTTGTATAGTTGCGTTATGCTTGCTTAAACGTTCCTGATACCCATTTGGATAACAGTAATTGCTTGTCATTGGTTTTACCCAATACTAATTGCATATAATCATTAGATTCGCTATTTTCATCCAATCTATCTTTAGTCATCCTTCGTATAAAGGATTTAACTTCAGATAGTTTGTTGTTTGCGATAAACTTATTAAACTCTTCATATGCATCTAGTATTGCTTGAAGAACTGCTCCCCAAGTATCCTGACTTGCATCAGTGTTTAAAATAAGTAAATCACTAGGCTTTGGTAGGTAAAGCCGTGGTAAACTAGTACATAGTTTTTTTAAGGACTGTACTCCTCTAGTTGCATTTTCTGTCCATTTTCATGGTATTTTTTCTGAAATCATTTTTTGTAATAACTCTCTTTCTTTTGCAAGACTTTTTATAAAATCTTTTTCTCCAATGTATGTTAAACATCCAAGAAATTTTTGAATTTGATTTCTATTTTGAAGTTAATTTGGAAACTGATGTATTTTTTCAAGTACATGTTATTTAGGTTCAATATAGACTCCTTCGACTATTTTCATTCCCAAAAATTCTGTTTCGGTTTTGCAAATTCTTGCTTTTTCTTTACTTTAAATAATTTCTTTATTTCCTAACTGTATTAAAACCTTTGCAAGTTCTTTTAAATGATCTTCTTTTGATCCTTGAGTATAAACAATTATATCGTCTATATAAGCAAGACTTATTGATTCTAATCCCTTAAGATTATTATCCATAAATCGTTGATATATGTTAGGTGCTTGTTTAAGTCCAAATGGCATTACATTATATTCATGGTGGTTTTGAGGTGGACAGCTAAATGCTGTTAAGGGTTTGGTTTCCTTATGTTACCTTAACTGCCAATATCCTGATTTAGCATCTAATGTACTATACTATTTTGCTTTTTTAAGTCGACTAAAAATATAATCTTGTCTTGGTAACTTATATGCATTCCCTTTAGTGTCTTTATTCATTTCTTTGTAATTTATGACCATTCTTCATTTTTCTCTTTTTAACTCATTATGACTTTCTACATAGAATGCTGGTGCACTGTGTGGACTTGTACTAGGTTGTATAATACCATTTTCTAGCATCTTAGTAGTTTTTTCTTGAAATTCTTTAATATCTTTTTCTGTATATGGTATTCTATTTGGCACATTGACTTCTCTGCTAGGATCTGTAAGTTCTATTTTTACTATCATGTTATTCGTGTTTTTATTTGGATCTAGTGAATTCTGACTACATATATTTTCTAATAACTGACTAACATGTTCTTCTAAAGTTATACTTATTACTATGTAAATGTGAAATGACTTTTCTTAATATCTCCCCCCTTACGAAAGAAGACGTATTATATATCTTTGTAGTAATTATTTTACTGGACTGGGTATCTAATTGTGGACATCAAAGACTTATACTATTTAATCTTTGAATAAATGGATTGTATAACTTAAGAAAGTTATTTCCAATTATTAATGGTAAAACTGTATTTTGTTATAAAGACTTGGTAAACGAAATCGTTTTTCTTCTATTAACAATACTAAGTCTGTTGCTCTATAACCAATACTTATTGTTTTGTTATTTGCAATTCTTACTATAATTGGTTTATCTAATTTCTTCCAATATTTACTAGGTAATATGGATTCCTTTGCTAGACATATTGTTTCTCCCGTGTCTATATATGCTAGTAGAAATTTATTAAATAATTTAACTTTATAAATGAACTGTTTTTACTCATCTTCTGATTCAGATGTTTCTAAATCACTATTTGTTTCTGATTCTAAACCATATATATCAAAGTCTAATAGTTCGCCTTCTTCATATTCTTCTTCTATAGGTTCGTAACCTAAAGAAAATATCATTTTTAACTTTTTTTCTTTGTCTGGTATGTATTTAGAACATTCATTTGCATAGTGTCTTATTTCTTGGCATTTCCAATATTTACAATTCTTTTTCCCTATAGGACAATATTTAGGTTTTCCTAAGTATTTTCCTTGTTTTCTAAATTTACGTTTATATATTGGTTTCCATGGTTTTCTAAATGTCTTATATCTTCTTGGTCTATATCGTTTATTAAACTTGTTATATTTATAATATCTTTTCTTTTTGTATGGATTATAATAACCAAATTCTTGAGGTACACTTTCTAATTGCTTGCAACAACTTGGATTGATTTTAGTCATTTCGTGGTGTTCTAATTTCCTTATACAGAGTTCATCTCTATATTCTCTTGCATATTTTTCTAAAATTCCTAGAGTTTTTTCTTCTTTTGTTTCACTAATTTTCTTATGAATATATTTATTCATTTCATATTTAAGTTTACTTTCAACTATTTTTATTAGTCCTGATCGGTCCTTAATTTTATAGAAATTTTCTCTTACTTGACAGAAAAAATTTTCTATATAGCATATATTGCATAGTTTCATATTTGTTAGGGATCTAACTACCTTACCTTTTTGTGTCTCTTTCGATTCTTATCCTGTATACCTAAAAATTCTTTTAATAAATTTTTTGCTAATTCTTTTAAGGCTGATATTTTATATTTTGCTCTTGTTTCTGAACCACTGACTTCAAGATTTAATAATATTTGAGTATTTTCTAGATAATCAAACAATACTCCAGATATTTTGTATCTGATATAATTAAAAAAAATCGATTAGTGTCATTCCATTTATCATCGAGTCATTAGTTTGAACTAGTAATTTTAATTGATTAGTCCAAGTGACTATTAAGTCTTCTGCATTGGTTGCACAATCTATATTTAATATTCCATTAGATAAATTTCTTTCTTTTTTTTAAATATGCTGGTGGAATATTTTTCTTTATTTTTTCTTGATGATAACTATAATCATTTCTATATATAAAATCTCTAAAACTGTTTTCTACATAATTATTTTGGGAACTGGATGCTTCATTATTATTTGTTCTTGGTCGTGGTGATAATGGCGGTGTCGTATGAGTTTTTTTATCAGTCATATTAAATGTCGGTTCATCTTCATCTTCGCTATCTATTCCATAGATTATTCATTGTTTATCCTCATCATCTATTTTTGTCATTCTAGTTTCGTCAATATTACATTTTTTCAATAACTGTATGTCATCCATTAGAACTTATTGGTGGTTCTATCTGAATCGGATTAGATATTCTTTTCCATGTTTTTTCTTTTTGTATTAAATCTTATAGTTCTTTTATTTCATCTAATTTTCCGAATGTTTCTAATTGGGTCTTTTTTATTATTTCTATAAGTGTTTCTATTTGTTCTAACACTTTCGGTGGATCACTCATAAATTATTTACCATTTTTATAATTTTTGTAAGTGTTTTTCTTTTTGTTTTGCTTATAGCAATTTATGGTGTGTACTTAGCACTTGAAAAGATAAGAAATGGACACATGTTTTATTCTTATTGGTTTTAGGTCACAATGGGTAGAACCCACACGGTTAAAACACCCACAATGCTTTGGGTCTCCTTTTTTATATGTGGCAAATAAATAGACTTAAGTCTATAATGACATGGACAAACCTAAGCTAAAAAGTCTAAAATTTCTCCAATGCAAAAAAAAGTACTAGGTTTAGAATACCTAACAACCAATAAAAATATAATAATAGTAAATGATTTCTATTGTAAGGTTCACACTTGGGTTCAAAATAGACCTAAGAGTGGACTTGGTCTCTTTTTTTATTGTCACATAAGCTAGACTATGTCTATTTTTAATTGCATTGTGAAATATTTTTTTTATAAACTATATCTATTTCCTACATGACATGTGATTTTTTTAAAGAGACTCAAAATAGTGTGAGTGCTCTTTACATTAAACATTTCAGACACTTGGAAGATCAAATTCAATCAAGTCAATATTTTATTGCTCTATTTCCAATCAGTGTCACAGCCGAATATGAAACATTTCTACCTGTAGAGGCCGCCTAATACGTGGAAGCCTGTTGGCTTGAATAATCATGATTTAGAAAAGTTTGAAAAGTTTCGAAAAAGTTTTAGTGCATCATTAATTACTGGAACTGCTAGTGAATTAAGAAGCATATATAAAAATATTAAAACTTTTATTTTAAATTTTTCTTTAAAATTAAAATAATTTAATTTTATGTAAAACATTATTTTTTGTTTTAATTAATTCGTCAAATTATATTTTTAATTATAATAATGAAACGCTCGTTTCTTAAATGAAAATGTCAACTCATATTGGTTTTTTTACTTATATCATATAAGAATATCAATATTATTTACTATTACATGTGTTCAAAAATATATATCTTAAAAAAATAGAAATAATATGGTGATATGTATATGCATGAATGTATAAGATGTTTGTTTAATATTAAGTAAAAGTGATTATTTTTTCACATAATTAATAGTTTTCTACGAAGCCAACAGTTGACTCCATAGTGGAGTCAACCTTTTATATACAACAAGTAAAGTATACCATAAAAATTATTAGTATTTATTTAAGTAATCAAAGAATATGGTATGGTTTACTTGTTGTATATAGAAGGTTGGCTCCACTAAGAGCATCTCAAATGCTCCACTTTGAACATTAATTAAATTTAAACACATGTCAAATGATGAATGAAATGTAAATTCATGTAATATGAATGTCAAAAGAGAAGACTTTAATTTGGAATCCACATCTCCAATGCATCCTTTTCAAAAGCTTAAAATAAGTTAGATTTTTGATGAGTTGGCTTTCAAACACTCTTTGGAAAATTAGAAAGTTGGCTTCACACTGTGGATATTTATTGTCTCCATGTCAGCATAAAAGAGTCAATAACATTATGGATTGGAGAGTAATTTTTGTAATCACTTTATAACTTGATGATGTGGCTAACATTTTAGTAGGTCAACATCTCACATTGGAGATGCTCTAAGGAGCCAACAGTTGGTTTCATAGCAAAACTGACATAATTAGATGCTTAATAGATCAAGTGTCATATTAGGTCTTACTTCACAGTTTTTTAAACTTTATATATAATTTTAGAATTTAGATATTTAATTAATTATGTTTATTAGATTGACATCATACCAATTAACTTTTAAGCAAATATCATTTAAAAAAAATAATATCATATTAATTTATTTTTTAAATGAGTACATACGAATATTGGAGAGAATGAATGGAAAATAAATTAATATGACTGATTTTGGTGAATATAGGTAATAGAAAAAAAAGGGAAAAAAAAGAAGAGTATTATGATAACTATGAAAGAAAAATGTGGAATAGAATAAATAATGATTGTTTCAGTAAAGTAAAATATTTAATATATTATGAAAATAACTATGAATAATCGACATGTGACATGACACCCGTGCCTTATTATGTATCAATCCAAAACATCAAATTATAATAAATCGATACCTTAAACGTACGAGTCTGTACCTTAGACTCAACACATTTGAAAATTATACATACAAAATATATTTGTTAAGTCTCTTGTTAAAAGGATTATGAGATGAGGATGTGTGCACGAGATTTTATGAAAAGATTTGGCCACATAATTGAGATTTTTCAATTGTTATTGGATATAAAAAAAAAATTATTTTTGTAATTTTACAGTCCAATTAAGCTTAATATCCTCTGTTGCAAAATAGAGCTATAAACGAGTCAGATCTTGAGCCCTTGATACTCAGAATTGAGCTAATCAAGATTAATGAGCCAGACTCGTGCATTGAGGAGTGTAGCTAAGCTAATAGTTAGAAATTATGTGGATGAGTCGAGCGAAAATCGGGTTCACGTGCGGCTCGTTTCGGTTAACTGTTCAATTTGAAAATGCATTACACTCTGAATTTGTACATTGTTAACTATTCAATTTGAAAATGCATTACACTCTGAATTTGTACATTTGCAGGTGAAAACTTCACTTCTCAAATTCCCCTCATAGCTCGAAATAGTTCCAGAACCTCTGGGTATTGTTTTAGTCATATCTACTTGGAACTTTCCATTTTGTAAGTTTGTTATTCTAATTATTATTGTCTTTCATGTTTTAAAATCATCTCTCATATTAAGGGAGTTTACTGCAGTCCCAAAAAGGAAAATAAATAAGTGTAATTTTTTGGTGGCTTTTTCTGTATAAATAACTATATAAGCACTTGTTAGTTATTACGACTTACTCTAATTTCTTTTTTTCTTTTTTTTTTACTGAGATTCCAAGCTTGCGCCTGACTAGTACTTGAGGAAACAGCTCCCGGCCCCTAAGAAACTGCCTCCCACACAATAGCTCTCAGGTACCAATATTTCTCGCTGGCCCTCCCAACTCCAATTTGGCCCCACCTATCTAGCCGCAGGGTCCCATGATTACTTCATGCTGACCCCCCAAACTTCATGCTGGCCCCACCTATCCAGCCGCTGGTTCCCACCGAGTTTCAGCCTCCCACACTGCCGCTTGTAGTCCTCAGTATTAATTGTTCCACCATTGCACTCTGGGGGGCTTGAACCCTTGACCTCATGTCAAGGGTACCTCACTCTCAACCACTAGGCCAAGAGGTCATTGGTCCAGGGTGGTATTGTTGAAGCAACAACATTGCTCGAGCAATAATAGGACATGAATTTCTTCACAGGTATATGACAATCATAACACCAGTCCTCGAGAGTATTTTTTGTTCCCTTGAGTTCTTTGTGTTGTTTTAGAATATGTTAGAATTTATATAATTAAGCAGCATATTTCTCTCCTTTTTTCTAGTATTCCCTTAATTCACTACTAGAATATGAATCATCAAGAACAAAAAATTCCGTTGGTTAAAGTTTTTTTCCGTTCCTAATAAATAATAGGAACAAAAAAAATCCGTTTCATTATTGGTTAGTGAAAACAAGGGTTCTGATGCTTAGAGACGGATTCCGTTCTGTTGCTATCAGTAACGGCTTTTGTAACAAGCAAGCCGTTTCTAGTCTTTGAGAAATAGCAGCCAAATTAGAAACAAGACTATTTGTTACTAATTAATGAGTAATAGAAACCAAATTAGAAACGAGACTATTTGTTCCTAATTGTTCATTATTAGAAACGGGAATATTTGTTCCTAATTATTCAGTATTAGAAACCAAATTAGAAACGAGATTATTTGTTCCTAATTATTCAGTAATAGAAACTAAATTAGAAACGAGATTATTTGTTCCTAACTAATCAGCAATAGAAACCAAATTAAAAACGGATTGTTTTGTTCTTAATATCTTAATATTAGTGACAATTACAATATAATGGCATATTCCATTTTTTATTGTTGCATTCAGTAAAATTGTTTTGCATCAAATGAATTCATTAATACCACTAAAAATAAGCAAGCAAGATTAAAGAAAAATAAAATAAAATAAAATTATTTTATTTCATCAATACAATAATAAAAAATTCAATTGATAAAACATCAAAGTACAATTAATACAAACTACTAATCATTTTATATCCTCAAATAAAATTGGAAGTAATATTTTTAACATTTCATGATTATGCCCCAATAGAACTCGTTGAGCCTTCTCTCATTCTTGTGCCGCATAGATGAACCCGTCATACATTGACAGCTTGTTCAAGTCAAGATACCGTAATGTTTCTTGAGTCGCTGATATGAACCCTTCATATGTTGGTAGCTTATTCAAGTCCAGCTGCAATATCGATGCTTACATTCTTGGGTCTGTATATAAGAATCAAATTATTCTGTCGTATCATATATTAGTGAAAAGAAGAAAAAAAAAATTGCACTTACAGACTCTCGTAGAAGTATGACTGCCAAATAAATGTATGAGTGTAATACTCAAAATGTAATTGAGTTCAATAGGTAATAAGATGATTTGGAGTTCAGTAGTTAATTGAAGAGTTTTAGACGTGGTCACTTAATAGGTAATAAGATGATTTGGAATTCAGTAGTTAATAGAAGAGTTTTAGACGTGGTCAGTTATTTGATATAGGATGTGGTAGTTATTATGCTTGAAACCGTGGGTTATTCACTTAACTTATTTATTAATTACAACTCAATATTTATTAATTAACTACATCTCCCTATTTATTATTAACTTAACCTATTTATCAATTACTACTCAATATTTATTAATTAATTACAACTTCCTATTTATTAACCTAACATATTGTGCAACTCAATAATTATTTATTAACTTTAAGTTTATAACTTTTTTTTAAAATAAATTATAAAAGTTAGCCTACCATATTTAATTTAATTAGTTATCATACTTACAATATTTTATTTTAATATTATTAATATAACTGTAAATTGTATAAGGAAATACAAATCAAAACAAAAGATGCTACAAGAAAATGAGTATCATATAGATGGTCGACACATAGGATTAAAATATATCTTAGTCCATAGAGAAAAGTTGTAGAAGAAACTAAATCATTAACTAAAAGATCTAGGAAAATTAAATATTCCATAGAGAAAAATTGTAAATGATCATTAATTAAAAGATCTAGGAAAACTAAATATTCCATAGAGAAAAATTGCAAATGAAATTAAATCTTTAACTAAAAGATGTAGAAAAACTAAATAATTCAAATAAAAAATATATGTACCAAACTAAAAGCCAAAAATGACTAACCAGTCCGACATTTTCTTGAAGCAAAAATATAATTTAAGAAAATGTGTAATCAAGAAACATTATTTCAAGACATTTTCATGAAGTGCTACTTATGGCAGTATCAATTATATAATATATGATATATTATTATAATATAGAGTATAATATAATATAGTATAGTATTTACATATATTATTCGGTCGATTATGTTATTTCGGACATTTGATGTTCGAAACCGAAACCGACCGAAATAACCGAAATTTAATTCGACTACAATCAAAAACCGACCGAGTCGGATTCGGTTCGGTCGGTTTGTTCGATTTTAGTCGAAATCTGAACATCCCTAGTGACAACAGTGGTTGGACGATAAGAAATAAGTTGGAGTGAAGAACAAAGAATTGAACGTGAGTGACCGATGGTTCTACTTGTTTTGCCGTTTTTGTTATGTTGTAGTGTTATTTCTGGCCCTTCTTATTATGATAGTTCCTATCACTTGTTAGGAATATAGAAAACCATTTCAATAGCTGGATTAGAAAAGTTTCTTTGGTATACATAAAAAATGAAAAATGCAAAAATATTCTTAATTCTAATACTAAAAGAGCTTCAAAATAATAATAATAATAATAATAATAATAATAATAATAATAGCAACAAAAAAGAGTTTAGGCATGGCGCACCCACATCGTCGTGTCCGTCGAGGAGCGCCGAGAGCTCCTATGTGTCGATTTACCATTACAATGATTTTATTGTCCACCAAGACAAAATCGTAAGCGTTATAGAGTCCGACTAAGCCGAATTTAGTGTATCAATTAAACATCTATCTAAAAGAGTATCTACATGAGCCGGTAAAGTGATCTACTTCTCGAACTTTTTCTACATGACTTCTCGAACTTTTCGCTAAAAACTGGGGCATTGAGTTTAGCTCATTTAGTCCAATTTAGACGAATTTTACTCTAGTGTTTGCGGCTTGTAAAGATAATAAATGAAATATTTATAATATATATTAATATAATATAAATTAGAAATAAGATAGAATTTTAAGTGTTTAAATTGAAATTTATGTTTGTTTGTAACATAATGAGTTCGTCACAAATTTTGTTACTAACACAAATACAATTGTTTGAAGTACATTCCGTTTTGAAAGTATATTCCGTATCTAAATCCTTGTTACTATTGTAACAATTCAAATTCAGTTGCAAAATTTGGTTAGTAACAGCCCAATTTCTAGTAGTGATTTGTTTCCTTCTCATAATAGAAATATAACAATGTCATCTACTAATATTGGAGTATTATTATAGAGATGAACTTATTTGTTGAAAAACTTCTGTTAGAATTTTAGGTACCGAATATTCCAGATTTCACACGAAAATCAGAAATAAAATACGCAGCGAAAATAAATAAACACGAATAAACAAAATTTAGCCTACAAGTGAATATACACGTGTAGACTAAGGTCACATGCCAAAATTCCACTAGAATAAAATAATCACAAAATTTTTCATCCAATCCAAGATCATCTAGTGAACTACGAAAAAACACAAAACGCGAGTTCGACAATTATATGAACTATCACATCAATAAATATATCATGTCAAATAAAAAGATCACAATAATAAGGCTCCTGTTTGCTTGTGAGTGCTGAAGATTCCAAAAACTCAATTAAAAAAATAGTATATGGCCACGCTGCTGCTGCTTCCTTTTATTTCTTCTCAGCCGAATCAACCCCAAATCTCTACTCTTTTTTCTCTTTCTTTCCTAGCAAGACACCTAATAACACAAGGAAACCAAATAACAATAATATTGTACTAAAAATAAAACACCTAATATAAATAAATATTTGTACACAAAAAGAAATCGGCAAAGGAAAATAGAATAAAATTAACAAAAACATATTCAACAACTTCTATTTGTTTTACTCGAAAAATTTAATGATTTCGAGTTGCTTAATGAGTAACGTGTAGAGAATGGGAAGGTAGGACTTGTCGTGTTAGGTGTTGTTGCAAAGCATCTTACGTCCGTTGTTCTGGAGCTTGGCGCCAAATCTCCTGTGGTGGTTGACACAAACATTAATTTGAAGGTAAAATTCAAAGGTTTTTTCTTTTTCTTTTTCTTTTATTATTATTTTTTCCATAACACAAGCAGTTTTATTAAAACTTTAAAATACATATGAGAAGGTTGCTGCGAACCGGATAATCTCGAGCAAGTGAGTATTCAACAGTTATCATATAAGCTAGGTTTTCAACTATTGTTATAAGCTCGAAAATTACTTATAAGCTATAAGCTAACTTAATTATCAGCCATCAGCTAGTTTTACCAAACACAATCTATTATGTGAAAAACCACTATTGATTCATTTTTTTTTAAAAAAAAAAAAGAAGAAAAAAACCCAGTTTTCTTATTACTCGAGTAGATGATTGTTGTTCTTATCTACATGAAACAATTATATATCTATATATATAAAGAGGAGCAACAAAGCTTTAAATTATATTATCATGTATTAAATTTTATTCTCACTCCAAAATTTTCAACATTCAATTTCATTTTTAAGTTACAAAATAACTTGCTCGAATGCGATAAATTATGAGCGTAAACCAATCAAGGGAGTTACAAAATTGTACTCAAATTTTAAGTCATACCCAATCATGAAAATGGTCGGATGTATTAGCATAAAAAAATTGATTGTAACGGCTCTTCCATGGCAATTACTTGATCAAAATTAATTATTTTCTTAATTCATATTTTTTTTTCATGAATTAGATTATAATTTATTTTAGTTTTTATTTATATTGTTATCTTTTTAAAATATTCTTCTTTGTGCAAATACACAAGTTGATTACTAGTAATTATCTATATTGAACAATTGTTTCATATCTATGTGTTTGGTAATGACTTCTTATGACTCGAGTAGCTAATTGTTGTTCTTTCTTCATGAAATAATTATTCCAATTATTCTTCTGGTACTTATAAGTTATAAAATATGATTATTAAATATACAAAAATTATACAAGTAATTTTAGATTAAATTGGGTTCGAGTGTGCATGTACAGCCATGATTAATTACATGGAATAGATAATCGCAAATACTTACGTGCACCTAGGTACATCTTGCTAGGTGTGCCAAGGCAGAGAGTGAATGCACGTAAGAAAAAGGAGCGTGGCCTTAAAATGAAAATCCTGTCCAAATCCTTTCCCACGCGCAGAGAGAGAGAGATAATAAGGTATGCAAGTTTTTTTTTTTTTTGTTTAAAAAAGACAAGTGTCCAATATATATTGGATAATAAATTTTACATATCATATTATATAAATTAAATTATTATTCACATTTTATATTAAAAAATAAAAATAAAAATACCAAAATTCATAATTTTTCAATCTCTACAAATAGAGACCATATTTGATAAGTTTTGGAACACAATTAATTTATCATTTTTTATAATTAAATTATCTTTTTGGAAGGTGATGACACAAATATATAATAAGATGAATATGTTACATACTAAGATGCGTATGTTATATAGTAAAATGAACATGTTATAGAACAAGATGAAAATGTTATAATTTTACAGATGGAATTTAGATAAACATTTTATACAATAAGATGAACATGTTACTTAATAAGATGAACATGTTATAGAATAAGATGAACATGTTACATATTTACACAATAAGATGAACATATGAACGTGTTATAAAATAAGATAAACATATGAACATGTTATATAGTAAGATGAACATATGAACATTGGAACACAATTAATTTATCATTTTTTACAATTAATTTATCTTATTGGAAGATTATGACGCAAATATATAATTAGATAAATATGTTACATAGTAAGATTAACATGTTATAGAGTAAGATGAACATGTCATAGAATAAGATGAAAATGTTATATTTTTCAGAGATGAAATTTAGATGAACATGTTACATAATAAAATGAACATGTAATAGAATAAGATGAACATGTTTAGATTCCATATCTACATCACGGGCTCTCACATTATTTTCTCCAATTTCCACTTCATATATAAAATTCTGGTCAATTTCTTGCTCGACTTTCACTCGTTTAATGCAAGCATCTCCGCCCTGAAATAATAAACCATAATCTACAGATAAGAACTCAAATTTATGCAATAGTCATACTATAGGGAATGAAAGTGAAAAACTAGTAGAATGTAAAATAAATTTCATAAATTAGTCTTTCGATCGAATATCCTCCACCTTCACAAACCAAAATCCTCTCTAATAAGATGAAAATGTTACATTTTTCACATATGAAATTTAGATGAACATGTTATAAAATAAGATGAACATGTTACATAATAAAATGAACATGTTATACGATAAGATGAACATGTTACATAATAAAATGAACATGTTATAGAATAAGATGAACATGTTACATAATAAAATAAACATGTTATAGAATAAGATGGACATGTTTAGATTCCATATCTACATCACGGGCTCTCACATTATTTTCTCCAATTTCCACTTCATATATAAAATTCTGGTCAATTTCTTGCTCGACTTTCACTCGTTTAATGCAAGCATCTCCGCCCTGAAATAATAAACCATAATCTACAGATAAGAACTCAAATTTATGCAATAGTCATACTATAGGGAATGAAAGTGAAAAACTAGTAGAATGTAAAATAAATTTCATAAATTAGTCTTTCGATCGAATATCCTCCACCTTCACAAACCAAAATCCTCTCTAATAAGATGAAAATGTTACATTTTTCACATATGAAATTTAGATGAACATGTTATAAAATAAGATGAACATGTTACATAATAAAATGAACATGTTATACGATAAGATGAACATGTTACATAATAAAATGAACATGTTATAGAATAAGATGAACATGTTACATAATAAAATAAACATGTTATAGAATAAGATGGACATGTTTAGATTCCATATCTACATCACGGGCTCTCACATTATTTTCTCCAATTTCCACTTCATATATAAAATTCTGGTCAATTTCTTGCTCGACTTTCACTCGTTTAATGCAAGCATCTCCGCCCTGAAATAATAAACCATAATCTACAGATAAGAACTCAAATTTATGCAATAGTCATACTATAGGGAATGAAAGTGAAAAACTAGTAGAATGTAAAAGAAATTTCATAAATTAGTCTTTCGATCGAATATCCTCCACCTTCACAAACCAAAATCTTCTTTAATAAGATGAAAATGTTACATTTTCACAGATGAAAATTAGATGAACATGTTACAGAATAAAATGAACATGTTACATAATAAAATGAACATGTTATAGAATAAGATGAACATGTTACATAATAAAATGAACTTGTTATAGAATAAAATGAACATCTTACATACACAATAGGGTGAACATGTTACCAAAAAACGAAAATTAGTTGTGTTCAAAAACCTATCAAATGTGGTCTCTATTTATAGATAATGAAAAATTATGAATTTTGGTATTTTTATTTTATTTTTTTAATATAAATAATTAATGATATTTTAATTTATGTAATATGTCTCATTTTTTCATTAAAAAAGAAAATTAGGAGAGTGCACTACACCTTCTAAATTTTCTAGCTTTTTGAGCTTTTTGAGAATGAGGAGCGCGTGTAATACTGTCCTGGCACACCTAGCAAGGTGTACCTAGGCACACGATAGTGCAACTGGTAGATAATAATCCTACATTTAAATTTAAATTTAAATCCTACATTGATTGGAGTGACTTTTACTATATCCCTTCGCTATTCAACGCCGACCTTTTTTTCCCATAACTTTCTGCGCCACATTTAACGTCACTCGCTTCTCTACCCCCAAATATTCTCACAAAATCAGCAGCTTTTTACACTGCTTTTGTCCTTCCCCCCAAATTCACCCACAAAAATCCACCGCCCCGCCGCCGCCCATGGCGCTGAGCAATAACATCACCGCCATCGTAAACTTCGTCGCCCTCCTCTGCTCCGTCCCCATCATAGCCTCCGGCATATGGCTCGCCGCCCAGACCGACAACGAGTGCATCCACTGGCTCCGGTGGCCGCTCGTCGTCCTCGGCCTCGCCTTCCTGCTCGTCGCCCTCGCCGGATTCGTCGGCGCCTACTGGAAGAAGGAGGGCCTCCTCGGCCTCTACCTCGTCTGTATGTTCATCCTCATCGTCCTCCTCCTCGCCCTTCTCGTGCTCGCGTTCGTCGTCACGCGCCCCGACGGCGCGTACCCGGTCGACGGGATGGCCTCTCGCGAGTACAGGCTCGGGGGTTACTCGTCCTGGCTCAGGGATCGGATCGCCGACAGCGACAGCTGGGGGAGGATAAGGGCGTGTTTGGCGGATTCCCAGATCTGCACCAAGCTCGCCGGTCGGTACGTCTCGGCGGCGGATTTCTTCGCGGCGGATCTTTCGCCAATTGAGGTGAGGAAATTTCTCTTCCTTGTCTTCAATTTTAAACTCTTTAGGGTTTTTTGCGTTGAGTTTAGTTGACGAGCAATTGGTACTTTTAGAGATCTGCAAAATCAATGGATTGATAATTTTCATTTCAGGAAAAAGTTTAATTTTTTAGGATAATAAGTTGGATTTTCCAGTATTAGATGCGGTTAATTGAAATTAAAATATCTATTCCTCTACTAAAATTAGTTTTTTGATTTATGGAAAAAAAAATAAAAACAATAATTAATTGACACATTCCTCTCTGTCTTCCTTTAGAACATTATTTTGATAGGATGTGAATTTCTGCTATTGATGATTTTACATTGGTTAGTTTGATTGTTAGTAGGTAATTGGTAGTTTTCTTGGATTGCATTATTGAGTGAAAAATGTGATTGGATATGTCAAATGTGAACCACCGGTGATAGCAGATGGACCTACAGATAGTCAACATGTGAATATATAGTAAATCATACATTCTTGAGTGGAACAATTTAACCATTAGTCAGGTTAGACCAGTCATACCTTTATAATAAAAATGCATACTTATGTTATATATGTCCTACTTTCATTTAATTGTTCTTTAGAGCAAAACATTTTAGTCTGTTGAAAACAGTACAAGAGTATAACAATCTAACTATTAGGTTGCCTAATAGTAACCTTATAAGACTACTAAAATTTTAATTGGAAGCACACTCTTTGCATTACAGTATACTTTAGTCCAAAACTAATCAATCCAGCTCACTCCAGATTTGGACTGTCTTTGTTTACCTACCACTCTAATTTAATTGCATTTTTTGAAGATTTTAAAAAGATAAATCCAGCCTGTAATCTTTTCTAGTGTCCAATTAGTGGTGGACCCTTCACACTCTCCAGTCTTATGTAGTCATAATCTCATTGCTCTCAAAATCACCACCCAAACACATCATGTAAAGTAATTATGACCATAAATTGTATATACTGATAAAACTTTAACAAAGTTCTTTAAGTTTCCAGTGTTAGCCTCAAGATTCTACACATCTTTCATTATTTAATAGTTTTTCCATTTTCTTGTGTGTGTTTTTTTTTTTTCGGTTTAACAGTCGGGATGCTGTAAGCCTCCAATAATGTGTGGGCTCACGTACTCGACCCCAACAACTTGGGTAGGGACACCAAATGTAGCAGCAAATACCGATTGTGCCCTCTGGAATAATGACCCCAGCCAGCTGTGCTACAGTTGTGATTCGTGCAAAGCTGGCTTGCTCGGAAACTTGAGGCATGAATGGAGGAGAGCAAATGTCATACTCATTATTACAGTTGTCGTCTTAATTTTCTTGTATGTTATAGCTTGCAGTGCCTACAAAAACGCCCAAACCGAAGAACTTTTCCGCAGGTACAAACGAGGATGGGCTTAAAACCAAACATAGTTGCTGGAAAAAGTAATTCGTCGTAAGTGAAGACATGAGGCTGGGTTTTCTTGCTTTTTTTCATGTAAAAATGTTATTTGATGTTGTGTTTCTTGAAGAGTTTGTAGATATTCTTTTGTAGATTGGGTTTCTGCTGTGTTTAGAGTGTAAAAGTACAACATGTGGAACTTTAAAGGTAGGAGATGGTTATGGGTGGGATATAATGTTCAGATATTCTTGACTTGTAACTTGAAAAAGAATAAGAATCAATCCGAACCTTTTACCGTTCTTTTTATTTATTTATTTTTTCTCATTTTGGAAGAAAATTATTGTGTAAAGTAAACTTTTATTTTGTGCTAATCTATATATATATATAATAAGAATTAACATTTACCAAAAATAGTAGCAAAAAAATAGGTCAGTATTTAATGCAGCCTATAAATAGTAAGTTTTATTATTTTCCTTAACCTTTTCTTTAAAAATCATACAACATAAAATGTTACCTTAAATTTTGGGCTTTAGTTCATTTTATTATTTAAAAAATCCGGCTAAGATTTATTAAGTGTGTATGTTATTTTTAATTTTTTCTTATAAACAACGAACAACATTAAAATTCGGTCTCTATATTTATAAAATCTCAATTAAAATATAACAAAAGTTTCAGAATCTCGGTTTTTATATTTGTGCCTTTAAAAAAAATATTGAACGCTAAAAATATTCCTTAAATTTCATAATCAATCAATTAATCTTAATTTTTAAAAAATTACTATGTTTATTTTTTATAAATATGCATAAAGTAGAAATAATTAATTCATCTTTAGATATATAATTTATAATCTTAATATACTGTCATTGGTTGTAGACATTCATTACATGAATCATAAAATATTTTTATTTCATAAAATTATATATATTTAAAAAAATAAGAGAATTTCTTCGGATCAATCGGGTGATTGAATTAGGGTACTGACCAGGTTGATTGAATTACTTTTAGGTGATATTTAAAATAGTCAAAAAGTATGACACAACTTGGTTGGTCCCAGGTGACTAAGTTATGTATCAGTTCGACCATATCAAATCGATTATTGAACCTAATATAAATTTTATATTGGGTATATTATATTACGTGAATGTGATGTAGTTCAAACTTCGAATAATTGTATTAAGAATACTTTTATGAAAAGATGTTTAATGATTTATGAATATTTATATATCATTGTATTAATATTTATGTGAATTAAATAATATTTTATTATAATATTTATTAATTTACAGTAAACATAAGGTTTTCAGAACTAGACCGTCATCGAAACGATCAAGCTATTTTATTAAATCATTTGTGGTTTGTTTAGATTTTAATTTATAAACATTTTAATATATATATATATAGTACTTTTGTAATAAATTTAAATAAAATGTGTTACTTAGTTATCTAAACAATTTATAAATTCAAATGTTTAAACTAATTGATAAATAATTTATAAACCTCTTTTTTATTTAAATATGTAATTTTATTTAAAATAATTTTAAATATAACAAAATTTATTTAGAAAATCATATTGATCCTACCAGTCGAACCGACTGGTATTGACGGATGCGAGAACAAATATTTTATTGAAGCGAAGTAGACTGGTTATAAATAGGTTCTCGATCCATCCAGTCGGATTGTGTTCAACCCGGTTTAATTTAAAAACAATGGATAAATCATGATTAATGTTATTTATATATTTAATTTATAATACAATCGTAAAATTGTTTTTCCGTGCATCGCACGGGCCACACACTAGTATATTTCATGTAAAGTAAAATATAACGCATGTAAAGTAAAATATAACGCGGATGACTGAAGCCGAAAGTTAAATTTTGGCATTCTCAACTCTGGTACTCTGGAATAAAGTACTCTTTACACACGGGAATAGAGCAGACCTATGCAATTCATTTTCTATCTTAGCAGGGGTTAAATGTATCTACTGCAGCAAGTCCAATGCTAATAAAAATTATATCATCTATTTAATAGTAATATTGTTGTTAGCCTAATAGTAAACCGTTACTTTTTCACCATATATGCATACATTCAAACTGAAATGTGAAATGTCATACTGTTAAAAACAACGTAAACAAAAGTATGACTGTTCATAGCATAATTATAAACAACAACAACAACAACATACCCAATATATTCCCAACAGGTTCCCAACAGCATAATTATAAAGTTTTATTAAAAAATATATAATCGACCCGTTTAACAGCTAGACTACTTTATATTAAAGAATATATAATTGACCCGTTTAACAGCTAGACTACTTTATATTAAAGAATATATAATCGACCCGCTTAACAGCTAGACCACTTCATAACAAAATATTTGAGAACCAGCCGCATTAGCTGATTGAAAACCATGAATTATTTAGTGTACATTAAAAGAAAATACTTGCCTATCGAATGTCAGGTCCCAAATCTACAGCATAAAAATACAGATTAAATATAATGACCAGAGGCCTATATAAACAAGAATATGGCTATCATACATAAACTACTCACAGATAAGACCGAGTTTATGGAGAAGGACCATTTCCTGGATTTTTCTACTGGTTTTCCGTGATATGTACTTCGATTGCATCCTTAATTTTCTGAAACTGCAAGAAGTTATCTGAATAGGCTATCATCCGAAGATTTGCATGCATATGATATTACCATTCGAAAATAGAAAGTGCCTTCGTCATTTTCATATTTATTTATGAATGGAAAAGTAGAGAAAACAGATTTACTTACTTTGGCAAGTGAACACGGGAAGGCCTCGAGCTGCCCATCTGCCCCACGGAAAAAGTTGAAATACGGAAGAACCTTCACGTTCAAGTTCTTGCACATGGACTTTTGTTCTCGTCAGAATCGACTTTGATCAAGAACATGATATCAGAATGTTCTTTTGCTGTTCTGCAAAGCTGATAACATACTGAGATTACTACAAAAGCAGCATTACCTTTGATCACAATCATGACATAATTTGTGAAGAAAAATAAACAGCCCATTCTCTTGAAATTGAAGCATACAATAACTAGAAAACTAGCACTGATTAACTAAAATCAAGATAACATGACAATGCAAGGAAGTTGAAACAATAACGACAAAAATGAGATAAATGGCACCTCAATGTTTTCAATCTAAAGATGTTTCCTGGAGTCTGGACATACAACATTAATTTTGAATTTCTAAGTTTTTGAATGTTCAAAGGAAATCATATTGCATTGATTTAAACCTCAGCCTGTAAAGTAAACGATTTTTGCTCTTCTTATGTTTATCTTTTGTTTTTATTGCTACATGCATAGCATCCTTCTTCGAAGAATCAAGCTATTCACAAAATAGTATTGCAGTAATTTAGTAAAGCAAGAATTTTAACTGCGTATGCATGTTTAACATATTGAACTGTTTAAATTAGATTTTTAATTGGTATTTTCTTTTTATTTTTGAATATGTACGTCTATCCTCGAACCATTCAAAAATCTCATTGATTGCAAACTACGAACTCGTAGTGTCCATACATTGTTCTAAAAGCCATCTTAAAAAATATCATTCTCCTTAATCTTCAATTGGTGATATCCGGATGTCAAGTCAATTCGAGAAAATTTCCACTCCTCATAATTGATCAAATGAATCCTCAATTCTTGAAAAGGGATACTTGTTCTTCACCGTGAGTCGATTTAAATCTAGATAATCAATACACATCCTCAAAGTTTTGTCTTTCTTTTTCACAAACAGAATCGGTGCTCACCATGGTGATAGATATACACTTTGTCGAATAAACTTCAAATCTACTAGTTTTTCCAATGGAACGTTTAACTCACAATCGGCAGAAAATACATTGGGGGAACTTTTAACCGATAACCCAAACAAAAGTTTGCAGATGTACGTCATGAACTAAGGCACATTGTGAAAAGTCATGGAGAAGTTCGATCACTAGATTCCCAGAATGTCATATATGATATAATGACAAATTTATCTAAATAAGGGTGAAACACTCAATTCACCATATCCATATAAACACGGCAGGCACATTACTCAAACCAAAAGGCATTACTACAAACTCGTATTGTCCATACCTCGTCCAAAAAGCCATCTTCGGAATATCATTCTCCTTAATCTTGAGTTGGTGTGTTCAGATCTCCTCAATGGGAATACTTCTTGAAATCTTCTAAGATGCCACAAAGCTTTTCATGCATTTCATATACATACAATTACATGAAAGCAAATCAAAAGGAGAACAACAGTGAAATACAAAAGAAGCGAAAGCATTTGACCAAAAAGATATGACCGAACTGCCAACACAATCTTGAAACAAATTGAAAGAAAAATAAAAAAGTTGAATCCTTTATACGTTATGAGAAACTCTAGAAGCTAGTTAAAGAACTCTCATTCTTAGAACATGTACAGGCAAACTTGAGGTGTGTTTGCAGGGGAATCTTGTCATCTATATAGAAAGATTATAAATTTCTATGAAAGATTAGACTAACACTATTTGAGCTGGCTGGATTTGAATTAAAGAAAAAGAAAAGCTGCCAACATTAGTCAGATGGGGACATATCATGATATAATCAATGACAAATTGGCAGGATACATGACCTAAGAACTTCAAAACAACATGAAAGAAAAACAAGCTTGATTACTTATACGTGTTAGAGGCGGATTTCATGATTCAGCATCTGCCAACAATAAATCATATATAGACAAGAAATGAGCCATCTAGGCCATATATGGCTGTCGACTTTTAAGCTTCACATCCATATAGAGCAGGAAAAGGTCTTACACATGCAAAAATTCACACGAGCCTATAGCTTTAGAGAACCCAAACCCCTAGAGCATATAATTAGTGATACCTAATACTTACCATCTTCAGACTGCAATCAACCCAAGATATAGATATAAAAAGAAAATAATAACTATCGATTACATTAATAGAAGATTTCATTTGTTTCGTAATTATGCAAACGCCTTAGGAGCACACAAGATGCAACAAATCACAAGAAGACCCACTAGGAAATTTGCAAACGTCAAATAGCTAGCAGAAAAACAGTCTTTTGCTACACTTGAGGGTATGATTGAGGTGTCCTTGACTCGAAGAAATCAAAGATCGCAGACAAAAGAGAGAAAAATGGTTGGAGTATAATTACATTACCATAACAGGTTAGCGTTTGGAATCTAGATACGTTGCAAAGTTCATATTATTTGACTGGAAAAATCTATGATCAAGCAATTATAGTAGAGTTCCTGAAAACTTATCCATAAATTTCCCAACAACCTCCACGTAAGTCAAAACATATGAAGCTAATACAATGTATGACACTAACCAGTAACCCATTTTTCTCATTCCAACTCAAAAGTATATTACAAACTTACACAACAGTAAGCCGCACAAAACGTAAAAAGCTCGAACGAGAGACAAGACTTAACTGTGTTCTTACCAACTCTAAGCCAGTACACACACTAGCTACCACATCAATTGAATTTCAGAAGCGCTAGTTTTACCTTGAAAGACCCCAATTGTTTGCAGCATGGTACGGCAATCGGTGAGGCAAAAACACAACCAAGAGAAGAAACTTCAGAGAGGAAAACTGACCCTCGCTGATTCAGAGATGGGGCCCGCTGAAAAGAACTCAGAGACGAGGAGAGAAAAAACAAAGAATAAGACAACTTTTGAGAACTACAGCATTATCTGATCACATAAGCCATTCTATAAGTGTTCACATACGATCTTTGCAAAAAACACATTTTTCTTTTCTTATTCGAAACACACTTGTGCATGTGTATGTTTCACGATTTGGGTTTCTCCAAGAGAAGATCTTTTCTTTCCTATGTGCTACACAGTTCCAATATATATGCATACATAAATGTGGGTGTCAATGTATAAAGAGATAGAAGGCATGGATTCTTGGTAAACAATGGCCAAAAAAAAAAGTGTTTGGAAGATTTTTCTTGGCCCCTCACACGGTGCATGTTATTTTTTTCTATTTACGTCGGTATGCTGCAAGCCTCCAATGATGTGCGGGCTCACGTACTCGATCCCAGCAACTTGGGTGGGGACGCCAAATGTAGCAGCCAATCCCAACTGTACCATCTGGAACAATGACCCCAGCCAGCTGTGCTACAGCTGTGATTTGTGCAAAGCAGGCCTGCTCAGAAACCTGAGAAAGCCAAATCCTACCCTTAATGAGCTAAACTAGAGCTTAAACGAGCCGAGCTAAGGTAAAATTTTTAGAAAACTACATAAAAATCCATGTTCTTGAAAGCTTAACGAGCAGAGCCGAGGGCGAACAACTTTTTTCCTTTTCACAACTTTAATTGTGTATCCTTGAAGATTACAACAACAACAACAACATAACCTTTACTCCCAAGCAAGTCGGGGTAGGCTAGAGATGAAACCCAAGAGAAACACAAAGACTCGAACCGAAAGGAAGAGATCGAAAAAAAAAAAACGAAAAAAAAAAGAGAGAGAGAGAAAGGAGCAACAGTCACGGCTCTGGCACGTTGATAGCGAGCCTCCAAGCGCTCCTATCCACCGCTAGATCCTTGGAGATATTCCATCTATAAGGTCTCTCTTAACCGACTCTTCCCAAGTGAGTTTAGGTCGACCTCTACCTCTCTTAGCATCCTCGACCCGCTGTAGAACTCCCCTACGCACCGGTGCATCAGGAGGCCTCCGTTGGACATGTCCGAACCATCACAGCCGATGTTGAACCAATTTCTCCTCAATTGGAGCCACCCCGACCCTATCTCGAATATCCTCATTCCGGATTCTATCCCTTCTTGTGTGCCCGCAGAACCAACGCAACATACGCATCTCTGCTACACTTAGTTGTTGGAACAATATTGTTGTTGGGGAAATAATTATTTTGCAACATGCATTGTGCCAATTTTTAGGATTTGGCAAGTCAATCAGTCAATGTGCAGAATTATGCACTGCAAAAACTATCCATTGCTTTTTGTGAGACCTGATGCGTGGTTCTATAATTTCACATCATTCGCAAATCATTGTTATAGTAAGGTTTTAACAATCATGCAGGGAACACAAATGCTAGAACGCAGCACATCGTATTCATTACATGCAAAGGATATGTTCATGTACCTTCAATCTTTCAACAATAACCAACCACAGGCACAAGAATGAGAATCAGCATTCATTTAGAGATGACAGAAAACCTTCCCCTATTATTTGGAATAACGATGAAAACCTACGGAGTCAAAGAACCGGGAAGTACAATCTGTTTGTCATTCAAGGGAATGATGTCTGTAATATTACTACACGTTCTCACGAATGATCCACCGTGTCTCACAAATCAACAGTGCAGGGCAATACCAAACTTTTAAGCAATTCAGAACTTCATTAGATGCCGACTTTGCAAAACGAAACCCGTCTGGACACGAACTGCAGATCAACGGTCAACCCGCATGTTTCCAGATACTAAAATAGGCATCTTTAATGTTCAAGTAGACGAAACAATAAGTTTAGCCATGAGAACAACTCTAATGGGATGATGCTACTACAAGGAACCTCAACTAGCTCTTCTGGTAAGAACCATAAAAATTTGTATAAATGGCAATGGTTCGCCTTTTACCGGCAACACATACTGTTCGAGAACGAATCTTGAAGTAAACAAAAANAAAAAAAAAAAAAAAAATCTACATGTATCGACAATATCCATGTGGCCCATAATGACCTCAACTAGTTAGCCATGTTCAATCTGTATCCAAATAAAAAAAACCTTCAATTCCTAGGTAAAAGAACGCTCTTTGGAAACGAAACCGACCCATTGTTTGGAACCCCACTAATGTTCAAAATATCCGTCACCAAATTATAAATCTCAACATTCTCAAAGGACGGAACCTTCTTTCCCCTCCCAAACCGCGGGCCGTGGCCCACAAAAACCGTCCTCATGGAAAAAAACGCATTGTCATACCCGTGCGAACCCCCACACTCTTTCTTTCCCGAACTCGTCTGCTCCACCTTAAAACCCTCCTCAACTAACCCAATAATCGGCGGAATCCGATCACTCTCCCAATAGTGAAGCCTTCTCGGAAGCTCCTCCTTGAGATAAACCCTCAAATACTCGCCATTCTCGACTTTCCCCGACCTCAACCCCTCGTTCATCTTCCTCGCTACCTCCTCCGGCGAGATTCCGGCAGGCGGCCGGATAGCAAGCAATGGGCTGTACGAATACACCCATTCTTTCGGAATCTCCATCCAATCCGCCAGCTCATCCAAGAAAACCAATTTTCGGTCACATGTACCCACCATCCCATGGTCCCCGACTAAAATCACATTCACATCCTCAAAAACACCTTTTTCTTCTAAACCGGTTATTAGCCTCCCGAGCATTGAGTCAACTCCGGCAATGGCTTTTGTGATTCGCGGGTCGTCGGGCCCCACGTGGTGTCCCTGGCTATCCGGGTCCTCGAAGTAGAGCGTCATGAATGAAGGGATTTCATTGTCTGGCAAATCGAAGTAGCTAAGGACTGAGTCGACTCGGTTCTCAAAAGGCACCGAGCTGTTGTAAAACATGCAGTATTTTTCAGGGCAGTCCCAGAAGGCCCGTTTAACCTCGGCACCGGGCCAGAAATAAGTCGAGGCCTTCAATCCGTGGCGGGCCACGGTCTCCCAGATGGGCTCGCCAAGCCACCACTTGGGCTCGTGGCTCGACATACTGAAGAAATCGCCCGTTTTGGGATCGGTAAAGAAATTATTCACGATTCCGTGGTAGGCGGGGTACAGACCTGTGACGATGGAGTAATGGTTTGGGAAAGTCAGCGTCGGGAAGACCGGGATCAGGCCTAATCGGGCTTCGGTCCCGTTGTGGATTAGCCGGTGGATGTTGGGGGTATTTGTCTTGAATTGGTACCCGAAACGAAACCCGTCTGACGAGATTAGTAAAACCACGGGGTGCTTGAGTTTCGAAAGAGGGCGGGAGGTCTCGTCGGTGGAGTTCGGGTCGGGTGAGGACGCGTGGAAGAACAGGAAACCAAAGGCTATGGCGGCGGAGAGGGCAATACAGGTGGAGATGACGAGGGATATGAAAATAGCGGTGGTTGAGGGAGAGTTCCGGCGGGAATCCCAGGAGGAGGCGGCGTCCGTCCTGAAGGATAAGAGGGCTTTTCTGGCTGTACTAGGATGATCGTTTCCATCATCTTTCACTGAGGCGGGCAGTTGGGTGTCGTCGTCTTCGTCGATTGGGGTGAGAATAGGCGTAGAATCAGAAACCATATCAGTTACCGAGATTCTACAATTGGGTCCCCTGTTTGAGATTTTAGGTTTTCAGGGCAAAATTAGGTCAGGAAAAGAGGGATCAATGGGTGTGGAGATTTGAGGGATGCGAGAAATTAGGGTTTGGGCGTAATTGGGAATATAATTGGAAAGAGGAAAGGTAGTTGAGATGGAGCTGTTGAAGAAGGTGGCAAGAATTTGGAGTCAAAACGAAGGAAAGGTCGTTGGAGAAACACAATGCCTTCTGTTTCCAGGTTCTCCCCATGTTACTTCTTGCGGACTTTTTTTGATTTACACATAGCTTGTGTGAATTAGTATTGACCGTGGTGTAATTGGATAACTCATCTAAAAAAATACCAACCAAAATTCAATTTAATTTACTTTTAATCATAGTTTTTAAACCCGACCTGATAATCGACTCGTGCAGGTTGTCGGGTCACCGGTTCAACCGTCGGGTCATCGGATCAATTACTGAAACCGGATAATTAATTTTAAAATTTTTAAAATTATATATAGAGTATTTTTGTCATATAAATATACATAAAAGTAACAAAATTAAATATTTTGTGTATAAAATTTGTACATTAAAGTGTTAATAATATGTATCTCATGATAAATATTTACCATATAAACATATATACATAGTTTTATTTTTAAAAAACAAAAAAATAAAAAAATATATATATATGGACCGGATTATTGCCTCGGGCCGGCTTGGTCAAGGCCGGGTCGGTCGGGTTTTGATTGAGTTTGACCGGGTCCTTTGTTGCCCGTTCCAAATACCCCACCCGGACCGGTTCTGGCTCCGGGTCGACCCGTTTTTGCCGGTCCGAGTCACAAAACACTGCTTTTAATTCAATCNCAACAAAACTAATCAAAACTATAATTTACAACAAAACTAATCAAAACCAAATAAAATTCATATCATCGTTTTCAAACCGTAATATATTTATAACTAACAAACTTAAAAAAGTATAGTTAAGGAGTTAACTAACACCAATTAACCAGAAAACCTAGACCTACATTTTGACAGGCAGTAAACTTACATTTAGATAAATGTGTGAGCATGTATAATTTAACGGCTAAAACTCATACCCGACCCGGCAGGGCCAACTGGGTGATCGCTCAGTGCCCTCAAATTATAAGGGGCTCATTGTTTTTATTAAAGGAAAAATATATATTAGTACTATTCAGTTTTATAAAATTGAGTTTTATTCACTTATTTTCATACAACTATATATTTTTATCTTGTGTTACCTTGATGTGAAATAATCATGATAAGTTTAACTAATAAGAATTTTTAATAAATAATTATTTTTTAGACTTTGTTCTCTTACTTTGTTTACTCTTAATTAATATAAAAAATGTTTGTTGTATGTATATAATTCAATCATATTAGTGTGAAGGTGTATATTAATGAATCTTTTTGTTATATTAAGTTAGGTTGTGTGAATTTATTCATTTTAAAATGCGAGTTTCAATTTATTTTTTATTTGATTCTCATATTTTTTAAATGGTTATTGAGTATTTTGCAATAAAGATTCATTAAACTAGAATTGACTATTGTGGAGCAGAGTTAACTTAAATTATATGATTAAGGTTAAAGAGAGTTTGAAACTTTGGTTATTATATGTTCATATTTTTTTTCACATACAAAGTATGAAGGTGATCAATTCCTCTTGTTATTTTTCAAGTCATTTTTTTTAAAAAAAAATATAATTTATGAAATTAAGTTATAATTTTTTATCTTCACTAATTTTCTATCATATGATAATTTTTTATGGATCTATTTTTCAAATAAAAACATTACAAACTGTTTACCACATTTGGCCTAGGGCCTAAAAATTTCCATTTTCTAGGACCGGCTCTGCTGAAACTCCTTAGAGAAATATACACGAGGTAGAGTCAAATTTGACGTTGTTTGAGATTTGACAGTTGGACCAACTCCAACGGGTACTCATATTAAAACACAAAATAAAAACAAATGAGTAATTCACGTATTACACGATGACTTCTAATGACTATAAGAATATCGGATAATAACCCTGAATTTCTTACTGTGAAATGACTGTTACATCAGGCTTTCTATTATGCTGACGAGATCTCAATCAAAATAAAGCCCAAGGAAAGGGTCGAACAAGACAATCAACACAAGGGACCGGAGGGAAATGGCCGAAATTGATGAAAAGAAAAGGATATGGATGAGTTTATAAACATATTGGTCAAGGGATGGCTTTGGGTCCACTATCGTGATTTTCCTACCTCTAGTTAGGGTGTGATTGGATACCAATTGGTAGCTAATTTAACTGATTAATTACTGGTAAAGTAGATATATTGAACTAGTTTTCAACTAGATATGAATTTGTCATGCTTCATTTGGGCCCACGAAAATTCCACTTCCGCACTGCTGTGACAGCAAAATTGTCGAAAATAAATAAATAAAAGACATGTGGTTTTGGTGGTATTGGTTTGAAAAATTGGGAGCTCTACATGTATGGTATCCAATGTTTGCAGGTGGTTTTGGCGCCTTGGGGCGTGAGCAATGAATTGGCTGAAACTTTACAACCTATTGTGGGTCCTTCACAAAACCAATCAATTTATATCTAATAACCAACCTAACAGTACAAATCAGTCTAAAACCAATTTTTTACTGGTTTAATTGATATTCAATCGCCGCCTTAGGCGTCATCGGTGATGTGAAAATTGTCTCTGGATTAGACATGGCCACAGGCCGTGTTGGGATCTGTGAGGATCTCGTTATGTACAAATTACGAATTCAATAGCAAACGTAAACCTATGCGCAGCGGATCTAAAGGTTTGACGTAGAAAACTTACGGCTTAAAATTAATGTAGATCTGGTTGACCACGAACAAGATCAGATCAAAATCGGATCAAACGGGTGCAAACAGATGAAGATAAACTTTGC
Organism: Striga asiatica; assembly: GCA_008636005.1. Classification (NCBI taxonomy): domain Eukaryota; kingdom Viridiplantae; phylum Streptophyta; class Magnoliopsida; order Lamiales; family Orobanchaceae; genus Striga; species Striga asiatica. The sequence goes on from BKCP01005072.1 coordinate 605,541, forward strand.
AGCTAGCGAGCTCCCGACGGCGCGTGAGGGCGCGTGCAGCGTCGGACGACGGCGATGGAAAGATCTCGTCGAGACGGTCGTCTGGGTATGCTGTGCGCCTCAATCGGACCTCTGGTTAGTTTTGTAGGATAAAATATATTTCGTCTCGGTTTAACTACATTTCTTCTACCGTATTACTCAATACACCATTCTTCAACTTGTACCAGTGGAGTAACAAGAAGAAGATAAAGCTCAAATGAGATCTAGAGAGAAAGAGAGTATGGGCGGCGTGTTTGTCTCGTGAATATGAGATGTGTTCTCTTCTCATGAACTTAATGATGTATATATAGAGCTACAGAAGGACCTTTAGGAGATTAGGAAAATGGCTCCTTAATTAATTAGACTAATTGTGGGCAAAACCCACTCCTCTAATTAATTAAATAATATTGATGGACCACCAACATTATATTATTGCACTCCATTTTCCTAGCCCACTCCAATAATAATTACTCGATTTACTTCTCCATGTTTAAGATATAATGCCCATTAATTAATTCGATTACTGACAATAAAGAATTAATTAATTTATTATTATTTCATCGAAGCTAGCGCTCGTTCATCACTTCTTATTATGTCGGAACTTAATCCACCGCAGGGTTTAGCATAACAATCCTTCATGAACTCACTCCGGGGACATCATCAAACTAACGCACATGGTGATCGTAAATATCCTAACAGCACATCCTACATATAATAATATTACCCAAAACAATAAGAATATTGATCTAGTGAACTGAACCTCAATCAAGTGAATCAAAGTAATATATATATTATATATATCTGTCTATTTAATATCTTACGGGTTAAGAGAACGCAGTAATTAACTGAGGCCTAGTTCATTTACAACTCAATATAAAATGAACTTATCCTCTGTGGGATCCTGTTCAATACATAAATGTACTAGTGCAACTAATCAGTCAAGACAAACTGTATAGTTGACATTACAATCGTTCGGATGGGGTGTTCATGTCCATCTAGGTTGTGGTTGTGAACAACTATTCTTGTTCGTAAGTAACTGATAGAGTGATCTTCGGTTCGCCCGACCCACTCTATCTAAGTGCAGAACAACAAAATTTACAATATGCGTGTGTGCATGATCAACTACTATTAAAAATTAATTAATCATCATCCAAAAAATAATTTCAACAAAAATAAAATCACTCCAGAAACCATGGGAAATTTATATATAAAAAACAAAAAAAACACAAGTGGACACAAATAAAAGCAAAAAAAAAAAAAATCTGGACCAAAATAAAAAATACATATTCTGAGAATACGTTTTCTTTACAAATTGTCAATGAAAAACGTATTCTCAGAATACGTGTTTCAATGAAAAACGTATTATGTAAATACGTTTTTCAATTAAAATTACAAAAAAAACGTATTTTCAGAATACGTGCTTTTTATTTATTTCCACAAGATTTTTTTTTGTTTTGTTCTTGTCCACTTCATTTTTAATGGATATAGATTGTATGCTGTAATTACCCAAACGATAGAAACATAACAATTAAATAAAAAAAGGGAAAAATCCATTCAAATTAATACCGACTGCCATGGCCACCAGTCCGCAAGCGGCGTCAAAAGAGAGAGACTTTGCTGAAAGTGAATCATTTGTGGGGACGCAAAAACCCAGGCTTTAAAATAAGTATTTCCCCTCTTAAATTAATTAATATATAAGTCGGAGCAATATACTCCAAAATTCAAATACAGAAAAGTTGAAGTCTTTTTCACAGAGAAAGGAAAAAATGATGGGGGATTTGTACAGCGGCGGCGGCGGGCTGTTCAGGGTTTCGATGTGCGGCGGCGGCGCGGAGGCCCGTGAGATCGAGCAGCTGTCGAGGGAGGGAAGTCAGTACAGCCTCTCGACCGGAATTCTTCCTTCTCTTGGCGCTAGAAGTAATCGCAGGGTCAGGCTCAGTCCTTACATTGTTTCACCCTACGACCGCCGTTACAGGTACCCATTTTTCCTTTTTCTTCTTCTTCTTCTTTTTTCTTTTTTT
>BKCP01005072.1:608868-620050 GCA_008636005.1 Striga asiatica
ATACCGTATAACTCGTTTAACTTGGTTTGTGTAGGTTACCCTTTTTACAGTTCATTGTGCGGCTTGCTTTAATTACTTGCTCGCTGCCCGTTATCACGACAAGCAAAAGACTTGGATTGGAGCAGTTATGGAGAATTTTACCGAGCAGAGCCTTTGGGTCCGTTACGTGACTTCGGTCTACTGGTCGATTACGACCCTCACGACTGTTGGCTATGGAGATTTGCATGCTGAGAACACGAGGGAGATGATTTTCGATCTTTTTTACATGCTTTTTAATCTGGGACTAATGGCATACCTCATAGGAAACATGACAAACCTTGTTGTGCACGGGACTAGCAAGACTCGGCAATTCGTGCGTGACATTAGCACTATATTAAATTAAAATTGGATTTTTTTTTATTTTTTTATTTTACGTGCTTGTAGCTGATTTGAAAATTTGATTATTATTATTATTTATTTATTTATTTATTTATTTATTTATTTATTTTTTTTATTCCAATAGAGAGATACGGTTCAAGCGGCCACAAGTTTTGCTCTGAGGAACAAATTGCCAGCTGGTCTTCAAGAGCAGATGCTTTCACATTTGTGCTTGAAGTTTAGAACCGATTCAGAGGGTTTGCAACAGCAAGAGATTCTTGATTCTCTTCCAAAGGCCATTCGGTCGAGTATTTCACATTTCCTTTTCTACTCTCTTGTAGACAAGGTATACTTGTTTCGTGGAGTCTCGAACGATTTACTCTTCCAGCTGGTAAAATATGAATGTCTCTACTATTTGATTTTTTTTTTTTTTTTTTTCCCNTTTTTTTTTTTTTTTTTTCCCGCTATTTTCGTCATTGTCATAATCATATTTTTGTTTTGCGGTTCCAAAGGTCTCCGAGATGAAGGCTGAGTATTTCCCTCCAAAAGAGGATGTAATCTTGCAGAACGAAGCACCAACCGACTTCTACATTCTTGTAACAGGGGCAGTGGTAATATTTGCACTTTAGCCCTTTTGTTATTTATATTCTCAATTAAACAGTGTAACTAGACTAACCTTTGGAGTAGTTTTTCGGTTTAAGCTTTATTTTTCTTATGTATCACCAAACCCATGACATATAATTTTTGCTTCACAGGAACTATTGATTTTGAAAAATGGAGTTGAACAGGTAACTCCCGATTTTTTAAATTTGTCGATTTATTTATTATGAAAGCTGCACGAGCATAACCACAATGAACTAATAATTGCAGGTTTTTGGAGAAGCCAAAGCCGGAGATCTCTGTGGCGAAATTGGTGTACTTTGTTACAGGCCTCAATTATTTACCGTGCGAACAAAAAGATTAAGCCAGTTATTGCGTCTTAATCGTGCCACATTCTTGAACATTGTTCAGGCCAATGTTGGAGATGGCACAATTATCATGAACAATCTTCTTCAGGTACACATTTGCCTAAGAAAGAATTATCCTTTATTTCCATTAGGGTCTTATAAAATTTTTGACGACAAGTTATACGGTAATGTATTTTTTCATTATATCAGCACTTGAAAGAATTAAAGGACCCTATAATGGAGGGAATTCTGTTAGAGACTGAAAATATGCTTGCACGTGGAAGAATGGATTTACCTCTAACTCTGTGTTTTGCGGCACATAGAGGAGACGATTTGCTTTTGCATCAATTGTTAAAGAGGGGTCTCGATCCTAATGAGTCCGATAATAATGGAAGAACAGCTCTCGTGAGTGTATCTCATTTGTTATGTGAATTTTTTTTTTATTTTTTATTTTTTTTTATTTTCCATTTTCTTTAATTATCGACTTTCTGATTTTCCTTCGTGGGTTTCATTTATTCAGCATATAGCTGCGGCGAAAGGAAACGAGAATTGCGTACTTCTTCTGCTCGATTTCGGGGCTGATCCAAACAGCCGAGGTAAATCGTAATTTAATATGAAAACCCTTGAACATGCTCATGGTAATTTTTTTTCTTTACTTGATTTAGGTGTCAAGCTAAACTTTTTATCCAATATCCTGAATGAAATGAGCACAAAGAGTTTTTTGACTTGAGTGTGTATTAGTGTTAATGACTCATGGTAATGAGTTGATACTTGATATGGCTTGTATTTGAAGTTTCATCTCGGAAATATTCCAAACATAGAAAGTTCTGTTAAAAAATATACAAAATGAAAAGCTGCTCAACGTTGAGTTTGGAATGGCAGATGTCATTCATACCTGTTGCAAGATCTATAGACATATTAATTTAATCAATCATTAAACAAAAAAAATAACTAATTTTCTTACTTCATTTCATGTTGCATTTTTCTATTCCTTCTTGAATTATTACTTATTCTGTAACCGACCTTAGTTGTGACATTAATTATTTTTGTTTCAAGTCAATTATACATGCCTAACAATTGAAGGAGTCTGTTCTATCCATGTAGGGACCTTAAATTGTGTTACCTTGTGTTATCAATTATCATGTTATCTATTATGTGATCTTAACAAAACTAATTAACTTATAACTAAGACTCGCTAATTTGTGCTTTTGTCATTTGCATATCGATAATCATGCACGTTCTAAGCTACTCTGTCGGTTTATTTATTTTTCCATCGAACACTAACTCGGCAAATTTATCAGATGCTTTTAACTTCTAGTCGTAATTTTCTTATAAGTAGTTCTTCTCTTCTCACAAACAAATATGCTTATTCGGGCTCACAGAAGAATTCGTTTTTCAACAATATAGTTGAAAAATGTTCAAGTAATAAACATTTCAGTGTTTCATTTAATGAAGGCAGTTGTACCGACTGTTGACCTTTCCATATTTGTACTTTTCTTGTGTTAAGAAAAACTGCCCCATGACTGAAGGTACTGCTTGCATATCAGCACGTACATCTGGATCTGGTCTTTGGGGTCCCTTTACTTTAATTACACAATTATTGCAATCAATATATTAAAAAACAAAAAAAAAAAAACTGAAAAATAGTCAAAACATTTCAATTTACTGTCATTTTAATCTCCACACAAGTTGACTTTTATGGAGTCTACTTGTGTTTAAACTATCCATATCCTCTTTGACATCTTTGCCAGATTACTATAATTAACTAACCTTGCTTTAAATAATGGACACATCCCCATGACCCTAAAATCTTAAGAAATACTACAGCCTCTCATAAAAACTGCATTACTCATTCTGTTCCCCTAGAAACTCTCAAGGGCCGATTTTAGGGGGATTGGCACGATGCGAAACACAAAAATGACATGATTTAGGGCGTGGTTGTATATAAATATATACTGCCAAAACGAGTTTTTTTTGGTTAATCAGAGTTAATTTGAAAAAGAGTGGTATAGTTAGTTGTTAGTGGAATTTTGAGTTTGTATAAAAATAATATTTAAAATAAAATAATTAAAGTTGATTTGATGTGAAAGTAGGAGAGAGATAATGTGAAACGATGAGTAGTTAAAACTATGTGAGTGGATGAATAGTGAATTAAATTTAATGTAATGTGTAAGATTGATTGATTAGTATTGTTTAATTATATTTAGTATTGACGATAATGGAGTTGAGTTAAAGTTAGAATTAAATTTTGAGTATGAATTGAGTTTTATTTGTATGCAAACACACCCTTAGAGAGATAATAGCACGATGAACACAACACCACATGACTTGACTCGAAACACGACATGAAAAACGCGAAATAAAAAATTTAGTTAAATTTAGACCGACATGATTTGTCGATTTGACGCGGACAATCTCATTAATCTAAACAAATTTTTTTCCCCTAAAATGCAGATTCCGACGGAAGCGTCCCCTTGTGGGAGGCCATGGTCAACTCTCACAAGCCTGTGGTCAAACTACTCTCAGAAAACGGGGCAAAGCTCACTCCCGGCGACGTAGGCATGTTCTCGTGCACGGCCGCCGAACAAAACAAGCCCGAACTCCTGAAAGAGATCATCCGCCTCGGCGGTGACATCACCCTCTCGAGGGACGACAACGGGTCCACGGCCCTCCACGTGGCAGTCTGCGAGGGCAACACGAATATCGTCCGTTTTCTCCTCGGGCGCGGGGCCCGACCCGACCGAGCGGACGGGAACGGTTGGACCCCGCGCGACCTGGCTGAGCAGCAGGGCCACGACGACATCCGAGAGCTCTTCGACTCCCATCAACGGGCCCGCGCGATCGAGACAGCTGTCTCCGCCCCGGCCGAGCCCAGCCGTGGGGTCCGCTTCATAGGGAGGTTCAGGAGTGAGCCCGTCTTGCTTCCGGGACCACCACCCGTGGGGCCCAACGGGCTGTGGGGGGGCCCGCGGTCAAGGCGGAGGGTTAATGACTTTTGTAATTCTTTGTTTGGGATGATGTCGGCAGTGGGGGGGTCCGCCGGGGAGTTTGGGGTAGCGGAGAATGGGAAATATGTGGCTCGGGTGACCGTGAGCTGCCCGGAGAAAGGGGATAGTGCGGGCAAGCTTGTGGTGCTTCCGGGCAGCTTCCGGGAGCTGATGGAGATTGGGGAAAGGAAGTATGGGGTTTCGGGCGGGTCGGTTTTGAGAGAGGATGGTGCTGTGATTGACGATATTGAGCTGATTCGAGATGGCGATCGTTTGGTTTTCACGAGTGGGACAAATTAGTGTTCATTTTTTTATTATTATTTTTTTTTTGGGACTGCAAAGCAGTCTGGTTTCCTAACTTTCGATGTATCGTGTGCCTTATGTTTACTTGTTTTATTAACATACATAGGTTCCTCCACACGAACAATTCTTTTGTGCTTCAATGTAAATTGAAATCGATTTCTTCCTTTGTATCTGGTGTTCATACTCCACAACCACACGAACAATTCTGGTGTATAGTTGTAACAGATAATTATGGAAGTTAGTTTCTATGGCTATATTTTGTATCTAGATATTTGAATTGATATGATTTTATCTCTTGTAATCTCTATATATTTTCTGTAAAAACTCATTCGGCGAGGAATACAACAGACTCTTTCTTCTCTATCATGTTCTCTCTTGTGATTTTAGTATGGTATCAGAACGGTGAATTTCGTCACCAACAATGTGTCTAAAAATTCAATTCACCATCACTATATATTTTTCTTTTCTCCGTCACCATGTCTTCCGGCATCGTGACTCCTTCAAATCAACCCACTAATTATAAAACTATCTCATCTTATAATATCACGTCAAGTGATAACCCCGGATGTGTGATCTCTACGGTTCTTCTCACCAGGCAAAATTATATTGAATGGTCGCCTTTGCTTCGGACGACTCTCCAGGCACGAAAAAAATTGGTTTCCTTGACGGTTCCATCCCCACACCGGCCGACGACTCTCCGGTTCTCGAAGATTGGTTTGTCAATAACTCCATGTTGATTTCATGGATAAAGAATATGGTTGATCCATCGCTTCGACACTCCATCCTTCAAATCAAACTCGCCAAAGAATTGTGGGACCATCTTCGCCGTTGCTTTTCCGTTGTCAGTGGCACTCGAATTCAACAATTAAAAAGAGATTACAATTCAAAAAGGTATGACGATCAATGCATATAATGGCAAGCTGCGTACATTATTCGATGAATTAAACTCATATCAACCACCAATCACATGTACCTGTGGACATGCCCGAGAATTTGAGGCTCGTCGAGATGTTGAAGAGACACACCAATTCTTGTTAGGCCTGGATAGAGAAGTGTATGGGTCTGCCCGCCTCTGGCCTTTTAGCCCAAGATCCATTTCCCTCTTTGGACAGGGTTTATTTCATTTGTCCTCTCCATCTGCTCCATCAGCTGATGTCATGAGCTTCGCCACCAACGCAACACGCCAAACGTCCTCTCGGTCATCTCGTTCTTCTAGCCAGTGCAACATTTGTGGTCGATCAAGACATGATGCGACGGTTTGTTTCGGGTTAAACCCTGCCCTAACTGCAACCGGACGGGTCACGATCCTCGTCGCTCCTATGAAATCGTCGGCTATCCTGCCGGCACCTCTCAGACGGCTCCTACAGGCGCATCTTCGACGACGCAAGGACACTCGAACAGCGCCACCAACTCTTCAGAGGGTTAATTCCCTCTAATTCGGCCAAAGCCCACGTTGCAAGTGTTATTGGGACTATTGGGATTAATCATGTTGGGCCCAGTCTTGTTAATCCTCCTATCCAATTTTGCCTATATGGGGGCTAATTCAGTCCCGACATCTACAGGTTTGAGTTCGGATCAATGGCAGGCGTTAGTTAATCTTGTGCGTTCTAATAATTTTGACCTTGCTGTTTCTAATCATTTGACTAGTAAGGATTATTCCTGTGGTTGGATGTATGATTGTGGAGCTACACATCACATGACTGGATTTTTTCAGTATCTTGTTGATATTTGTGATATCTCACCTCGACCAGTGCAGCTTCCTAATGGGCAATTGACTATTGCGAGTAAAGCCGACAAAGTTCGTCTTAGTCAAAATTTGGTCTTGATTAATGTCCTTTTTGTTCCTAGTCTTAAATGCAGTCTCATTTCGTGATATCACTTACTGGATGATCATGGGTGTACATCCCACTCCACTAATGTTGATTGCCTAACACAGGACCGTACTACGAGGACGGTGATTGTCCTGGGTGAACAAAAGGGGGGGTTATATTTTCCAGATCCTATGAAGGCGGTTACAACTAGAGTAACTGTTGGCAGCTCTGTGGATTTGTGGCATCAACGGTTGGGACACTCACCCCCACAGGTTATTGGGAAACCATGTAATTTAGCTCCTAATGTTAGCAGTTTTAATAATAAAGTTTGCGATGTCTGCTATCGTGCCAAGCATACTAGAGATTCCATTCCGTTGAGTGACAATACTAGTTTCGAACCTTTTGCTTTTATTCATTGTGATTTATGTCGAGTCCCCTCGTTTTCTGGAGCAAGATATTTTTTGGCTGTTGATGATTTTTCTCGAGCTGTGTGGCTTTATTTGTTGGATGACAAAAGTTGTGTTTCTGCTACTCTTTTTTCCATGGTGCAACGTCAGTTTAATGAACTTGTGAAAGTTGTTAGAAGCGATAATGGGACTGAATTTACGTGTCTCACTCATATTTTTGGGAAAACGATATATTACATGGGACATCTTGTGTTGCCACACCCCAGCAGAATGGTCGAGTAGAACACAAACATCTCCACAATGTAGAGCGTGCTCTGCGTTGTCAGGCTAACATGCCCATTGAACTTTGGGGACACTGTGTCTTGGCTGCCGGATATTTAATCAACCGTGCTCCCACTGAAGTATTACATGGGAAAAGTCCCTACGAGGTTCTTTTTGATAAACCACCGCATCTTAAACATCTTTGTGTTTTTTGCTATGCTATGTTCATAATTTGGATCATTCGCGGGATAAATTTGCTAGTCGTAGCAAAAAGTGTATTTTTGTGGGCTATCCATTTGGGAAAAAGGGCTGGTCAGTTTTCAATCTTGACACTCGACAGTTTTTGGTTTCTCGAGATGTTAAATTTTGTGAGGACTAGTTTCCTTTTTCTATGTGCTTCTGAGTCTGATTCTGTACCACTTTCTTCTTCTACATCGTGGCCTGCTATTGATGATACGTCGTCCCCTGTTCATGATTCTGATTCTGAACCGGTCACCTCTCTCGACCCAGCATCCTCACCTTCTTCTAGGGATACTAAGGTAAGGGGTGATTCTATGGTCTCCGCTGAGCTCTTAGGACGTGGCCACTGGACAAAGTTTCCTTCTGTCAGACTACGAGATCATGTCACCAACACTATTATACCCCCCTCCGTTCACTCCTCAATCACTTCATCGTCCTCTGGTACACCTTATCCTTTAGCTCATTTTGTTGATAGTACTGCTTTCTCATATGCCCATAAGACTTTCTTGACAACAATAGAGGCATCTGTCGAGCCGCGGACTTTTACCGAGGCCATAGCGGATTCTAATTGGCGTTCCTCCATGCAGTCTGAAATTCAGGCTCTTGAGAACAATCATACCTGGACTCTTGTTCCTCTTCCTCCTGGTAAAAAAGGCTATTGGATGTAAATGAGTGTACCATATCAAACACCGTTCTGACGGGTCTATTGAACGTTACAAAGCTCGTTATTCTTGGGAATAATCAGCTGAGGGTATTGACTATACTGAAACTTTTGCTCCCGTCACAAAAACGTGACGGTTCGAGTTTTCTAGCTGTTGCTGTTGTGCTGCCCGACAGTGGGAATTACATCAGATGGATGTTTATAATGCATTTCTGCATGGTGATCTTGATGTGGTGTATGAAATTGGCTCCTAGTTTCCGAACTACGGCCTCCGGTCTTGTTTGTTGTTTGAAACGGTCCCCGTATGGTCTTAAACAGGCTCCCCGGTGTTGGTTTGCGAAACTCACTACGACACTTTGACAATATGGTTTCCGTCAATCTTATGCCGATTATTCTCTTTTTATCTTGTGCCGCGATGGTATTCAGCTGCACGTTCTCGTGTATGTCGATGATCTTATCATCTCTGGGAATAACAGTGGGGATATTTCTTCCTTTAAGGCTTATTTACGCCGTTTCTTTCATATGAAGGATCTCGGCATTTTGAAATATTTTCTGGGCTTGGAGGTAGCTCGCAAATCCTCTGGCATTTTTTTTTTGTGCCAGAGGAAGTATACTCTTGACATATTATCCGAGGTTGGTTTTCTCGGGGCTAAGCCGGCCTCGTTTCCACTAGAACAAAATCACCAAGCGGATGTCACTAGTTCACTCTCAGATCCACAAAAATACAGGCGTTTGGTTGGAAGGCTTATTTATTTTGCTGTCACCCAACCAGATTTGTCTTATTCCGTTCATATTTTTTCTTAGTTTATGCACAATCCTCTCTAACCTCATTGGGATGCTGCTCTTCGAGTTGTGCGTTGGCCAGGGCATTTTTTTCGCGTTGATTCTGATTTACGCCTTACTGCTTGGTGGGACTCTAATTGGACGGGTTGTCCACTTACACGCCAATCTCACTGGTTGGATATCCAACTCGGATCTTCGCCTATCTCCTGGAAGACGAAGAAGCAGTCTACTATTCCTCGCTTTTCCGCAAAAGCAAAATATTGTTCCATGGCCTCTACCACTTGTGAACTGACATGGTTGAAATCCCTTTTGGGATGTTTTAGTATTGATCATTCATATCCAGTTTCTCTCCATTGTAACAGTAAGGTTGCCTTGCATATTGCCTCTAATCCTGTGTGTTTCATGAGCATACTAAACACATTGAGATTGACTGTCATTTTGTCCGTGACGCACTATTGAAGGGTTTTATTGCTCCTAATTACATTTCTACCACGGCTCAACTGACAAATATTTTTACTAAAGCCTTGGGTGGACAGGAATTCACGAACTTTCTCGGCAAGTTGGGCATTCAGAATCTTCATGCACCAACTCGAGGGGGTATAACAGATAATTATGGAAGTTATTTTCTATGGTTATATGTGGTATCTAGATATTTACTTTGATATGATTTGATATGATTTTATCTCTTGTAATCTCTATATATTTTCTGTAAAACTCATTCTACGAGGAATACAACAGAAACTCTTTCTTCTCTATCTATCATGTTCTCCCTTGTGATTTTAGCAATAGTGTATAGTATATATCAATGTAGATTGATTGATATCTTTTTCTTTGTCCCTGCGAGGCCGTTGTTTATGCTGTTTGGTATGTGTGTCTGAAAAAGGAAAATGATATAAGGCAAGGGAACAAAAAGAAAATGAAGTTACTCTGGTATTAAGAGATTGTCACAGATGTCTGTGGAGGCAGTGAAGATAATATAGATACAATGGCAGCTGAGTCAATCTTCCATTGCAGCAGGTGACCATGGCATCATAGTTATTTTGGCAATGTACTCTGGTATGTCGCGAGACTGATGTTCTTCTCTCTGTCTTTTCCTGAAAGAAAAAAAAAAAAAAAAAAANAAAAAAAAAAAAAAAAAAAAGTTTTTCCTGCATTAGTAACATGGAGGAAAAACGACAGACACGTTTAACTTGATGTTTCACTTTCCAGAGAGAGAGTATTGAGTAGCCATCAACTAAATTACATACCGTGGTTCTTTCTGTCTGGTGAGCAGAACAAATACTCCAAAACCGAGAATGACAGCAATTTTTACTACCTGTTATGTAAAAAATACATGAACTTGTCACATGAAGTTTGCTGCAGTCAATATGGGAACTTGACTATATAAACAAAACTAATCAATGCCTAATCATGATCACAAGTAGTAAATGCTACCTGTCCAATGTGGCCATTGGATGAGCCATCTGGCGGCTCGGAAACTTTGTCCTCATTCTTTCCACTCTTACATTCTGCTCTATTCATCTCATTCTGTTGGGAGCACATAATTTTGTAGTTGTCTATTAGACATTATATTCTACACTTTTTTTTTTTTTTTTTTCCTATTCAAGATTCAAGAACTGTACCTTATCCTGAACTTCACTTCCTGATGAACGAGCTTCTTTTGCTTCAGTATGGTTACATCCTAGCATCCTCATAACATGCTTACCTGCAGTTGTGACACACAATCTTCTCGTGTTATCTGGAAATATCCACGTACCAAAGCCTAGACAAGGACTATATCTTCCCTCTTCGGAACATTCTAGAGAACCTTCGGATTTTGCCCTGGTTCCTCTTCTTCTACTCTCACGCCCGATTCCTTCTTCGCCTGAATTTCCGGAAGAATTTACAGTCTCCGTAGAAATCGTTCTTCCGGAAGTCGTTGCTTTTCTGGAAGAGGTCTGCCTTGCTAAATCGTACGGTAATTTGTCGAGTTCCTTTACAGTTTGTTCTCTACAAGATTCTGTCTTTACAGCTAAATCCGACTCTCGTGGGGCCTCCGTCAAATGTTCGGTTGTAAATCTGTTGAGTCGGAATGGTACAGATGGCGCTTTCTTCAGACTTTTATCCTCGCGTTTTAATAATCTGTTTAATTGAGATGGCACGGATGGCGTTTTCTTCAGAGATTTCACTTCCTGCAGAAAAAAAAGAAAAAACTACTCCATTCTTTCTGTACTGAGTATGAAGAACTAAACAAATTCAAATAAATATTACACTTTCCACCCCTACTAACTATATGTCATGTTTATATAGTATATTTTTTTTTTTCAAGTCTAATAAAACATTTTTCCTGTATAAATCAAGAAAAGTTCTAATAATTTTTCTCTTCTTCTTCTTCTTCTTCTTCTTCTTCTTCTTCTTCTTCTTCTTCTTCTTCTTCTTCTTCTTC
>BKCP01005072.1:629966-642392 GCA_008636005.1 Striga asiatica
CAGGTTCAGGTTTTTCAATCAATTATTGAGGGTGATTTGTAACGGTTCACATACTAATTGCTGAAGCGATCGACTCACTCAAACCAATGTCGGAGAGACCTTCCGTACTACACAATTATCGAGAATTGCCGGAGATAATCCAACACATCGGACAGAACCCTCAAATCACGAGGCCAGGCCATTGGAGATGAGCCTGGATACCGAACCTCGAGTCGAGCAACTCGCTCACTTCTTGCCCAACCATCTGAGGGCGGCTTATGTGACTTTACCACATGAGTCGTGTGGGTCTGGACGCGACTTATATGCTTTTAACGTGCTTTTTCTATTTTTGACGGGTTTTTCAACCTAACAACTAGACTCAATCCCAACTATATAAGGAACACTAGAGCACGATTTTTAGAAAGTGTTTTTTTTTTTTTGAAAGTTTCGGAGAGTTTTGGAAGCTCGGAACACACACAAGACGAGTAATGAAACCGGGAATAAAAGATCGATAAAGCCGAAAAAGCTTGTTCTTTTTTCTTCTTCTATATTTTTGAACTCAATATTTTACATTTATTTTCCTGATTTTATAAACATGTTTCTAGAATAATTTTATTTTAGATTCTAGGATTTGTTAGTATTGTTATAATATAGTTTTATTCGGTTCATTCTAATTTATCTTTCGATTATGAATTTTTTTGTGCTTATTTTTATTGTATGAGTAGATGACCACTATGAATATATATTTGTGATCGATTTTGGACTAAGAGGAGATAATTGATTGCTGGAATTGAGAAGTTTATAAAGTAAGATAATAAACAAACCGAAAGGTTGATAGGATCTTACGAATGAATGAAAATCGTAGGAATTTAGGGAGTTATTTGTTTATCTTGAGATCAAGAGGAGATAGTTAGTAATTAATCTGTGATTTAGCTTGTTCGAGAAAAAAAGGTTAAATTAATTAACGATTATCTTTATGAATAAGGGTTACACGAATTTAAATGTTTCATGAATTAATTCCAAAGAACTCTTAACCTAGAATCTATCTTTAATTCATATCTTTCTTATTCCATAATTTAGATCAAGTTTATTTCTTAGATAAATTAATTCTTATTTTAATTTCTTAGTTTGTAATCATCATCCAGATTCATTAGTTTAGATAATATTTAATCGTCATTATTTTAGTATTTAATTAATATAACTACAATATCTATGACATACGACCTTGCTTGCCGCATGCTATAGCTACATAGTACACTTGCAGGCAGTGAAGATATTTTGCGAACACTTTTTCACACAACACGAAGGCACCAATCATCAATTGCGAGCCTTTGGGTCAAGGCTTAACTAGAGTAGGAATTTGATGAAGCATGGGTCGAGGTCTAACACCTCAGACCGAACCTTGAGCCTATATATATAAGTATGAGTGCTTGACAAGTCACTTGCATATAAGTGTAATTCATCTAAATAACCTAATTCCATCTAAATTCGAGTTGATTTTGTGCCAAAGCTGAGAAAATATTTACTTGGATAGATTATTCTTATTGAAGGGTTGAGACAAATTTGAGCAAAGTTCGAGTAAATCTTGGGCATTTGTACACTCGTATCGAGCCAAACCGAGCCTTAAAAATATTGGCTTGTCGAGCTGGATCACCAGTGAAAAGAATAAATCTTTCCTTAATAAGGCTATTTCTCGACTCGGCTCGGCTTGGCTTAGCTCAACTCCGGTCGTCTGCAAGCCCTATCATCACACACTTCTTAAAATAATTTAAGAATTTTACCTCCCTTACACCTCCATTTAAACTTATTTTTAAAATTACGTAGGTTACCTTATTTTCAAGGATACGACTAATTATTATGTTCACGACTAATGCATTAAATATTAACCAAGGTTACTAAAATTTTGACCGCGCGTCGCGATGTGGCAAATTTAAATTTATAAAGCTTTCCTCAACTAACCTCTACTAACTAGTAGTAGTGGCGAGTATGGGTCGATCCCACGAGGAGCAGGAAATAAATCGTTATAATTCTTGTATTAATTGAATTAAACTACGAAAGCAGTAAAGGGGAGGGATTGATTTTATAAGACTAAAACTAAAAATAATAAAATCAAGTAAAATAAGAGAAGTCCAGTTTTTAGTTCAGTTATCATCCAATCTAAATCTATCGTTAATTAATTTTGAAGCTTTCTCTAAATTGATAACGAATTACCAACCTTAGCTAACAACAAACTCTGTTAACCAAATTTTTTCTTACCGATTGTTTAATCGAAATAAGCTCTTCGACTAAACCTAACTAGTGGACAACCTAGAATAAACTCTCTAGATTTAGTGCACTAGCAGCATTAATCTTTAGGAAAATAGATTAGTCTAAGCAACTGGCACAAAAGTTCGGACCATTTAACTTATGTTCACGCTACCCTAGAGATGCACGACCCCTAGTTTACTACAAATGAAACGAGACAATAACAATTACGGATTAAAGTCTCGAATCTAGCAATTAAACTATGACTATTTAACGTAGTTGGCCAAACTAAATCAAACACCATAATTTATAAACATTATGTTGGGTTCGCCTGTACTATACGGGTTATTAGCAGCGGAAAATTATGTTTCAAAAACAAGTATTTATCGTATAAATACTCAACCCATACGTACATATAGCGATTGCATAGATCGTCATCATTTAAAAATATGTAATAATACAATTTTTGATTTGTTGTAAGTAAATTCAAAATTTACCTTTATTCTTGAACTCCTTCAAAAACGAGATGTATGAGGAAATCAATTCCCGGTTTGGTAACGTCCACTCCTTGATGTTACTCGCTTTAGGAATCCAAATGTCTTCCCTCTAAGATATCCACCTTTTGAAATCCGGTTCCGACAATAGTTTCTTCGCTAGTAGAAACTACTCGGTTTTTCAATAAGTATGGAATATAAATATATATATGAGGAAATTTTACAAGAACTCTTTCTTGTTTTATCACTCAACACTTGAATGTTATTCTTAGCTCAACTCTTAAGCTCAATATCTCTTGGAAGAACTTAGCAAATTTGAACATCAAATATGTCCATATTTATACTAAACATTTTAGTATAAAATAATAATATTGGGTAGAATATTTTCATAAAATATAAAAAGTCTTCAAGAATATTTTCATAAAATATTAAGTCTTGAATAAGACTATTCCCTACCCAATATTCTATTAATAAAAATAAGATTAATTATGTGAAGTGGTTAACAACTCTAAACCACCATAATTATTTTATTCTTATTAATATTTAATCTTTAATCATATTAAAGATAAAATAATAAAATAATAATTCTTGAAAGCATCTTTCAAGACTTTATTATTTTAATCTTTTCTTCCATTTCCTCATTTAATAATCTTATTATTATTTGGATTTGAAATTTAAAATCCAATTTTAAATTCCAACTATTAATTAGTAATTCCATTAATTACTAAATTAATATCCAAAATTCAATTAATCAATCCAATTGATTATTTAATATATTCCTTTAATTGACATCTAATCAAATTAGATTTGTCAATTATTTCTAACTCTTTAGAATTACTATTTGAATTTTACCTTCATTCAAATTTAGGTGTGACCTTTTAGGTTCACAATTAATACTAGTAGTGGGCTTACAACTCTTTGTAATTTGAGTTAATCAAATTAACTCTTGTTCATGAATTAACTTCTTAATTCAAGAACCCACATATCATGGTAACATCTAGCAAGTAGCATGAATCTAGTATTAAGTGAATAGCGAGTAAACCTATTTCAATTACAAGTCCATACATGTAAAATCCTTTCGACATCCAATTTCCCGATTAAATCTTGGGTATGATTTTGTCGAAACCCAAATTGATTTAATAACTATGATTCTATTTCAAGTTTAGTAATTCGTGTATGAATCTCTATTCATCCTGCCTTGGCCAAGGACTTTGAATTACTAACTATGAAACACATAGGAAATTCACTTATCTTCATAAGTGTCGAATCCTTTGTTGGCCACTAACAAACTTCCATACATATTAATATAATACCCAAAATATCCCTTTATACGATTGTGCTAGCAACCAAAAGGATAAATCAAAGTAAAATATAATATGCACAAAGTTACCATCGTGCCTCAAGTCTAAGGATTAGTCATGTACCATTGTAACATGAAAATTCTTATTCGACATGATAAACTTTCATTAAGAATTTTCATACGGTCATGTTCAGTGAACTTGTTATCTAACAAGCACCCACATATATGTATTTGCGTCCCATGCTAATGTTGATGAAATGCAACATTCTTGTCCAACAAGTATACATCATATGTGCAAGTCTTTTCCGGATTTATTCGATATCCCATCTCGAAACATCCAACGACTTGGAACTATGTTTAAGATCACAGCTTTCAAGGTATGTTCCATGATCACCATCTCTATGCGCAACCATACCTTATAGCTATATGTGATCTAGGGATTTTATCTTAAGTGCAAATATAGGATAAATGCTTACTCTTAAAATAAAGTAATGCCTTTTAATTAATATAATTCCAATAGATTGTATTTACAAGTAGAATACGTCCAATTTGATTGGAACGCCGGGTATCCTACTCTAACACATTCGACATAAATAGCATGAATTAACTCATCAACAAAATAAATACGACGTTTCCATTAACCAACGATAAATAAAAGGCAAAATTGCTCCTCACATCACGACCTTTTCGACTTTTGTGTTTCTGTCACCACTTTGAGACTTTGGCAATTTGATACCCAACCTTTTGGTATTTTGCAAGACCAAGCATTGAACACATTACCGGCCGACCAATGCCAACCTGTCCGGCCATTTAATCCAACATGGCTCTGATGTTGACGACGTGGCTCAGGCAACATATACATGTCAGCAAATCCAACTGTTCTTATAAAATAAAATAAAAAAAGACAAACAAAATCAATCCTAAATACATTTGGAATCCCTAATCGACACCCCAACCCAATTCAACAAAAAAACCCTTCAACTGAAAATCGACAGTCCCAAATTTTTCTCTGCAAATTTTAAATCCTTTTCCGAACCCTATTTTCTCTGTAAATGCGAAGCTGATTCTGTATAAATCCAAGAGCCATCGATTGTTTTTGTTGAAACAACTTTCTGAAGAACCCTAGAAATTGTTGCAACTGATGGACAGGTATGAAACATCATCTCTTCTCTTCTTCTTTGTTTTTTGTTTTCATATAAGTGCATTATGCATTATTTATTTATAATTGATAGATTATGGTTCATTTAGGTGTAGTATGTTGATGAAGGTTCTCTGATTTCTGAGAGAAATCGTATACTCTATGTTTTTTTAGAGAAAAATTATCAATCTTTGTCAATCACGGTGGGAAGTTTGTTATGCTGGATAATGCGATGGAGTATTTTGGAGGAGATATTCACATCAGCCATGGTATTGATATTGACAGGTTTGGTTATTTGGATTTAGTAGATGTAGTTGAGAAACTTGGTTATGTTGAGGTTGGCAAAATTTATCATAAGATTTGTGGAGAAAATGGATCGGTTAGTTACATACATATCCACAATGATGCTACTTTGATGGAGGTGATTGGGAGTTTGCAGCCCAACAAATTCCATGTTCATCTATTTGTTGATAATGAAAAAGACGGGCAGAAAAAGGCTTCAGAAGAATCTGTGATCAATAATGCTGGTGAAAAGGGGGCAGGAGGAACCACTGATCATGTTCAACCTACTTGTGTTGATGATGTTGATGATGATAATGATAATGATGAGAGTGATGATGATGATTATAACCCATCAGATTGGAGTTCTAGTAAAGATGGACTTTCTGAGGGTGACTTGGGAACTGATGATGAGGAGTACCTTCTAGCAAGGAAAACAAGGTTTTTTGGTGACAAGAAAATGAACAGTACACAAGATGACTCTCGGAGTGGACCCACCAATGGTGATCCAAGTGAACTACTCAGAGAGTATGATGCATCAGAGTATGGAGACTCAGATGAAATTGATTCAAACACATCAAATGATGATAGTGAGGATATTGAAGACAACAAGAGAAGGAAAAAAGATGAAAATGGTGTTGTATGACCCAAATTGTGATCACAAGGCACTGGCATTTCAGCTTGGAATGCGATTTGAGAACATTGCTCAGTGTAAAGAGGCCATTCAAAGTTGTGCTGTGTATAATGGGTGTAAATTTTGGAGAGTGAATCAACATCAGGTAGAGGCCAAGTGCATTGATGGTTGTCCTTGGAAGATATATATATGCTAGTGAAATCAAGGCTGAAGGAAGAGTTGCAATCAAGATTTTTTTTTCAAAGCACAGTTGTACCAGGGACATTAGAACAAGACAGGCTAATGCTAGGTGGATTGCTAAAGAATGCATTAACAAATTCAGAAAGAAGCCAAGAATGAAGATTGCTGAGTTAGAGGATTACCTACTTGAAAAGTATGTTGTTCAGCCTTCAAAATGGAAGTTGTATAGAGCAAAGAAGAAGGCATTGGACATGATTAGAGGATCTGAAGAAGAGCATTATAAGTGCTTAAGAAGCTACATTGCTGAGTTGATGAGAGTTGATAGGGCTGGGAGGTTTGAAGTTCTTTTGGAAGAGGGCAGCTTTTTCAAGGCCATGTATGTTGGGTTTAGTGCATTGAGGGATGGGTTTTTACAAGGATGCAGACCAGTGATTGGATTAGATGGCTGCTTCTTGAAGACATCTTTAGGAGGTGTCTTGTTGTGTGCAGTGGGCAAAGATGGAAATAATCAGATTTACCCAATTGCATGGGGAGTTGTTTGCATGGAGAATGAATTTACTTGGTCATGGTTCTTGGAAAAACTATTTTCAGAGCTCAAAATAAGGGATGGTTTGGGCTGGACTATCATAAGTGATCAACAAAAGGTTAGAATAATACTTTACATATGTACAATATTCATCTATTACAGAGTTGATATTTTGTTTATTCATATTATGCAGGGACTTATGAATGCTGTGAGGACTTATGCCCCACATGCTGAGCACAAGAATTGTGCTAGGCATGTGTACATGAACTGGAAAAAAACTCACAAAGGGCAGACTTTGAAGAATTGCTTTTGGAAGCTTGTGCATAGCACATATGAGGCTGAATACAAGGAAGCACTTGAGGATTTGAAAGCAGTAGATGATAAAGCCTTCAAGGACTTCTTTACAAAAGAGACTTTTAGGTTCTGTAAGTGTTTTATTTCAGAATCTCCTAAGTGTGATATGATTTTGAATAATGTTTGTGAAACATTTAATAGCACCATTGTGAAGGCTAGAAAGGAACCCATTGTGCAGATGCTAGAAAGCATTAGAAGTTATGTGATGGAGAGGCAACATGATAAGCTTAAGTTGATTTGTGGCATTACTGATAAGATTTGTCCTAGGATTAGAGTTAAGATTGAGGAAAATAGGTATAAGAGTAGGCTTTGTTGTACCAAGCCAGCCTTAGGAGAAAAATTCCAAGTTCAGTTGTTAGAAGACCAGTTTGTTGTATCCTTGAAAGAGATGACATGTACATGCAGATCTTGGGATGTTAGTGGGATCCCTTTTGTTCATGCATGTGCAGCAATAAACTGGCTGAAGCATGATGTGAGTGACTATGTGCATCCTTATTACTATGTTGAGAGGTATATTACAGCTTATTCAAAAGGACTTGACCCTCTCAATGGTAAAAAAATGTGGGCTGAAGCTATTGGTTATCCAATCAAACCACCTACTCTTAGAAGGATGCCTGGGAGACCCAAAAAAATTTCAAGAAAAAGAGCACCTGAGGAGGAGGCAAAGAGTAGCACAAAGCTAAAAAGGTTCGGATTGCAAATGACTTGCCAAAATTGCTTTCAAACTGGCCATAATAGGAAGAGTTGCTCTAATGCCTCAGTTCAG
This sequence comes from Striga asiatica, assembly GCA_008636005.1. Taxonomy (NCBI): domain Eukaryota; kingdom Viridiplantae; phylum Streptophyta; class Magnoliopsida; order Lamiales; family Orobanchaceae; genus Striga; species Striga asiatica. The sequence goes on from BKCP01005072.1 coordinate 637,861, forward strand.
ATTCCAAAGAAGGTAAAGTGATTTGATCTCAAATTGTATTCAAAATTAGAATTTAGTGAATTGGAAAATATAAGCTCTAATGCTTATGTTTTATGCAGAGTCAAATGAAGAAGAAAGAACTAAGAAGAAAAACTCCACCAGCTCAGAACTTAGTGCCACAACCCTCTGCATCTGAGAATCCTCCACCAGCATATACACAAACTGAAACAGCTCCTCCAGTTGCTCCTCAATCTGCTATGAAACAACCAATTAGGAAATCTCCCAGGTTGACTCAGACTGAACCGACTTTAAATGATCATCAAATACACAAAGAACACAATTTGGTAACATTTATATTTTTCTAATTTTGCTCCTTTAATCTTCATTGGTTTTAATCTTCATTGGTGAACATTAAAAGACATTTATATTTTTATGACAGGCAAAAAAAGGTTATGGAGTCTTGGTGTTTGAGCAGACTGGCAATATTTACATGAGGGTATAAATTTTATCTTTATCTGAGCAGGCTGACAATATTTACATGAGGTTATGTAGTCATGTTTATGTTTATGTTTCAACAGATGTCTACTACAAGAAGAGTTCATCTTGTACATGGAGGCCCATCAGGTAGAGGTGGGAGTAGTGGCAGTGCTAGTGCCAGTGGAAGTAGCTCACATAGAGGAACTGGTAGAGGTGACAGTGGAAGGACTAGAAGTGGCAGAGGTCACACCATTGGCACTCAAGAAAGTGCAGCCAGTTAGTTCAATGGATGTTTGGTTTGGTTTTTGGTGAACACATTTGTTGGATGTTAGTTGTTGGAATGATTGGTCACAAACTATTTTCTTAGTTGTTTCATGTATTGATACTTGGTTTTGCTTGGATGTTTGGACAAAGATTATGTTTTTGGTTGGATGTGTGGACAAAGATGATGTTAACTATTTTCAGAGTTGTTGACAGAAGTGATGGTTTTTGTTGGTTTTAATCCAAATGCACTTGGATAGTTTGGTGCTCTTCATTACTTATTGTTTGGTGTTTTTTGTTTGGTGTTGTTTGGTGCTCTTCATTACTTATAGGTATGTAAATACTACGTGAATGAATTAACACAAAACATAAACACAATACACATTATTATGTCCCCTAAACAACAGAAAGAAAACCTCATCTCCACCATTGTAATGTAAAAGACAAATATGAATAATAAGGTCTTCAGTTAACTAATAATAACAACTAAAATACATAAGTTTAGTGAAAGATCACATCTTCTTTCAATCATAAAACCAAGAACACAATATTCATCAGCACACCTTGCACACCTTCAATCAAAAGTCATCAACCTTCTCACACACCCAAAGTAAACCTTCAATCAAAAGTCATTAACCTTCTAAACACACCCAAAGTCACGTTAACCTGCATCTACTTCAGCACTAACAGAAAAACAACACAAGCCAACATGAACATTACAAATGAAGTTGGAAACTTCTCCTTCTTAACAAGTGTGTCTATAAACTCCTCCAATTTAGCATGTTTCACCTGCAGCTCCAACATCTCTCTTTCTATGATGTCCAATCTTAAGGTTATCACTTTGACCTCCTCTTCTTTGCATTTCAATTCATCACCCAAACCTTTCCTTTCATTCTTGAACTTCAAAAAAGCAGCCTTTTGAGATGGTGGAATCTCAGGATCACACCATAAGAAGAACTTACAGTCCTTAAACTACAATACAATCATTAGATTACAAACATCAAAATTCTTTTATGACGAATTAAAAAAAAATTAGGGCAAAATCTGTCCATCATGTTTCGAATTATTTCTAAAAAATTAGAGTAAAATCTATCCATAAAACTTACCTTTCGACGTGGACAACGGAAGTATCTTCGACCCGGATTTGCATCAGTTTGCGAGATCAGCAAGTCGGCCTCATCTGGATAGTAACAACGGACTTGTGTGTGGGTTGCACTTCCATTCGAAGCTCCACTGTTGGTCGAGCTTGTTGCCATGTGTGGAGGGAGGGTCGAAGATAGAGATTGCAGTGATTCTGTGCAGCTGAAGGAACAATTTGTTGTCGAAGATAGGGTCGCACGTCGAAGATTAGGGATGGATTTAGGGATTTGTGATTTGAGTTTGGGGATGTTTCGGTTTTATAACAGTTGGATCAAAGAAACGACGTCGTTTTGCTGACATGTATATGTTGCCTGAGCCACGTCGTCAACATCAGAGCCATGTTGGGTTAAATGGCCGGACATGTTGGAATTGGTCGGCGGTAATGTGGTCAATGCTTGGTCTTGCAAAATACCAAAAGGTTGGGTATCGAATTGCCAAAGTCGCAAAGTGGTGACAGAAACGCAAAAGTCGAAAAGGTCTTGATGTGAGGTGCAATTTCGCCTAAATAAAAATTAATCAATTCATAAACAAATTGAAATTAGGGTTCAAACATCTCCCCAAACTGGATAAAAATACTAGTCTAACATGCTAATATAAATAAATAAAGATAAAAGAGAGATAATAAATTCTCCCTCATGTGCGGGTGCAGCTTCCGTCCGCGAGTGGTGTAGCTTCTTCTCTTCTGCCTGTGTGTTTGGCTCTTTTCCTCCGTAAGGCTTTTTCTTTCTGTTCGCGTCTCTGTTCTCTTGCAAAAATAATCCCCCCAGCAGCCCTCCAAATAATTCCTTCCTATCCTGCAAATAATGTTTAAGACTCCACCACTCATAAAACTCCTTGGCTGCGTGGCGTCTAACTCATGTCCAACTCACCCAAATCATGCCTTATGATTTAATTTCCTCAGCAAATAAAAAAGGCGAAAGGACATATAGACGATCGGTGGATCAACTATTTGGAAATTTACGAGAACTGAAAGTTGCTTCCTTTCATACGAGTTTCACAAGGACTTATTTAAAAAAAGCTAAGATTTCAATGTAAACGGAAGACAAGAAAAAAATGTAAAACCAAAAATAATAAAATAACGCTCTCTCTCCTCTCATTCCGTAACAAACTGGACCACTATTCTTTTCACAAAAATATAAGATCCATATTTATCTCCAATAAATCTTCTTTATTATCGTCATGGTTTAATTTGTCTATTTTTTTTTTCACTAAATTCACTACTCTCTTTCATACACTCATTCCAAATTTTTTACTGTTCTAGTTTTTACCAGAATGTATAGTGGAGAAGTAGCCACACTATATTCAATATTTTTTTTTTCGAGCAAAATAGTTGGAGAAAAATATTATGTGGACTTGGGAGGGTTTTATGTTACTTAAGAAGATGAACTTTTTTTTCTATCTCCATGGATCTACTTTTTATAGTAGAGTAATTCAATATTGGGTTACATGAATACTTCATTCATATAAATACAAGATATAAAATTTTGTTGGTCTTTGATTGCATAAATTTATCTAGTTTATTTTCAGTTTATCTTCAGTTTATGAATCGGTTTTTTTACCATAAATTTATATTTAGATTAATTTTTGTTTATTATAGTTTTATAAACCATTACAAGAATACTTATTTTTAATTTATTATAGGTTTATAAACCATTGCAAGAATAGAAACTGTATATTTAAGTTTATGTATAGTTTATTTTCAGTTTATTATACCAGAAAATTGAATATATTTTCAGTTTATTTTTAGTTTATTTTCAGTTTACTATACTAGAAAACTGAATATATTTTCAGTTTATTATACAATAAATTCTTATACAAAATAAATTGAATATATGGATAAACATCAAATTTACTCTCAAATCGTTAAAAAACAAACTCCACATAAAAATCGTTAAAAATACAAATATATCACATACTAAAAAAACAAACTCAACATTGAATCTTCTTAGTTTACATCAATATATGCATAAACATACTAAAAATATAATCCGGTGGTGGGATCTGCAAGGGCAGTACTCCCAACAAGCATCGCAATCCGGCGGTTTGTGTAATGGGTTTCGAGCCATTACCGTCACCAATTTTCCGTAATGAACTCATTGGAAAGAATTACCATTCATGGACAAAAAATTTCAAAGTCATTGTTTCAAAAATCAAAGGAAAATTAAGCAAAATTTCAAACAAAATCCAGCAACTCACTCACAGATCTGAGATTCAAATGTCAATTAAATGAGACCCCCAACCAAAAAGGCAAATCAAAATTAATGATACCCTAAATCAATAATTGGAGAATTTGCTCCACCTTTTCGGCTACACGCCCTGCGCCTCGAAGGGTTATATTCCGAGCCTCAAGGCGGCAGACGGCGGGAGGTAGGAGATGAAAAGAGAGAGGATCTCGAATAGTCGGAGTCGGAGATCCCCCGCTGGCGGTGCGTGGGGTAGCCGAAGGAGGGAGAGGATGCACATCACGTTCCAAAGAAGGAGGGAGACGATGTGCTGCGCCGATCACTGTTCTTAAATAATAGTCAAGTGGGATTAAAGGAATATAAATCTCGTGCCGTGGTAAAGAAAAACTCAAACTTGATATTAATTTTTTTTTATCGTAAATAGGGAAGAAAACTTATATGACGTCGTCCAGTAGGTAATTTTCTCAATAAAAAATAGCACTAAGTCCTTAT
>BKCP01005072.1:662120-706395 GCA_008636005.1 Striga asiatica
GACAAAAACAAAAAGTTATTAGCTAAAAAGTTAGAAACAAAAGCGAGCGTGCTGAAAGGTGTAAAGTTGTACCTGAAGTCCTGAAGGGTGTGCGAGAGACCATGAGATGCTTGGAGAGTCCGATCACCCCACCACCGGTCCATTTTCCTCTCTAGGAAAATAGATACCAGATAGGCTAAATGGCTACCAACATCGTTGGAGACCGCTAGCCTCTTCGCCATCTCCAAGACAACAGTTGTGGGGACATCAACCACCTTTGGCTTTGGAGGGGCCTCAGTCGCATTAGGACCCAGATAGACCTTAGCCAACCCTGGCTTTAGCGACCTTTCAGTTGTCTTCCGCTTCTTCGAGCGTGGTTTTCTCATCGGGGTTGTGCCCTGAGCGGCACTGCCGAAGTGCAGCATCAGCAATGGTACTAGAGTAGAGCTCGACTGGAATGGAGGAAGGTCGACAAAAATAGTCAGCTGGTGAAAGGTCTATGGCACCTCAATAATAGAGAAAAGAAGAAGTTAAAGAGCTCGACGACATGACAAAAGAGAAAAGAAGATGACCTCAATAATTTGTGAAGAAGGGCAAAGGAACCAAGGGATGCAGATTGAGGCATCAAAGAAAACAAAAGACAAGTATGCAGAGAGAAAGGAAGTCTAGAACATACCCATCAAATGTTCTACAGCGCAATATTTCGAAAGGTTCGTAGAACAGATCCAGGGTTTCAAAACTGTGATAAGGACTTAAGAGCAAAGAGGACTTTTATAAGGTAAAAATGAAGATGGTCAGTGAAGAAAGAAAGGAATAGCAGCCTAAGGTAAGCTTTTATAAGACGTACTAAGGAGGATAGATCCGACAGTTAGAAGGCGCATGAATCAACGGCTCAGAATCGCGCCCAGAATACGATAAGGCGTGTCCATGTGGACACTGTGCGAAGATCGTGATCTAAGCATGTAAAAAGCCATTTTGTGGCATCTCATGCTCTCCCAAGGTTATCTAGTACACTGAATTCAGAAAAAGGCTAGATACAAAGGTCTAAGAGCAAAGTCCATTTCAGCACAAGTCCCTTCAGCTCGTCCTGAAATGGGGAGGGGGAGGGGGCGGCTAGATGATGTAGCACTCAGAAACAGCTCGGTAGGCCGGCCTAAGCAGGTAGCTCGATTAGGCCAGGCTAAGAGAGTTCTCTCATGTAAAAAAGTAAGATGCTCAGTCAAGTAGCTCGTATACGGGGTTAAGGTGTCGAGCTACCTAAGAGAGATACGACCTAGGTGGTGTAGACTAGTATCTATTATTATTATTATTATTATTATTATTATTATTATTATTATTATTTAATTTTGGAGAAAAAGTTAAGAATTTAATATTATTATTTAATATTTAGTAAGAGATCTTGTCTTGTTGGACAAATAGAGTTTAGAAGTCTTATTTAAATGACTCCCCATCTATTGTTTTATTCAGTTAAGAATGAAAAAATGAATTAATATAGTATTTAGTTGTTCTTGAGATTGCGATCTCATTAATATTGTATCACTCCTACACTTCCCTACATCACTAGGGGTGCCCACCTCCAGGAACCGGACATAGTATTCGACCTCGAGTTATCGAGGTCGGGTGGTCTGAGGACAAGTTAGACCTCAGAAAGAGGCCAGGTTAGACCTCGGATAGGCCAAAGCAGATCTATCAGAAGGTCGAAGTTGTGACTTAAAGACCCATGGGCTAATACAGTAAAAGGAGAAAGAATCCTAGCAAAAAGGAAAAAATCGCTCGCTCGAGGACTCTTACCTAGATAGAGACGTGGTAGTTAGGGAAGTAGGATCTGGTTGGATTCCTTCCCTATCAAGACTCTCTTCGGCTCCAAAGTATATGCCCTTTATAAGCGTGAAAGGTTCTTCTTCATCCATGATCACATTCTACGTATTTTACTTATATAATAATTTATAAAGTTTCGAGCAAGTTATGATTTGAGCGTCGGAGAGTTTTCCACCAAGACCTCCTCCCGACGTATTGCAAGTCATCGGAGCTTAAGGTAGAGAACCGTTTGAGGCGTGGGTGTTCAAATTTGTTCGTGACCCAAAGTGATGTAACATTAATGACGGGGTAAAAAATTAAATTTTGTCAAAATTATAGAACCAAATTTATATTTTAGCCCCACATAGACCAAGTCCAAGTCCAAATCATAGTACAAATACCTACACTCAAAGCCTACCTACAGCTCAAGACCCGCGCACATGTGACATAAGTCATTACCTAGTATAACTTTGATTGTTGTGGTCTTTTTACATTTTTATATTATTGTATAAATAAAGGGTAATCAATTCTTTAAAAAATTAATACGAGATAGACTTTTTAGATATTCCACTTCCATCAACTAATTTTCTAGTACCGAATAAAATTATCACCCTTAAATATCGGTTATTAATTTTGAGATAATAAATATACCACTAACATCACCTATATAATTCAAATAATATTGAAATTCAATTTCAAGCCATGAAAATTAACTCAAGTTGGGTGGGCACTATTTTTATTTTTTTAACTTATATACTACATGATAATAAGAAGTCTTGGATAAAAAAAAATGGTTGAATACCCGATCATGTGATTGAGGAGGCAAATTGGGTGGGCATTTTCCGATCAATCAAAGTTTATTATAGTATCGTCAAAGGGAGTATTAAATGCGGGTACATATGCAGGCAGAAGACAGCAACACCCGTAGTACGTGTTTGTATTTATAAGATTTTCAAAGACTTTTTAAGATTTTAAATTTTTTTTTGTGTATTTAATTTAGATTTATTAGGATTTTTTAAGACTTATAGAAGTATTGAGTTATTTATTTGAAATTTTAAAAAGTCTTACAAAATTTTAAGGTATTTAACTTATTTGAAACTATAATTTGTTCGGACTTTTTAACATTTATTGTCTAGAGAAAAAATCTTGTACGAAATCTCACTTCAAATCCTACTGATTTAACAAGATTGGTCCAAAATCTAAAAATCTTAATAAATCTCAAATTTCAAAAAATTTTAAAATGTCATTTGAAATCCCAACTGTATACACCCTCCTACATATCCACCATCATTCTATTGCTCTCAAACCATATTTCATTCTTAATTTTCTAAACTTTTCAGTGCATATCCAATTTCCATCACCAACTAACAATTTAATTCTACAAATGATTGTGTTAGACTCACTAGCCATAATTTCTTTAAAATACTACAAAGGAAATACTAAATTCAAAAGAAAATTCCATAGAAAAATTCTAACATGAAACTTTTGATTCTTATGAATTTAATTCCTTGAAATTCCATCAACTTCTTCATGCCCTTAGAAGCTTTATCGCACTCTTGATCTCAAACATATGAAAGCAAGGGATCATAAAGATCAACCAGGGGAAGAGAGGAGAAAGTTTAAATCTTTATTCTAATGTTATAAGTAATTTTTGGAAATACAAACTTAGAATAAGTAGAAACCTTCAGTTGAAGTTAACTTATATTGAAATTATAGTTGGAATTTGATAATTCCAATAATAATTTTCACAACCATTTATTGTTGTATAGCTTTTTGTTAGAATATACAATTTCCCTGAATTGTTTTTTCCTCCAATAATTCTAACTATTGAAATTGTTAAAATAAGATAAAAATTCGAATCCCAAATCAATTTCAACATAACTTTTCAATAGGGAATTCGCTAACGGAAGTTGTGACATTAAAGTATTCATTGGAAATGACCATCTGAGTTATATTGTTAAATATTGTGTTAAATATTATTGTTGAAATTTTCATTTGATTTTGATGATTTTTTAGTAGTGAAAATATATATTTTTTTATACTATAAAATACCATATTTTATATTGTACTATTACATTTGAGTGTGAAAATATGTATATATGTTAGAAAGAGTTTTTGTCTAACTATTAGACAACTTATCAGAAGGCTGCTTCAAGTTTAATAATGTTGATGAATTTTATCATATCATTTAATAAGTATTCATCTTGCCACTAGCATAGATGTTCTTTATACAGCTAATTTTCCTCCTGACCTGTAAATATTTTGACAACAAAATGGTGTATGTGACTAGAAAACATTCCAATCTTACACAATTAAAGAAAACAAAATATAAATGTTATAATATGAGGTGTGACAACAACTTAGAGGAGGAAAAATAGATTGCTGACTCAAAGTAGAAAGCTCAGATGGGAATGGAGCCAAGAGGTAGGGCTTAAAAGCTGTTGCGGCCACCGGTGAAAATCTGACAGCTTCCTGCCTTTTGTTTTCCCGAATTAAGTTGAGCAATAGGCAGTAACAATTAACAACACATATTCAAGGCATTTTGTTTCTTTTTTTCTTCACTAGTGCATAGGGTGTAAACGAATGAACTCGAACTCAAACTCCAATTCGAGCCTTTAACTAGTCAAGTTTGGTTGGACTAGGCTCGTTACTTAAACAAATCAGTAATTGAACTAGAACTCGACTCGTTTATCAATATTGACGAGTCGAGTTTGAGCCTTACCAAGACGAACTATAGAAAATAAAAAAAAAAAAAAAAAAATTACTCCTTTCAAGCCTTAACGAGCCAAACTGAGTCAAGCCCGGCTCATTACCGAATCAACCTTAAAACCAGCTCGAGTTGGGACTCGTCTATCAAACGAGACGAAATGTACTCACAATCGGCTCATATCATATAACTAACTTTGTGCCTATACCCAATGCACAGAACATATATGAATGAAATTTCTATGATTTCAATTTAAATTACTATATATTATTTTTATTTGTTGTATTATAATTTTAATTACTAATATAGTAATTAACATTTAATTTTTGATTAATTTGATTAGGTACACTATTTGCCAATTTACAAGATTTATTATCTTAAATTATAGTAGTAAAAAAGTATTGATTAATTAATTAATTTTTGAATATATACAAGGTAATAATATGAAAAAAAATATATATATTTTTCTTTCTGAGTTAGCTATCTACAAAGGTATGCCAACAGTTTCATTGTCAAGGCTACTATAGAATTGAACCATAAGATCATCTTTAACGACAAAACCTCCTAAACTACCTTTTTCATTTTCCAATGTGTTACATTATCCAAAACCTTAATATTACTCTTACATCACAAACCTCCAATAACAATAAACCTCACATATTTATTTTAGACGAGTCCTGCATGTTTCCTAGTTACTTTATTTTAAAATTATTCTTTTCTACTATCTTTTCTTTATTTTTATATTTATTTAATGCCCACTTGGAGGTTTATATGAGGTTTGATATCTCCAACCTGGTTTGGAAAAACAAACCTTAAACATCTTCCTTATAATGGTAAACCTCATAAGTTTGTATTTTTAAACCTCTTACTAAAAATGCCCTAATACCTTAGAATACATCATGGATTACTTTTTTTTTTATCCGTAAATATAAATTTACAGACCAAAACTGGTGGCCCAACGACCGACAGACGACATACAAAAGCGTAGTGGGTAGCCACATGCTTGGTTCCTCACTCGTGAATGAAAAAGTCTAAGAGGACAACCACAGGCCGGTTGCTCAATCAAGTCCTTAACCAAGGCAAAAATACATAGAACACGTGCGCGTCGCGGCGCGACTCCCGTCGCGGACTAAGCCTGGGCACCTGGGCGCAAAGATGCCAACAACCCCCAAACTTTCCATGATAAAGAAAATCCTATACTCCAAGGGCTTTTTCTCTCATATTCGGCAAGGACATTCAGATACAACGCAAAGATTGTACGATAAACATGAGTTTGGAACTTACGAATCACTAGGCTCGGAGAGATTCTTTTCCTACAATCAACCTATTTCTCGCATTCCAAATGAAGTAAATGGTTGTCGCGAGCGCCGCTCTCTTCAACTTGGTTTGCACTAGCCCCTCGAGCCTCCTTCTTAGTCCATTTAAGAGCTCAATGGCCTCTGACGAAGGCTACCCCAAACACGAATTGCCCCCCAAATTTTCGAGCTAAAGGGGCGCTCGAAAAATAGGTGACCCGATTGTTGGGTTCGATAGTACCGTACGGGCTTTAAGCAGCGGAATTTAAAATTTTTCAAAGTAAGTATTTATCGAATAAATACAACACCCGTACATACTAATTGCGAATTAACTGATCGTCATCTTTAAAACATGCATCACATACAAATTTTGATTTGTTATAATAAAGTAAATACAAATACAAATAAATAGTATTTACCGAGTAGTTCTTGAACTCCTTCAATTTAACCGAAGTGGATTGTGGGAATCGGTTCCCGGTTTGTAACGTCAACGGATTGAGGTTACTCGCTTGAGGAATCCAAGTGTCTTCCCTTTAATCGTATCCACCCTATGAAGCCCGATTCCGACTACCTTCCTTCGCTAGTAGGAATGTCTCGGTTTTCTCGTATAGGAATATATATATATATAGATATAATTTGGGAATTTCCAAGAACACTTTCTTGAAATATATGAAGAACACTTTCTTCTCTCTTTGAATTTCTCACAAAATTACTTAGCATAATTTGCAAACATTTTGCATCTATTTATACTAAACATTTTAGCATAAAATAATCAATATTTAGTAATATTAAATAAAATCTGATTTTATTTAAAAATCATATTACTAACTATTGACTTTATATATAATAAACAATGTTAAGTAGTTCAAACAACCATCTAACCACCATTTATTATATTCATTTTATTATTTTAATCCTTAAATCATATTTAAAGATAAAAATAATAATATAATAATAAATCTTGAGAATCTATTCCAAGACTTTATTATTATATTCATTTCCCAATTTTCATCCATATTATAATAATCATATTATTATTATTTTGGATTTGAAATTTAAAATCCTATTTTAAAATTCAACTTTATTAATTTAGTAATTACTTTAATTACTAAAGTAATATCCAAAATGTAATTAATCAATCTTATTGATTAATATATTCCTTTAATTGACATCTAATCAAATTAGATATTTATCAATTAATTCTAACCATTAGAAATACAATCTTTACCTTTGTTCATAATTAGTGTGACCTTTTAGGTTCACTATTAATACTAGTAGTGGGTTTACAACACTTTGTAATTTGAGTTAAATCTTATTAACTCTTATTCAAGAATTAACCCCTTAATTCATGAACCCACATATCATGGTAACACCTAGCAAGTATCATGAATCTAGTATTAAGTGAATAGCGAGTAAACCTATTCCGATTACAACTCCATACATGTAAAATCCTTTCGACATCTAATTTCCCGATTAAGTCTTGGGTATGATTTTGTCGAAACCCAAATTGACTTAATAACTATGATTCTATTTCATGTTTATTAACCCGGTTATGAATCACTATTCATCTCTGCCTTGGCCAAGGACTTTGGATTAATAACTATGAAACACATAGGAAATTCACTTATCTTCATAAGTGTCGAATCCTTTATTGGCCACTAACAAACTTCCATACATATTAACATAATACCCAACTTATCCCTTTAAACGATAGTGCTAGCTACCAAAAGGATAAATCAAAGTAGAATGTAATATGCACAAAGTTACCATTGTGCCTCAAGTCTTAGGATTAGTCATGTACTATTGTAACATGAAAATTCTTATTCGACTGAATAAATTCTTCATTAAGAATTTTCATACGGTCATGTTCAGTGAACTTGTTCTCTAACAAGCACCCACATAAATGTACTTACGTCTTACGCTAATGTTGATGGAATGCAACATTCTTGTCCAACAAGCATACAAACTATGTGCAAGTCTTTTATGGATTATTCGATATCCCATCTCGAAACATCCATCGACTTGGAACTGTATTTAAGATCACGGCTTTCAAGGTATGTTCCATGATCACCATCTCTATGCGCAACCATACCTTATAACCATAAGTGATCTAGGGATTTTATCTTAAGTGCAATTATAAGATAAATGCTTTCTCTTAAGATAAAGAAATGCCTTATTCATAATATAATTCCAATAGACTGTATTTACAAGTAGAATACGTCCAATTAGATTGGAACGCCGGGTACCCTACTCTAACAATCTCCCACTTGCCCTAGTTCCAATCACTCATGTATCTAAGACCCATCTTCTCAAGATGTCCTTCGAACACTTTCTGTGATAAGGGTTTAGTTAAGGGGTCTGCTATATTTTCTGCTGAGTCGACTCGCTCCATCACGACATCGCCTCTACCAATGATTTCTCTAATCAAATGGTATCGCCTCATAATGTGTTTGGATTTTTGATGAGATCTTGGCTCCTTTGCTTGCGCAATAGCCCCATTGTTATCACAATAAATCATTATTGGATCAACAACGGATGGTACTACACCCAACCCTTGGATAAAGTTCCTTATCCAAACAGCTTCTTTTGCAGCATCAGATGCAGCAATATATTCAGCCTCTGTCGTAGAGTCAGCAATTGTTTCTTGTTTGGAACTTTTCCAACTAACTGCTGCTCCATTCAGAGTAAATAAGTATCCAGACATGGATTTATAGTCGTCTTTATCGGACTGAAAACCAGAATCAGTAAAGCCTTCTAGTTTCAGTTCTCCATTGCCGTATACCATAAAGATATCCTTAGTCCTTCGTAAGTACTTAAGAATCATCTTAACGGCTTTCCAGTGTTCTTCACCTGGATTAGACTGATATCTGCTCGTTACACTAAGTGCATGAGCCACATCAGGTCTTGTACATAACATTGCATACATAATGCTACCAATAGCTGATGCATAAGGTATATGACTCATCCGTTCTCTTTCTTCAGGTGTCTTTGGAGACATCGTCTTAGAAAGAGAAATCCCATGACTCATTGGAATATATCCTCGTTTGGATTCTTCCATGCTAAACCGTTGTAGCACCTTATTTATGTACGTCGACTGGGATAGTCCGATCATCCGTTTAAATCTATCCCTATAGATTTTTATCCCTAGGATAAAGGATGCTTCTCCCAAGTCTTTCATGGAAAACTGTTTTGACAACCATGTCCTAGTTGACTGCAACATCCCTACATCATTCCCAATGAGTAGGATGTCATCAACATATAGAACAACAAATGTAACTGCACTCCCACTAACCTTCTTATAAACACATGGTTCATCCGGATTCTTATGAAAATCAAACGTTTTGATCGTTTCATCAAACCGAATATTCCAACTCCTCGAAGCTTGTTTAAGTCCATAAATAGACCTTTGAAGTTTACAAACCATTTGTTCACTCCCATTGGATATGAAACCTTGCGGTTGTTTCATATAAATGTCTTCCTTAATATTTCCATTAAGAAAAGCAGTTTTCACATCCATTTGCCATATCTCGTAGTCATAATACGCAGCTATGGCTAGCAATATCCGAATAGATTTAAGCATTGCTACTGGTGAAAAAGTTTCCTCATAATCAACACCTTGTTTTTGAGTATAACCTTTAGCAACCAGTCTTGCTTTAAAAGTATTTACTTCTCCATCTACACCACGTTTTCGCTTGTAAACCCATTTACAACCTATGGGTACAATACCCTGTGGTGGATCAACCAAAGTCCATACTTTGTTTGAATACATGGAATCTATTTCGGATTGCATAGCTTCTTGCCATTTATCTGAGTCAATGTCCAACATTGCCTCATCATAGCTTATTGGATCATTATCCAAAAGGAATCCCTCTTCATTGTCTTTTGACAATAGGTATAGCCTTTCAGGCGCCCTAGAAACCCTTTCGGATCTCCGAAGAGGTTGTGTTTTAGATGGTCCAGTCTCTACTGGTATGTTTTCCGTGGTACTTAGTGGAATTTGTGGTTGTTCTTCATTAAGTTCTATGACTCCGCTATTCTTTGAGATAAAATCTTTCTCTAAGAATACAGCATTCCTCGAAACAAACACCTTTTGTTCAGAGGGATCATAGAAATAGTATCCAATAGACTCTCTAGGATACCCCACAAATTTACATAAGATGGATCTCATATCCAACTTACCTCCCACTAACTGCTTTACATAAGCAGTACAACCCCATACTCGTAAATATTTGTATGAGGGTGATTTACCACACCATATCTCATAAGGTGTGCTGGGTACAGCTTTACTTGGCACTCTATTCAAAATATATGCTGCTGTTTCTAAGGCATAGCCCCAGAATGAAAGAGGTAGATCAGTGGTACTCATCATCGATCGAACCATGTCCAACAATGTTCGATTCCTCCTTTCTGAAACCCCATTGAGTTGTGGAGTTCCAGGAGGCGTCCACTGTGAGACAATCCCATTATCTTTTAAATAATCAAGAAACTCATTAGTCAAATATTCACCTCCTCGATCTGATCGAAGAACTTTAATATTTCTACCAATTTGTTTCTCCACTTCATTTCTGAATTCTTTGAACTTTTCAAATACTTCAGATTTGTACCTCAATAGGTAAACATAACCATACCGTGAATAATCATCAGTGAAGGTTATGAAATAGTGATAGTTCCCCATTGCACTAACGTTTAGTGGTCCACAAACATCTGTATGGATCAAATCCAACAAACCTTTAGCTCGCTCCACTTGTCCAACAAATGGTGATTTAGTCATTTTACCTTTAAGACATGACTCACATGTAGGCAACCTATCCTCTCCCCTAAGGTCGAGTTTAGGTCCCAATTTGTGAATCCGTTTTTCGGATATATGACCTAATCTAGCATGCCAAATTGTGAATGAACTATGATTATCTAATTTCCTTTTATTTTGTTGAATGGTTAGGATGGGACTTTGTGGTGTAATGGTATACAACCCATTTGTCAAATTTCCAGAATAAATAAAAGTTGTGTCTTTGAAAATAGAACATTTTCCATTTTCAATGACAAACTTAAAACCTTCCTTATCCAATATTGGAATAGAAATAATGTTTTTTATTAAATCCGGAACATACAAACAGTTTGATAGACAAATCTTTACATCATTATTCAATGCTAGATAAACAGTCCCAATAGCTTTAGCAGCAACTCTTGCCCCATTGCCCATCCTTAGGATTGTTTCTTCACCATCTAGCATATTACTTCTTGCCATCATCTGCAAATCATTGCAAATATGTGAGCCACAGCCGGTATCCAATACCCAAGAAGAATCGTTAACAGACAAGTTAACTTCAACAAAATAAATACCTGAACTTTTCAGACTAGCAAGATACTCCTTGCAGTTCCTCTTCCAGTGCCCAGTTTTGCCACAATGAAAACATTCATGATCGGCCTGAGAATTAACCTTCTGTTTGTTCTTCCCTTTATCATTATATGCCTTCTTGTTGGGCTTATTGGGAACCTTTCCCTTCCTCTTCCTTTTCTTAGACTTAGTAGCCTTTGATCCGGAAGTGGATCCAACAAGAAGTACCGGCTTGTCCTTTTTAATGGTGGACTCAGCCGTCTTCAACATGTTTAATAATCCTGGAAGATCAGTTTCCATATTATGCATGTTGTAGTTAACGACAAAGTTATCGAATGACGCTGGCAGAGATTGCAACAATAAATCCACATAGAGTTCATTATCCATAATGACTCCAAGTGATTCGAGTCTTTCCACAAGAGCTATCATCTTCAGTCCATGATCATGAACTGAAGAGCCCTCGGTCATACGACACCTGAAAAGCTCTTTAGATATCTGATATCTAATTTGTCGCGTCCGATCACCATACAACTCTTGCAGGTGAGTTAGGATTTCAGAAGCATTATTCAGTAATTCGTTCTGTCTCTGTAGCTCATTAGACATTGATGCTAGCATGTAGCACCGAGCTTGGAGATTGTCATCAACATGACGCAAGTAGGCTCCATACTCTTCAGCAGTCTGATCCTCCGGTGGAGGAGGAGGAGCTGTTTCCAAAACATACTCTCGCTTCTCAGACTGAAGAACAATCTTTAGGTTCCTCAACCAATCATTGAAGTTGGGACCAGTTAATTTATTATGATCAAGGATACTCGCGATTGGATTCTTAGCCATTTTAGTAGTTTGATCTACAAAAATAACAAACGAAGCAGAAAATAATTAGACTATGGAATTTATATTCATTTAATATTAGGTCTTTAACATTAAATGTCTCCCACTAATTTAATTAGAACCTCATTATAATTATGAAAATCATTATTTTCATAGTGGGCTTGAAGTCCAATAAAAATATTTCATGTCCCAATTTTATGATGCCACCATGAAACAATTTTATCGGTAGTCAACTTTTTGACAATTGTATCTTTATACAACCTTCAAGATGTTTTGCCTCACCTTTCCTTATATACCTCAATTTTATGACCATATATATTACTCGGTGTCAAATCAAACCCATCAAAACTTTCATGATAACAGCCCACCAGAATGTCCCACGACTCATGGTCAACACAAAGAGGAATCCGTCTCACGAGTATCAATATACTTAGTAGGGATCACAGCTTTCGACATAGAATCATCCCACGACTCGTGGCCAATGATAAAACATCGTAGCATCTCATGTCATCTACTTTTGATGGAAGGCCTAGATTAATAAGTTCCAACTTATTTTTATCCATTATTGATTTGATATGGAATTAATCAAATTAATCCGTTTGGGTTCCTTGATCTCATCGATTACCATCTTTACGTTTATTTACCAGTTTCAGTCATCTAATGAAACGAAAGCGTAAATAAACCTAACATACATCTAATGCATGGTGGGATGATCATGTCTTTTCCTATTCGATCCATTCGAGCCAAAATGGATCTATGCATATGTACGTGATAAAACAAATAATAGAACTACTTCTATTACATTTATTCTATCTACCCGTACAAGCACAGGCCTTCGAGATTACAACTTGTAAAATTACCCACACATGCGTGGGCCTTTGCCATCGAACGGTCTCCACCTTGATCTAATCTCTAACGATACAAAATTTAAAATTTTACAAATTTCATCTCAAGAGACTCGCAGGTCTCGATAAATTACATTTCTTCAATCATATTGAAAACATAATTAAACATCCATTCATTCATTCAATCATATTGAAAATGAAAACATCCATTCAAACATAATGAATATGAGGCTCATGATCATCCCTAAAACATTCATCTAATGAAATGAACATAAAATATCAATTTATGAGTCACACGACTCGTGTGAGGGTCACACGACCCGTGTGATCTTATCACACGACTCGTGTGAAAAATACGAATTGAAAATCAAAATTTTCCCAGACTCACACGACTCGTGTGGCTCGTCACACGACTCGTGTGAGCTCACACGACTCGTGTGACAAGGTCACACGACTCGTGTGAAAATCACGAAGCTAAAATCAAAATTTTTCTTCATGCCACACGACTCGTGTGACAAGGTCACACGACTCGTGTGGCTTAAAAACGATTTTTAATTTTATAATTAATATTTTTATCATATAAAAAATTAATTATATTGCTTATCTCATAAGTCTTAACAAATCAAAAATCTGTTTTAAAGACGATAACCGTGTCTCTGATACCACTGTTGGGTTCGATAGTACCGTACGGGCTTTAAGCAGCGGAATTTAAAATTTTTCAAAGTAAGTATTTATCGAATAAATACAACACCCGTACATACTAATTGCGAATTAACTGATCGTCATCTTTAAAACATGCATCACATACAAATTTTGATTTGTTATAATAAAGTAAATACAAATACAAATAAATAGTATTTACCGAGTAGTTCTTGAACTCCTTCAATTTAACCGAAGTGGATTGTGGGAATCGGTTCCCGGTTTGTAACGTCAACGGATTGAGGTTACTCGCTTGAGGAATCCAAGTGTCTTCCCTCTAATCGTATCCACCCTATGAAGCCCGGTTCCGACTACCTTCCTTCGCTAGTAGGAATGTCTCGGTTTTCTCGTATAGGAATATATATATATATATATATAATTTGGGAATTTCCAAGAACACTTTCTTGAAATATATGAAGAACACTTTCTTCTCTCTTTGAATTTCTCACAAAATCACTTAGCATAATTTGCAAACATTTTGCATCTATTTATACTAAACATTTTAGCATAAAATAATCAATATTTAGTAATATTAAATAAAATCTGATTTTATTTAAAAATCATATTACTAACTATTGACTTTATATATAATAAACAATGTTAAGTAGTTCAAACAACCATCTAACCACCATTTATTATATTCATTTTATTATTTTAATCCTTAAATCATATTTAAAGATAAAAATAATAATATAATAATAAATCTTGAGAATCTATTCCAAGACTTTATTATTATATTCATTTCCCAATTTTCATCCATATTATAATAATCATATTATTATTATTTTGGATTTGAAATTTAAAATCCTATTTTAAAATTCAACTTTATTAATTTAGTAATTACTTTAATTACTAAAGTAATATCCAAAATGTAATTAATCAATCTTATTGATTAATATATTCCTTTAATTGACATCTAATCAAATTAGATATTTATCAATTAATTCTAACCATTAGAAATACAATCTTTACCTTTGTTCATAATTAGTGTGACCTTTTAGGTTCACTATTAATACTAGTAGTGGGTTTACAACACTTTGTAATTTGAGTTAAATCTTATTAACTCTTATTCAAGAATTAACCCCTTAATTCATGAACCCACATATCATGGTAACACCTAGCAAGTATCATGAATCTAGTATTAAGTGAATAGCGAGTAAACCTATTCCGATTACAACTCCATACATGTAAAATCCTTTCGACATCTAATTTCCCGATTAAGTCTTGGGTATGATTTTGTCGAAACCCAAATTGACTTAATAACTATGATTCTATTTCATGTTTATTAACCCGGTTATGAATCACTATTCATCTCTGCCTTGGCCAAGGACTTTGGATTAATAACTATGAAACACATAGGAAATTCACTTATCTTCATAAGTGTCGAATCCTTTATTGGCCACTAACAAACTTCCATACATATTAACATAATACCCAACTTATCCCTTTAAACGATAGTGCTAGCTACCAAAAGGATAAATCAAAGTAGAATGTAATATGCACAAAGTTACCATTGTGCCTCAAGTCTTAGGATTAGTCATGTACTATTGTAACATGAAAATTCTTATTCGACTGAATAAATTCTTCATTAAGAATTTTCATACGGTCATGTTCAGTGAACTTGTTCTCTAACAAGCACCCACATAAATGTACTTACGTCTTACGCTAATGTTGATGGAATGCAACATTCTTGTCCAACAAGCATACAAACTATGTGCAAGTCTTTTATGGATTATTCGATATCCCATCTCGAAACATCCATCGACTTGGAACTGTATTTAAGATCACGGCTTTCAAGGTATGTTCCATGATCACCATCTCTATGCGCAACCATACCTTATAACCATAAGTGATCTAGGGATTTTATCTTAAGTGCAATTATAAGATAAATGCTTTCTCTTAAGATAAAGAAATGCCTTATTCATAATATAATTCCAATAGACTGTATTTACAAGTAGAATACGTCCAATTAGATTGGAACGCCGGGTACCCTACTCTAACACCGATGATTCCATAGCAGCACCAGAAAGGGAGAAAGTTGGGTCTTCATCGAGAAACTCTAACCGATCCTTAATATGGAGACGATTGAGCACTTCCAACCAAAGAATGGAGGAATGTTTCGGGGCATTGCAAGGCCCCCAAACTACCCCGGTCCATGGCACCATTGTTCCGTGATGCCTTAAGAAATCATAGAAACTTCTCGACCCATCTTGCTTACCTCGTGAACTCGAACAATGAAGTAAAGCTTTTGCGGCTTGATCACTACCCGCGTTTTCTACCAAGGCATGTCGAATCTCAAAAAGATGTTAGAAAGGGGCGAGTCATCCTTGTGTATTTCCTCTTCCAAAATGGACTTGCCCCCCAAAAAATATGGTGGATCCATTTGTGCCATAGGGTGTCTTTTTTAGCTTTCATGTTCCAAAGAGCCCGTGCAAGCAATGCTTGGTTCCAAGCGTTCAAATCATGAAGGTCCAAGCCTCCTTCTGAGTGCGGGAGACATAAGTTATCCCAAGCTACGGGAGCGTTTTTTGAGCCTCAGAGAAAGCGCCTACATAATTGGATAATTTTAGTGCGCACTATAGTAGACAAGTTGAAGATCCCCAACCAAAAGCACTCAATACCTTGGATCACCGAGCGAATGAGTTCCATTCGACAAGCGTATGAGAGTGTATGGCCACGCCATCCACTATGTTGCGCCTCGATTTGCTTAACCAAGCCATTAAAGAGCCTTGCAGTGACACGCTCCGCAGTAAAGGGAACTCCGAAGTACCAAAGGGGCATTGGCACATTGCAAGAGCATGTCATCAAGAATTGTTGCCCGATTAGCATCTCGTCCTCTTGCCAAATAAATATTGGATTTCTGGACATCCATTTAGAACCCCAATTTAGCACCATAGTCTTTGCGGCAATTCATGAGGATTTGGATGAACGGTGGGTCACCTTGGGAGAGTAGCATAAGATCATCGACGAAGGCAAGGTGTGTAATTTTGAGATACTCACACATCATGTGGAATTTGAAGTTTGAGGCCTCCATCGTACTGCACTTGATAAGCCTAGAGAGATATTCAATGCAAATCACAAAGAGGAAAGGTGTAAGGGGATCACCTTGCCTAAGTCCACGCACCCCTTTGAAATGTCCTTCGAGGCTCCCATTAAGGGAAATTGAGTAGTATGGAGCTGTGACGCACTCCATGACCCACCTCGTGAAGGCCGATGGGAAGCCAAGACCCTCGAGCACCTTCTTCAAGAACAACCAAAAAATTGAATCAAAGGCTTTGCGAAAGTCAATTTTAACGGTACATCTGAGGGTTACTCGTTTCCGAATGTATTGGCAAAGCAATTGTTGCATAAGGTGGATGTTATCCTAGATATTTATCCTCTTAACAAAAGCGGATTGAGCCTCATCAATGATGAAGTTGAGGACTTCACTGATTCTCCTAGCAAGAATCTTGGAGCAAATTTTATACAAAGTGTTGCAACACACTATTGGTCTAAAGTCCGTCACTAGTGAAGAGTGTGAGGACTTAGGAACAAGCGTGATAGTGGTGTGATTTCATTGCTTTAGAAGAGAACTGGATCAGAAAAATTCTTGAATTTTCGACACACATCGGCCCCCACTGTGGCCCAACTCTTCAAGAAGAAGGATGTATAGCCATCGGGACTCGNCCCCCCCCCCCCGCCGCAATGTCGCTTAGGGTAGATTTGATATTGGCTTCGGTCACCGGGCTTAGAAGCATACTATGTTGCTCATTGGCAATGAGTGGTCCCGAATTAAGAACATGGGGGTCCACATCCTTCGTATTAATAACGTTCCTAAGAGAGATTCATGGAAATCCACAAATTCCTTGGCAACCTCATCGAGGGAGTTGGCCACGGTTTCATTTTCTTGATTGATCAAGGCTATAAAATTAGGCTTCATTCTCTTTTGACCATGGCATGGTAAATTTGGTGCACTGGTCACTCTTCACTTGAAATTTGCATTTGGGCTTTTGTTGGTAGAAGAGCATCTCCACCTTGGCCAAATTAAGAGCTTGGAGTATAAGGGAATGCATCCTCGACATGGTGTTAGTATTATCGGGGTGGTCAGGGAGCGTTTGTTGAGCTAGCTTGAGGGCATTCTTTGCAACCTTGGTCCGAGAGGAGATATGAAAGAAAGACTCCTCATTGAGTGCCTTGAGCTTGCTCTTTAGGTTCTTCAAATTTGTGATAAGTCGGTATTGCCTTGTTCCCCCGTCTTCGACATATGGCAAAAAAATTTCATGATCCCCCACATATTAAAGAACAACCATGGTGTCCCGCTAGTGCTCTTAGATTCAAAAATAGTTACGATACAAGGGGAGTGATCTGAAATACCCGACGCTAGAAAATTTGCGTGCAAAAAGAAGTGATCTTGCTCCCAATTTTTGTCCACCGTAGCCCTATCAAGCTTAGTCCAAACATGATTGTTGGTCCAAGTATGAAAGAAACCACTCGAAGTTAAATCCGACAAACCCAAGGTAAAACATAGATCGGCGAGATCCACAGTATTCCTACTAGTGACTCTCGCCCCTTTAATTCTCTCCTCCGGCTTGATAATAGTGTTGAAGTCCCCAAGAAGTAACCAGGGTAGAATAATCCTCCCATGAAAGGCCTTAAGCAAATGCCATAACAATTTCCATTCCCCTCGCGAATGAAATCCATAAATAAAATTAGTAACAAAGGAATGGTTACTAACCTTACAATGGACTGTAGCAAAAATGACTTGTGGCATGATGTCCCCCACCGTGGGGTCCATTCTCGTAGGGTTTCAAAGAATGCTGATGCGCCCACGATCATTGACCTCAAAGTTATTACAAAAAGCCCAACCCGACAACCTCCTATGCACAAAGAGGGAAAGACGCCTATTGTCAGTTTCGTCTCCAAAAGACTCAAAACGTCTATATTATTCTTTTGAATGAGGTTAGCAACCTCATCTTGCTTTAGGGGCCCATTGAAGCCCCTAATATTTGCAAAAGGCAATAATGATTGTGAAGAGGAAGGGTCGCCCCCCTCCTTCAAATGAGTTCCCTTGTCTGGCTCTTTCCTCACATTCTCCTTCAAGTGAGTTCCCTTGTGTGGCTCTTTCCTCACATTCGTCATGGCTTAATTAGATTGAATTTAACCTGTTGTGGCACTTTTCATGGCAACAATTTTTTATATTGTTTAATATTATTTATATTTGATTTGCTTAGAATTTATTATTTTGACAAAGTGCGGTAAAAATCTAAATAAATTTCAGGTTTAATATTATAGTTGTATCAAAATATTATTTCAAAGAAACATATTAATATTAGTTATTATAAAATTAATTAAATTATCATGAAACTATTCAATTTCTAATAATATCTTAAACCAGTACCAGAACCACCAAGATTATAAACTATTTGTGGAGGTAAAATACTTTGTCTAGTTAAATTATATTTTTTAATTAAAACAATTTAGAATAATGATAATAAAATTAATATAATTTGTGTGAAGTAAAATATAAAGTGAACGATTTTGAGATGAAGCTTAATTTTAATTTCACTCTATTTTAGCATAGGGATAAGAGTTCGAAATAACCTTAGCTAGCTAGTAATTCATCAGCAGAATCATTGAAAGTCATGTTCTACTACGCGATTGATTTATAAATTGATTCACTGAAAATAATATCCAGTACCCTTCTCATTATAGCATTACCAAAATCAATACTCCATATTTTTTCACTACATATATAAATACATGTATAATGGACCAATCTATATTTCTATTGACCTAGTTTTTGGATAAATAATTCGTCTATATTTAACATATAATTTAACTTTTATTTCTTAGCAAATTTCATTAATAAAAAGATAACTATTTTTATTTAATCAACAGTTATTATTCATTAATTGTAAGTTGATTTAAATAGAATAATTTATTGATAACATATATTTAGATTAGATTTTCGAATAATTTCAAAGTTATTTGTTGACACAATTAAATGAATATATTCAGTATAAATTTGATAAGTGATTTAATTAGTTATGCTATTAGCATTCCTATGTCGATATATATTTATTAAATTATGGTCATTAACTAGAAGCACTTAAAATATTAAAAGTATAATAAAAAAAAATATGTTTGAATCATATTAATTAAATGAATGATTTAAAATATTAATAAAAATGATAAAAATATATGGTAGACTTTATAATATATGATTTACCATATGAAAAAAAGAAATCAGATATCCATTTGAATATATCATTTGTATTAATAATGATATTGATAAATTAACATAATATAATAATATAATTAGTATTTAGATAACGAGCTTAAATCAAGAACAATAAATTTCACATGCAAAATGCTTGTATCCCTTAAATAANATAAATAATAAGACTCATACATTAAATAGTGAAGTAAAAACCTTCAAAATATAAATTAAAAAAAAAAAGAATAAAGATATTTAAGAGATGCTTATATTATTAGTGCTTGATATAATTTGTTGGGCGTATTTTTTTAAATAATTGAATAAAAAGTATTTTCTTGTTAAATATCTCACACATCGCACGACTTAGTCTACATAATAAAGCAATAACATCCCAATGTTAGCCGAAATCTTTTGTTTTCTGTTTTTCTTTTTATTATTATTATTATTATTTTTTTTAATACGAAAATTGAAAGTTTTAATTATTGTTCTTTTAAAGTCCTTTGCATGGATATTAAAACCCTTAAGTGACAGAAAAAGTTTATAAAACTATGAATTTTCAATCTTTTTTTTTTTCCAAAACGATAGAGGTATTATATTAATAAAAACCGCACAAAGTGCGAAGAAAAAGCAGCCAAATGCTGAATAGTACAACCAGAGATTAGAAAACTGGGAGGCAGATCCAGAGATCGCCTAGAGCCGACCCCAACGGGGTAATACTCGGGCAACATGCACAAAAACAACGAAAAACACAACCACACGAAACCAACTACACCAACAAAACTAAACAAGACCCCTAACGGAGTAATACCCGAGTGTCGGACATGAATTTTCAATCAAACTTTGAAATTAATATAATGCTTTTGATGTTTATGATGAGGCGAATAAAATGAGATATATTGATTTTTATATTGATTCGTTGGTAATCGATCGATAAAGAATGTACGCAACATGCTTGTATAATAATAATAATAATAATAACAATAATAATAATAATAATAATAATAATAAAATTTATGTTTTGTTTGCGGTAATCAAGATAATCCAATTTCGATCTAGACATGTCATTGAATAGCTAACAAGAGACTTTTCAAATAAGTTAGATCTTATAAAAATTCATTATTTTTTTTTTCTTTCTTTTTTTTTTTTTTTTTTTTTTCTATCGAAACGATAGAATGCTCATAGCCAAACAATAAGATACATTGTTCAAATACAACGATCAAAATACTACAACGCGCATAATGGGAGAACTCAAATGCGAGGTCTAAATGAAAATCAAGCGAAGGCAGCACATGGCTGAGGACCTTAGCTAGCTAAACAATGAGACTAATGAAGAGATTAAAAAACTGTTCGAGACTTAGATTAACCCTTCATCAGATAGAAAGTGCCCAGGCTATGTAACTGAGCAGTACTCTTGCCACTCCCTGATGGCAAGCTGAATAAGGTTGTGCTCAGGGTGGTGAAGTCTTCGGAATACCCAAAGGTTGCGGGATTTCCACAACCACCACAAAATGTATGTTGAAAGCTGGATGCGGCTTTCATCAATCTCCTTAGAACCATGTGAACAGATTGTCCACCACCAGTCTGAGAGATGTATCAGGTACAAGCTGAGAAACATATTTAAAAATATGTTGAATTCATCAATAGTTGAATTATAACAAATTGAAAAACATATAATTATTTGGGCTACAAACCAACATTAGATTTCTTATTCGAAAATTCATCATATAATAACATTGCATCCTGATGAAAAATCCAATAATTTGATCATCAACTACTAAAAAACTAAGTTATTTTATGTACACGTGCCACGTACATTCTTCGTCGATAATATCGATGTGTCAATTATCATATATAAATCGATGAATTCTACCTCATTAGGTTCATTTCATCATGATCTTCGAAATTTCGAAATCAATTTTAAAGTTCGATTCGATATTCACCTTTAGTTGTGAAAGATTTATTATTGGCAATAAGTTCAAAAATAATATATTGAAGATATAGTCTTGCAAGCAAAGGACATAAAAAGGGAAGATCTTTATTTATTTAGTTTATATATATGTAATTCAATTTTATATATGTCGTATATATTGCAATGATTTTGCATGATCTTATTGTGTTATATTTTGTTGGCCATGTACATGTGCATGAGAGAAGATCCGCATGACTTGGAAAGAAGGTGAAGAAAGAGCAGTTTTGCTATGAAGTCAACAATTGGCTCCATAGTGGAACCAACCTTCTATATACAACAAGTAAATCATAGCATATTTTCTTATTACTTAAATAATACTAATAATTTTATTAATATGGTTTGGTTTACTTGTTGTATATAGAAGGTTGGCTCACTATGGAGCCAACTGTTGGCTTCATAACAAAACTGGAAGACAGAGAGGACTTGTGATCAAGAGAATATCTACTTAACATGTGTAAACATTGAACTGTTGTAAGTTTCATAATTCACATATCATTCGAGCATTCAATTGAGAGTTCAATAATTTTGTTCTTAAATTTTCATTTGATATTCAGTTCGTCGGTGTTCTTACGCCTGCGATTAATTGAGATTGTTTTTCTTTTGTTGTCATTTTTCTCATTCAGAAACTTTGTCATAATACTTAGGAATTAAGTGCTAGTTTTCTCGAGGGATTCGAGTGTGTAAAGTCCACGGGACGTGGCCATAAAAGTAGTTGGTAGGATCGATTATAGGGTTGGCTAGGCTAGAAGGGAGTTCTAGTTGTATAAGACCAAACTATACGCGTGTGCACAATTGATCTATTAATAAAAGATCTCTGAGGGATAGTAGAACGCTCCCCGAAGAGTTTTTATCTCTTATTTTGTGCTTCCGCAATTATAACTTTTCTAGTACTACAACACAGTTTGACAAACATACAGAAATTTTATATTCTAATATAGTTGAGCGCACTATATGGTATATCCACGTTTCAAGTTGGGTTATAACTTATAAACTATAAATATTGAAACCTAAAAAAATTACATAGTCTTGAAGGTTAAATCTTTTTTCTCTTTAACAAATATTTGAACTTTATTATATATACATATTTGTGGTCTGAAAATTGGAGATGCACAAATGAAAAAAAAAAAATCATCATGAAAGCTTTTCTTGTCTCTACTTGGGATGATAATATCATAATATGTCATGTATGTATATAAAATTAATAGTAAATATTTATACGAATTGGAGATGGGCTACGTATGCAGGTTAAGAATCACTCATATACATGTTAAAGGATGGGGACATAAATATATATTATCATGTTACTTGTCAGTAATGTCCAAATGCAGGTTCTTTCAATTTGCTGCCTCATAATCTGAGGGGCCATTTACCTTTCTGCTAAAATCATCACTTTTTTTTCTGTAATGTCACAAAGGCCCCCTCACCTCTCTTAATTGCACTACTTGCCCAACAGGTCCTTGCATTTTGTTTGTATTTATTCAGATAATTGACAATGTGTGCTTAGACAGTTTATAGATATTTGTTTCATCTCCAACATGTTATTTTAGAATATATATACTGAATTTAAATAACAGACTCCCATGAATCGATTCTTTATTTGGCATGAATATATGTTTTTTATCAACAGACTTTTGTGAACTAGGTTTATAGTTACCATAAAATATTTTATCATTCATTTTTTACTAGTACAATATCCGTGTATTATACGGGTGTTGAATTAGAAAGTTTTTGTAGAAAATATTAAATTTTTTATTTTTCTAAAAACTAAAATAATTTAATTTTATACAAAATATTATTTTGAGTTTTAATTAAATTGTCAAATTATATTTTTTTTAATCATAATAATTAAACACCCGTACATTAAATGACAATGTCAACCTGTGTTCAATTTTTTTTCTTATATCATATAAAAATATCGATATTATTTACTATTACATAAGTACAAAAATATATATCTTAAATAAATAGAAATAATATGATGATATGTATATGCATAAGTGTAGAATATGTTTATTTAATATTAAGTAAAATAGATTATTTTTTTTTACTTAATTAGATGCCTAATACATCAAGTGTCGTATCAGTCGTGCTTCACAGATTTTTAACTTTATATGTAATTTTAGAATTTAGATAAATAATTATTTATTTTTATTACATTGAGAACATACCAATTAGATTTGAAATAAATACCATTTTTAAAAGAATACATGCCAATTTCTATTAATTTATAGTATAATTTATAGTTTTATTTGATATAATTTAATTTAGTTTGATAAATAAATTTAAATTTTATTTATAAGGATATATATTACTGTTTAGTATTTTATATATATATATATATATAAATAGTAAAATATAAACGGATTTCATAATATCAATTCAAATGCAACACACTAATTAAGATTTTTTTTCTTGACAATATTAACCCTATTTAATGGATGTTATGGGAAACGATGGAGATGGGATATGAAGAGACACTGTGTATTAGATGGAGGATTAAAAATAGAAAAATATGAACAAAATATCTAAAACGACATTTATTTTATCAATGATCAATTAAGTCAAAATGACAAATAATAAAAATAGGAGGGAGTATATATTATTATATATTTTAGTATGACACATGTTAATTGTGCGACTTATATGTGTTATATTATAATAAATTTTCTACCTTATAACATATAACTACATTAAACATAAATATATTAATTGATAAATAATTTTATTTTCTAATTAGTTTTAATAAATAATTTTATTATTATTATAAAGATAAATATAATTTATTTATTTTATATATATATATATATATATATATATAATATAGATGTCAAATCGAAGCTCATCAAAAGATGATCAATTTGATATATTATATATGTAAAACCGATAAGAAATACAAAAGTTATCAACTTTTAAAATATATTTGCAATTCAATGGTTATAATAAGAAATGACATTAAAATACAATTAATACAAATATTAATTTATATCCAAGCCTAACTCCAAAACATGATTTTTTGCCAAATAATATTCTAAGCATGAGAGTTTGCCACGTAGGGTCAACACATTCTGAAATTATATATAGAGGGGATATGTGTTAATTGTCTTACATTTCATTTTCCATTTTTTTTTTCATATGTAAAATACCATAATTTTTTTTTTTTGTTACATTTCAAAAGCTAATAGTAACTTTTTTTATTGTATACCGTCTTTCATATATAATATATATGTGGTTAATAACTTTTTAATGATCTTCAATTTGACATAGATATCACATATATATATATAACAAATAAAAACATTAATTATCTTGATAAAAAAAAAATTAAATTAATACAGCATAGAACACGCATGTTAGTGTGTATATAATCTTGAAAAAAATTGAGGAAATTAAGTCTAATCATAAAATAAATATATATAAAAACTCCAAAAAATTATGTCTCAATTTAAATAAAGTATCAAAGAAGTTAATGTTATTTGGATGTTGCAAACAAAAAAACATAAATAAATATTAAATTTAAAAATAATAAAAACGGTTCATTATATTTCATAAAGTCCATTATATGTTACTTTTATACACATTAATTTATATTTTAAATTATCAAACATTATAATTTGTATATACAATATATAAGTAAGAAATTATTTTTATTACTATATATATATATTGATACTTTATACACTCTTTAAAAACTTATATACTAACAACCATGCAAATCTGATTCAAAACATCCAACTAATGCATAAAATAATTATGATTTTGTAGCAAAATTGTGTAGAGTTTTTCGATCCTATGTATTATTATACGATGTTTTGTAATTTCACATCCCAATAATCTATTCCAGTGTATTAAAAATAGACTTAGGCAGCCGCCAATGAGTCGCATGAATCGGCTGAAAAAGTCGATCAGACGACGTCTAGGCTCGCCTAGGCGTTCCTAGGTGAGCTCGGCGATTTTAGGTGGGATCGCAGTCAAACAGCTGGGAGGTGCCTAGGCAAGCTTGGCGGGCGTAGGCGCTGCTAGGAAGGTTCGGTCACAATTTTTTTATTTTCTTAAATAATAATTACATTATTTTGTTATCGTGTTTCTTTATACTATATTATTATTATTATTTGGGCTTAGGTGTGTGAATTTATTATAGGTTGAGGTTGTTTTATATTATAGATAATGAAAATAAATAAATAAATAAGAAATTTAATCTTAATTTCTAAACTCTGACTAGGCGCCACCTAAGCGGTAGCTACTGGTCGGAAGCCTAGTAACTTTTAGAACACATCTATTTTTCGAATAAGTTAGAATATTCACGTATATATGTTACGACTTTATAAATTATAACACACTTAAGTTAGAGTCTTATGGCCTAAAATGTTACTATTTGGTGTTTTAAAGTTGGGTTAATTGCATATAAGATCCTCACCTTTAATAGAATGGCATATAAAACTCAAGTTTTCTACCATCTTTGCGAAAAAATACTCCACTTTTATTATGTGTAGCAAATTTTTCTCAAAATCATTTGCCGGCAACCTCGAGCTGACTTGTCCGACGACAATTCTTACGTGGCATCATTTTGCCACATCGGTAGTGGAAAACGACGTCGTTCGTTGCTTTGCCTTTAACAAAACACCAATTTATAGCAAACAAAAAATCGAACACGGCAAATTGGACAAAATTGGCGAGAACCCTCATTTCAACTTTTGAAAAATTTGGAGAAAATCGAATCCCATTTTCTAGTAACAGTAAATCGCTTACGATCCTTGTACCGTATTAGAGTTGCTCAGGACAACCGAAACAAAACGAGGGAGAGGGAGGAACTGCAGGGGCAGAAACGGACCTTGTACCGCTGGAAAATAAACGGACGCGGTCGGTGTACAACGATTGAAGGTCAAAAATTCCAAAGCGACAACTATTGATGGATATTATGCATGAACAAGGGTTTAAAGAGTGAAATTATGTTTCGTTGGCAAAAAAATTGGTATGAAATCGTTGAGATCTCATATGATGTGTGCTAAGTAAAGCTGATGTGTTTGAACATTAGTGCCACGCAATTAGACATAAATGTCACATAAGAATTGTGGTCAGAGTCAGACACGTCAGCTCGGGGTTGCCAGAAAATAATTTTAAGACAAATTTGCAACACATAATAAAAGTGGAGTATTTATTTGTAAAGATGAAAAGCTTGAGTTTTATATGTAAGTCGATTAAAGATGAAGATTTTACGTGCAATTAAGCCTTTAAAGTTTTATATTTCAAACATTTATTAATTGTTTGGTTAGAAAGTCCCTATATTTTGTGATTCTAAATTATAAAAACTTAAGTTATTATGATTATATAATTTGTCGTTGTTTTAATATTTAGTATCCACAATCACTACAACAAAATGATGAAATTCCAACAGAAACATATTCCAATAGAATTATTCTAACAGCAATTCCAATGGACATTTCAATGTTATTATTTCCGTTAGAGTATTTTAATGGATTCCAACGGAAAATTCAACAAAAATATTTCGTTAGAATGAGTTTTCCATTGAAATTTCCGTTGAATTTTGACGATTCCAACGCAGATTTTCCAACAGTGGGGGAAATAAAAATTTCAACGGAAATTGCATATTCGAACAGAAATTTCTACGGTAAAAAGCCGTTGGAAATATAGCCGTTGGAATCATCAAATTCCATCTAAAATTTCAATGAAAAATACATTCCAACGGAATATTTCCGTTAGAATTTTCGTTGGAGTTGGAATTTCCATTGGAATATATTATCATAGGATTTTCCGTTGGAATATAACAATTTTTTTGTAGTGAATATAAAACTTGTATTTAAAAATCTAATATAAAACTTGTCGTACACATTTCTAAAAATAACCAACTCATATTATTAAAATAAGATGTATTTAAAAAATTTATTTAATTAATTTAAAAATACTTACCCCAAATATTTCATATTTTATTTAAATAAAGGGTGAAAGTATATCTATATAGTAAGTTATTTAATAAGATATATAATATACTAATTTATTATGTAATTCAGTGTTAGAGCATATATAATGAAAAATGAGGTAATATTACTTTATATTTATTTTTATTTTTTTTCAATGTCAAAATTTATTTGAAAGTTATATGAAATATATCGGAGTTTCAACGTATTTCAGTGCATATAATATGTGATACTTCAAAAAAATAATGGGTGAGTAGGAGAAACTCTAGTATTGTAAAAACAATTTAATCATGTTTAAAACGTATGTTTTATATCTATATAAAGCGTACATATATATTCAAAAAATTGAGAACGAGTAAACTATATCATTTTTATTCATGATTTTTTAGAGTTATTCAGATGGAGTATAAAATGTATCAATTGGGCAAGTGGAAAAACAAGCACATATAATAAGAATATCAAGAACATAACGTTATTCATAATTTGCAACTTTTGTGAACCTTTTTAGTTAATTTTTCAAGTACCAAAAATTCAATAATAATTTGCTAATATTTTAACCGAGTCCGGTCAATTAAGACAAACTCAACTAAATTATTACAACAAACAATCACATCACAAAACAAGAATATATAGTTACACCAATGGATGTTTAGAAATGTGGATAAAGTACGAAGCAACCAGAAATGTGGATAAAGTACCAAGTTCAGAGCAAGATCAAAGATACAAGAATCTCTCTCCTAAAGTGGAGTAGGAACTTCAAAACTGAAAACTCTAAAAAGATTGCTGAAATTACAAAAGAGTTGGAAATCCTGAGATCTCAGGGAGGGGATAGAGACTGGCAAAAATGGCATAGACTGAAATCCCAGTTGGACAAAGCCCACAGAGATGAAGAATCCTTCTCGCACCAGAAGTCCAGAATACAATGGCTTAAATCAGGAGACAAAAACACCCACTTCTTTCATGCCTACACTATGCAAAGGAGGAAAACCAACCAAATTTCCAGGCTTCTCAGAGAGGGTAATGTGATTTGTGAATCCAAGGAAGACATCGAAAGCTGCATTGTTGACTTCTACAGTCACCTCTTCTGCTCAGAGGGTACATGGGAACCTGAAGGCCTCTTAGACTGCATTACCTCCACCATCAGCAGTTCTACCAACAGGTCTCTCTTGGCTCAAGTTGGAGAGAATGAGATAAAGAGAGTGCTTGACAGCATGAATCCCAATAAGGCTCCAGGCCTAGATGGTATGTCCCCTCTTTTTTACCAAAAATTCTGGAACATTATTAAGTCTAATCTTTGCATTGCCATTCAAAGCTTCTTTGATTCTTGCCAAATTCTTAAAAGTTGGAACCACACAACAATCACTCTGATTCCTAAATGCCTTAATCCCACTCAGGTGGCAAATTATAGGCCCATCAGCTTGTGTGGGGTTCCATACAAAATCATTTCTAAAATCTTGGCCTTTAGACTTAAGCATTGTCTGAACTCCTGCATCTCTGATAATCAAAATGCTTTCATTCCTGGTAGAAGCCTCATGGATAATGTAGTGGTTGCTCATGAAGCCATTCACTATCTAAACAGGCACTCTACTGGTTCTAAATTCTTGATGGCTCTGAAACTTGATATGGCAAAGGCTTTTGATAGAATTGAGTGGGCTAGCATTAGGAAAATAATGATAAAGATGGGGTTTCATGTGAAATTTGTAAACTGGATCATGGCTTGTGTTTCTTCTCCTCACTATTTCTTTAATATTAATGGCTCTGTGAGTGGTTTTGTTGCTTCTTCTAGGGGCATTAGACAAGGAGACCCAATATCTCCTTACATTTTTATCATTGTTGCTGAATTGTTCTCTTGCCTCATCAAAAAAGCTGTTGCTTCTGGTGACCTGCAGGGTATTCATCTTTCTAGAGGTGGCCCAACCCTTAGCCACCTCTTCTTTGCAGATGACACTATTCTTTTTTGCCATGCCAATAACCAAAATGCTTCTGCCATCCTCCAAATTCTCCAAACCTACCAGCAATTCACTGGCCAGAAAGTTAACATGCAAAAGTCCTCAATATTTTTTAGCAAAAACACTCCCTCTTCAACCCAAAGCTCCATTTGCAATATCCTTAATGGCATTCAACCCCAGCTTTCTTGCAAATACTTGGGTTTACCTCTCCAAATTGGTCACTCTAAAAAGCAAACCTTCTCTTTTGTGACTGAGGCTGTCAGGTCTAGGATTCAGAGCTGGAAAAATAAATTTCTCTCCCCTGCTGGTAGAGAAATTCTTATAAAATCAGTCCTAAGTGCATTACCTATCTTTGTCATGTCTTGCTTTATCATTCCTATTTCAGTGTGTGATGAGATAAACAGGTTACTAGCTGAATTTTGGTGGAGCAAAAGTGATAACAGTGGGAGAGGAATTCATTGGAAGAGCTGGAAGATCATATCACTCCCTCTGGAAAATGGTGGTTTGGGTTTCTCTGATCTAAAAATCTTCAATGAATCTCTCATCTTCAAGCAGCTGTGGAGGATACTCACCAAGCCCAACCTTCTCATGAGCAGAATTCTCAAGAGTAAATACTTCCCCAAAGGCTCCTTCCTTGAATCCAAACCTCCTGCTAGCAGCTCTTGGCTCTGGAGAAGCTGGATGAAGACCTGTTCCTTCAAGCAGCACCTCAGAATGATCATTGGGGATGGACAAACTGCTCTAATTTGGGAGCATCCTTGGCTGCACAATCTCCCAAACCTCAAGCCCAGCAGAGACCATTGCAACCCTCAAACATTAACCAAAG
Organism: Striga asiatica; assembly: GCA_008636005.1. NCBI lineage: Eukaryota > Viridiplantae > Streptophyta > Magnoliopsida > Lamiales > Orobanchaceae > Striga > Striga asiatica. Next base: position 692,479 of record BKCP01005072.1, read on the forward strand.
TCTGTCAACTCATGAACCAAGCAGACAACAGCTGGAATATCACTCTAATCAGAAACACCTTCTCATCCCAGGAAGCAGATGCAATCCTTGATATTGATAATCATGACAGATCAAGGCCAGATAAGTTCATTTGGTCTCTGGACAAGAAAGGCTCCTTCTCAGTCTCCTCAGCTTATGCCAAGCTCATCAAAGGAAAAGTCAGCAAGCTTGATATTCCTGAAACTAGTACTCAATCCTCCTGGATCAACAAAGTCAGAACATCAAGTTGGAAGTTCAAGATCAAGAGGAAACTGAAACACTTCATATGGAAATGCTTCAACAACACACTCCCTTGCTGCACTAATCTGGCCAAAAGAGGAATGCCTGTGGATACCATCTGCCCTGTTTGTGGTGACTCTGAGGAAACTGTAGAGCACATCTTCTTTCACTGCTATAAGGCTCAAATAACTTGGAAGCTGGCACCCCTAATCTGGAATAATACTAACCATGAGACCCCCTGTTTCAAGCAATGGTGGAAGGATGTGTGCTTAAACAAAGATCAGGTTGCTGTGGATAGAATTGAGCTCACCACATACATATTGTGGTGGCTATGGAAAACCAGAAACATGTGGCTCTTCAAGAAGATCTTGCTGCCAGAAAAGGAAGCCATCAAAGCTGCTTTCTTGGAATGGCAGGAGTTTTCTAATGTACATAACTCGTTTTGATGTTTGGCTTTGTTATGTTGTTGTTGTTTTTGTCTTTTTCTGTTGCTTTGGTTATTTCCGGGTGGTTGTCTGTTTTCTCCTCCTCTATTTCCTCTTTGTTCACTCTTTGCTCCTGTTGCTCCCTAGCTAGGTTCTTCGGTTCAGTTGCTAGTTATTCCTTTTGCATTTGTACTAGATATGTTAGCTAAAGGTTTCAGTATGTTTACTGCCTTTTAGTGGCTTATCTAGTTACTTAGTTCCCTCGGGGAACTCCCCATTTGTATTGGCCATTGGGCCTCTCGGACATTGTATATTTCTTCTAGTTTATTCATATCTATCGTTTCGNACACGACTTTAGAAAAATCATAGGCTGTTAATTATTTATCCAGTTTACTAATATAGTTGTCTTATTCTTATTATTAGTGTATGGATATATTAGACTAACGTGTAGGCGTAGCACCTAGGCAGTGATTAGATGAGGTCGAAACGGGTTTGTAAAATTTTAATTAATTAATTTATATTTATAATTATGCATAACTATAAAATACATTTTATAAAATATGTTAACTAGTATAGTTTACAAATATTTTCAAAAATATTAATTTTACGTGATTATTATTTTTCATTGTCCAGTTATTGTTCATTTATGTATAAAAATTAAAATCGATGTTTATTAAATTTTGATAATTAAATTGAAAAATATATAAAAAAATATACGAGCGCCTAAGCGATCTGATGTGAACGAGGGCCGTATCCTTAAAAATGCGTACAATTGGGCCCGACGAGCTAATCTCAAGAAGACTAGGAATGAAGCAGATGCAAGTGCGACTTTTATGAACATACAACAGTTTTCCGCGCCTCTTGCCGCGCCGCTGGAACCGCCGCGCCGCACCGCCTCAATACCTCCACGCCGCGGGACTTCTCACGGGCCTACAGAGACTTGGCTGGTACAGACTACCACGCCGCAGGACATTGCACGCCGTGGACCTTTCTTCCCGTCACGCCGCGGAGCAAGTCACGAGGAACGCCACGGGTCGACAAAGGCTGAGGATGAACTAGGCGCCACGCCGCGGACATCTGCCACGCCGTGCCGGTCAGCTTCCTTCACGCCATGAGGCTTGCCGCGCCGCGGAGCAGCCACGAACATAAGCAGTTTTAGCATATTAAGTGCAGTTATTTTCCTTCTTTTGAATTGCAAACCGTAACAGTAGGAGTTCTTTTCTTTTCTGGTTATTAAGACTATGTAATGGAGATTGGTATTTTTTATCTTTAAGCAATATCATAAATCACGAAAAGCTCGTTTTGAGCACCAAATTCTTGTGTCGACCAACGGCCATTCTAGTGCGGGTTAACACTTTTCCGTTGTTTTCTTTACTTTTGATACACGATCGTAACACGATTCTTGGACTGACCGCATAGAAAAAATCGGAACATCTGAATTTTATAACTGTGATTTTTTCATGCTAGATGACACAAGCGCTCATTAGAAGTCAGGATGTATAAATCTTATGAAGTTTCACTAATAGAGTAGAACCTCTATTGAAAGACCAAAAAAATTCAACGACCAAGGCCAATTCGTAATGGAAGATAATTAAAAAAAAAAAAAATGTAGCTTAAGTTGTATGGTCTATTAGTTATATATGAATGTTTTACTCATTGATAACAAATTATGATTCATGTATCAACTACTGGTACTTTTCGATGACAAAGTATCGACGTCGCGCTCCTTCACTTGTTCCATTTCGATTTTCTATGTGTCACATCCTTATCTATGTTGTCAATATCTTCTAGAATGGATCTTAAATTTTTAAAACTTTTAAATATGTCCAATTCGTGTTCCCCAGTTTTAACATTTACCCCATTATTACTCCTTTGATTACTAAAATTACACTCCATATATTCTGTTTGGCCCTACTTATTTTGAAACCCCTAGATTCAAGCGTCTCTCTCTTTGTTTCTAACTTATTTACCCCCTCTCTCGTCACATCTACCAACACAATGTCATCCACAAACAACATGCAATCGGTGACATCCAAATGCAAATATTTCGTAAGTTCATCCATTACTAATCCAAGAGATACAAACTCAAACGGAACCTTGATGCAAACCAATAGTGATAGGAAATTAACATGATATCCCTACCAGTGTCCTAACACAAGTTTTCACATTATTATACATATCTTTTATGGTTTCTATATAACCAACTTGCACTCCCCTCTTTTCTAACACTCTCCACATTATACCACTATTAACAATATCATATGTTTTTTCAAGGTCAATACAAACTATATGCAAATTTTGTTTTTTTTCTCATTAAAACATTCACAAAGTCTCCTTATTACATGAATAGCTTCTATTGTTGATCTGTCTGGCATAAAGTTTTCCATTATGTTTGTTCTTGCCTTAGCCTAGTTTCTATTATTTTCTCCCATAGTTTCATTGTGTGACACATTAGTTATAATAAAATAAAGACAAATCGTGCAAGTAGAAAGTCTCAGTTTAAAATTTTAAATTAAAAAAAAAAAACTTTTATTTTACATTTTTAATAATGCAATCTTTTTTTCAAAATTGAATTTAAATAAAAAATTCTTAATTACAATTTTTAAGAATTTCAGTCGAAAAATTTAACTAGCACCCATATAATTACTGGTGTTGTAGTAATTTATATAATTTCGCAAGTCTGCCACATGTATCTTGAGCCCGAGGCAGGTAAGGGTCGGATTGGACTTCTCATATGCCCGACTGGCCTGTTTTCACATCTCTAGGCCCGTTTAAACAAGTTGCTAACCATTTTTCATGTGGATCCTAAAATCGGGCCAATCCTGACGTAACCTATTTGGCTAATAGATAAATTTTAGAGGAATCATTAAAGCTTAGGGAAAAATTCACTGACGTATGTCTTAAATTAATAATATGTTGTGAACATGATATAAGCGTTATTTGAAAAATTCCAACAATGTTCTTAATTTCAAAGAGAAAATTGCACGTCATACTATCAATTTATTTTTTTATTGCATAAATATAAAAATCTTGTAAGTATTAACATATTAACATAATCAACTAATTTTAATTGCAAAAATACCACATAATAAATCTGATCAATCAAGCGTAATTAAGGGGAATATTTATCCTTTTCTAAATAACTACTCCCTATTTAATTGGTAAAAGATATTTTCTCATGAAACTTCTCAATCTCAACCAAGTCAACACAAATTCTCCATCATCTCTCTCCCACCTCTGTAACGCAAACCCTATCTCCATCATCTCTCTCCCACAATTTCAGCCTTCTCGTTTTTCTTGTTCTCCTTATTTTTTAGTTTTACCCACATGTTTCAAGCGGTAAATCTAGAACACACAAAAGGGGTACCACGTGAAGTATAAATTTCAATCACATGGCGGGTAAAAAAGAAGGGGAATATAACAAGAGAAAATTGGAAGGGGACAATTTGGATCAAAGATTACAATTGCGTAGAGGCCTTGGGACAATTCCAATTTTTTTGAGAATTTTTTTGGTTTGATTTATTGGAGTAATATGTTATCCCAATATTAACTTGTAAAAACACGTAAGTTATGTTGAACAAAGGCAGGTTATATATGTATATGTAATGAATATGTTCAGTATATGTTCTTGACTGGAACAACTGTATTACCTCATTAACTGATATGTTATATTCTTTCTGGTGTAATTCAACACATGTCTAATCAAATATAAACAAATTTACTTCTTATATGTTAAGTATATTGTATGTATGTAACTTAATTGAATCTAATAGTTTGCACACCCTACAATATATATTATTTTTGTATATCTTTTGTACACTGTACAATACTATATATTTAGTATATCTTTTGTATATAATCTGTTTTTGTTCTCCTTTTATCCGGTGCAACAGATTAGGACACACATATACATAAAATATACTTTAAACATACACTCGAGTTTCAATTGTTTCTCAAAATCGATTTCAGAACCCACATATACATAAGATATACACTCAAGATTTTCCAAGATTAGTGATTTTCTGATCGTGTATATTGCATATATTTTCTGTATATTCTGTATTTTTTTACCGTGTATATGATGTATATATCTTATCGTTTATTTTCTTTACTAGTACGTAACCCGTGCGATGCACGGGATGTAAAATTTGGAAGAATAATGTAACCTCACGTGCATTAGGATCGAAATTGAAATCATTAAAATACATAGGAACATTGTTGAATCATAAAAAGTTCGGTAACAATCATATATTATTAAAAACCTCATTGTACACAACATTATGAGTTTGATTATTTGGTAACTCCTCATTATCACAAACTAATTTTTTCAAAAGAGACAAATCCTAAAAATCAAACTAATATTTTTGGTGAACAAACTAATATTTTAGGATTGGTGAACAAACTAATATTTTAGGATTTTTAAGATTCGTCTCTTTTTGGTGAACAAACTAATATTTTAGGATTGTTTATATGAATAAGGCTACCTGTTTTTGGTGTTCTTTTCATTCATTTTCATTCAAAAAATATGATGACTTGTATAATGAAATTCAAATCTTAAGCCAAAATATTTAAAAAAAGAGTTTTTAAAAATTGAAAAGTCAAGGCAATCAGTTCAGATTAATTAAAGGTCAAAGAATATCCGCTCCTTGAAATAAAGACGTGTGCTATCATTAACCAAATATCCGGTTATTGATATAGAGTGGTTACCAAAAAATAGAACGCGATAAGGACGTTTCATGGAAATATCAATGGGATAAGGTCATAATAGATCGCTATACATTTTAATGATAAAAGCTCAGATGAAATGATTTATGATAATTATGTCGTAATTAATGAATTAATTAGATGTGTGAAAATGATATAATTAATGAGAAGTGTAAAAAGGACATAATTAATGAGAAGTGTGAAAATGACATAATTAATGAGAAGTGTAAAAAGGACAAAAACTTACCAGTTTTGAAAAATATTTAGTGCAAATCCGATATTGACCATAATTTGACCTACTATTTTGAATAAATGTTAATTCTTTTTATATAAGTATAGATATTGAGAGAGAGAGAGAGAGAGAGAGAGAAGACATTCGAATTTCTTATGTGTATATGATGTATATTCTCTTACCTTTTTTCTTGCATTGAAATCCCATAGATGAGTGATTGTAGGAAAGGCAGTTACTTTGAGAACGTAAGTTTTTAATTGAGATCAAATAAAGTCAATTCAGTTGGTATGCATGCTAATAACATATGACAGTTGGTATATTTACAATATATTTATATTCTTGTGGTAGTTAACAAAATTCCCAAATTTCAAATGCTTGAGCATTGTCTTATCTGGGCCACTTAGGCCAGACTTCATTGGGAAATTTTTATTTATGCTATGTGATTTTAAATTAATTGCAACTTTACCATAGAAGTTGAAATAATTATGTTTATACCTAAAAGACCTTATTTATCTATATTAATGCCTAAAGTCAGTTACCATATCCTTCTCACTTCCATCCCCCTTTTTATGGGCATGATTAAGAAAGAGAAAATAACTGACTCGTTTAATTCCTTAATTCGTGCAACTTGAATTCCTTAATTCACGCAGCTGTCAAGTGGTATATATTGGGTTTATGTTAGTATATTTTCAGTATATGTTGCAATGAAAAACATGTTTACACACGCCGCCGAGCAGAATTTTTTTGAAAATCAGTCGACCGACGGTCTTCATTCAGAATTTTTACGTGATCTCGAGTGTATGCCTTAGGTATATTTTATGTATATGTGGGTTCTAAAATCGATTTTGAGAAACGATTGAAACTCGAGTGTATATTTAAAGTATATTTTATGTATATGTGGTGTCGCGGATTTGAATTACGTGAATCTCGAGTGTGTATTTTATGCATATTTTATGTATATTTTATGTATATGTGTGTTGTACAACTTTGGTATATACCCGCAACGTGTAAATTTTCATATCTGATGGTAACATGTAAATCATGTACAGAATTTTCATACCCGAAACATACATATTGTCATACCGAAACATATACTGAAAATATACTATATATACCCACAGCATATACCCGCAATATGTACAGAATAGAACTATCTATCAACAAATCAAGCACACTAAGTGTTCGACAATTACCCTCTGAGAAGATTTTCGTCAAAACAGATAGAAAAAATTATATATTTAACATATACTGTACATATACCCATCATATACTGTACATATAACACAATACAACACAACCGTAACCAGGTAAATTCGTCTAAAATTAATAGCAAACTACGTGGAGATATGGCTTGATTTCATGATCCCCAAGCCATTTCCGAAGCTCGAAATCGCAAGACCAATCGATTTTCAATCGTACAAGAAAACAAAAAATCCAAAAAACCATAACCGGGTAAATTTGTTTGAGATAGCCTCCGAGCAGCCCATCGCGAACACTTTTCTCCCGTTGACGAGACCACCGGCGATGGCCCCGCATACGAACAGCACCGCGCCGGAGAGCCGTTCGAGATGCCACAAGTCTCAGCCACACCAGGTCGAGGGAAGTCGCGATCCGCTGCAGCCCTAGCGTCGGCGATCGATCTCCAGCCGTCCTCGCCATCGCAGCTGCGAAGAAACGACCGCACCTTGACGGGGAGGCAGAACGCCACCTCTCCGACACCACCCCAAATCGCCGCCCCCTGAGCCGACGGCGCCCATTCCCATCGCCGTCAATAGCCAATTTCGGCCAGGGGTAATTGAGTAGTTGAAAATGGAAGAAAATTAAAAGGGGGATTTTTAGAAGTAAATTTGCAGTGAAGAGGGTGAATTTGAAGAAGAAGAAGAAGAAGAAATGGAGATCTGCGAAGGAGGAGAAGTAAAGGAAGAGAAAAGAAAAGTGACGGGAAATAAGAAGAAAAGAAAGAGGAGGAGGAAAAGAAAAAGGGAAAAGAAAAGAAACATGTATTAATTATCTTAATTAATTCATAATTGATTCATTTTCCATATTTAAATCCTAAATTACTAAACTTGTAAAATCTGGTATATGTGCAAATATGTTGGAATGATTTTCTATTTTTGCAAATAAATATTAATTGGATGTAAATATGTAATATAAAATATATATGATTGTATGGAGTGTAAATTCCGCGACTTCATTTTGTCACCTTATTTGGGCCAACTGTAGAACGGTGGCCCATATAAATAAATAACATAATATAAAAAGAAAATAGAAATTACTCCATTTGTCTTCAAAATATATTTTACTTTTATATTTACGATATTTTTTATTTTAATTAAAATTAATTAATTCTATAGTTTATGAATATTTTATTCATGGTTCATTTTTGAATTAATGTTTAAATTAGTTTTTATTTATAGCTAGTTTACAAATAATTTTATTTTAATTGTTGTATCTTGCAAAAGCGTTCAAAAATTATAGTAAAAATTGAGAATAGAAAAAATAATAAATATAAAAAAGCAAAGCAGTTTTATGTAATGGCACGGGCTAATAAATTTTTGGTAAAATACGTTAAAAGTCCGCAAAAGCATAAAACTTTAATAGTAGTAGTTTTTATCTTTCTTCAAACTTAATATTTAATTACAAACAGGATGTGATCAATTGTGACAATTGTCCCTGCCAAAGTTTTTTTTAAAGTGACCTATATCTTAAATTCTTAATGGTGGTTAAAGAAAATATTACAAAGCTTTGAAAAGTATTAGAATCTTAAATGGAGGTTAATGATATGAGAGAAGGAGACGTATATTGTGGTGAATATCATCTCAATCGAATTATACAAACTCTCTATTAACCAAATATATATAAATAAAATTAATATTACATAGATAATTAAGGATAATACAATAAATACACAATAATACAATAACACATATATAATTAACCGACCGGTACCTAAACTACATATAATCGTATATTATTTTTAATTATAACATCTTACAACTAAGACCAGGAAGGAATATATATGCATTTTAATTATTTGGCTATTGAACATATATAACTAAAATCCTATATAACTTTGTAAATATGCAATTGTTAAACGTTTGGTTAGTTAGAAAATCCAACTTTCATCAACAGAATTCTCAATCAATCATGTATTATTGCTTAAACGTTTTGATTAGGTGGAACTAAGACAATGGAAGTTGAGTTATTAATTGATTTGTGGATAATCTTTAGTTAGAGAACAAACCCTTTTGCACTTAATTTGATGTTTACATCTTTGTCATCCTTATATTCTTCAAGGATCTTATCTTCAAAAGCAAGCTTTCTTCATAAAAATTGTACCTTTATCTGGATAATATTCAATTAATTTGAAATGTATTAACAAACCAATTTAGAATAAACTCTATCTAAGAGGTATTCCCAAAATCTGATATTTTTCTCTTAATTTTATTGTTTTTATTGAGCTATATATATCAATAATTTCAGTTATATATCATTTGGTATATAAAATCAAGAATTTCTCTTCCTAACAAATCATGTAATAATTTATTATATTCATTTAACATATTACTAATACTTATGTAGATAATTAAATTCCAATAATACTACTTCTCTTGGTAATTAGGTTTATTACATATGGAGACATTTAATTGACTGATTGTTTAATTATTAAACATTTCAAAAAGTTGATGTGAATTTGAAGAAAAAAAAATTGAAAGATGTTTTTTGACAAAAGTGAAAATTATTTTTCTTAGAAATATTGAAGTTTGAATTACAAATGGATATGAGATAAAAAAAAAATGCAACGACTAAATATGATATGATATAAAATTATTATAATGTTAATTGATAAGATTGGTAGTTATAATAAATACATGAAATGGTGAATAGTGTGTTTTGTTGGAAGTATATATAATTATTATTTTTTTTAGATGCAGTGGATAGTATTTATGTGATTTTTTTCTTATTTCATTCAAGTTTCAATGAGATAAATCTTGGTAGAACAAATGAAAATGAATAATTTTATGTAACCATTGTAAGGTCAATATTTTTATTTAGCTAGGGTGAGTAACATTGCGGCGCACCGAACATAAAAGCTAAAAAATCAAAAATTGTGAAATTTTCAAATTGTACCGCATTGTAACATAAAATAAAAATCGAGCCGAAAATTTTAAGACTAAAAAATTTTTTCTATAAAGCGAACATCACCGAATTGCAGGTTGTGGCTCGACTTTACTTAACCCTTGTTTTAGCTAATACTAGTAGTCACCCGTGCGTTGCACGGAATATTATTATCTAGAATGTTTTTAAAAAATAATTTTGTATATAAATTGTGTTATACAGGCAATGATCATGATCATAATAATAGACATATAAACATATCATTAAATTGAAAAAATCATATATTATTGAACACTTCCCTATATACAACATTATTTGTTTGATTCTTTGGCACGTCATCTTCGCCACAAATTAAGATTTTCAAACCTTTTCAGTTAGTGACACGGGAAACAACAACATATAACTGGCCATGGCTGAACACTGGTTTCTTAAGAAATAAGTCAACATGAGATAAGGATTGTCCCTGGCTCTTGTTTATAGTCATGGCGTAAGAAACCATAATGGGAAAACTGTCGCCGCTGGAACTTGAAAGGAATTCTAACATCAGAAGGAGTTATGGCCATTCTTGGAATCAACACCTTATCACCAGCATGATCTCCTGTGAGTATCTTACACTCAAAAACGTGAGTCGATAGCTTTGTCACTACCAATCGTGTCCCATTACACAAACCCATAGAATGATCCATGTTCCGCAACAACATGACTGGAGTTCCAATCTTCAAATACAACTCATGGTTCGGTATTCAAGAACACTTGATACTATTCAAAAACTCAGGCGTATGGAGATCAGACAAAAAATCATTATTAGAATCCGATTTGCACGTACTGTCAGAGCTCAAGTATATACGACCATCCAACAAATTCAATGATGTCATGTACTGATCGATAGACTCGACCACATCCAACGTCGGCGCTAATATAGCCCTATCCTTCAAATAACTTGGATCGTCGGGTGCCTCTTTATACATTGGATATGTGCTTTCAACTATCTGAGCAATAGGATCATCAGATGGCTGAAGCAAAATGTCCTCAGGTATGTCTATAGGTGCACATCCATCATTCAACCCTCCGATAGTTCCATCTCCGATGTTGGCTATCCAATCTGCAAACCATGCAAGCTCATCACGTTCATCCGAAATAGCAAGTCCCTGAAGGCGTATTTTTTCGTAAGCCTAAGCACAGTACAAATCCTCCATATGTCAGAAGAATTAATGGCAGCATTGACTATGTCCTGACGGCTACCCTTTAGAATAACAGGAAGGATTTGTCGAAAATCTCCACAAAAAACAACCGGCTTCCCACCAAACGGTTTGTTCAAGTTCAAAGGATCAATTGCTCCCATAATACCCTGCAGCGATGTCTGTACGGCTTCGAAACAATGCTTGTGCATCATTGGTGCTTCATCCCATATTATTAGAGAAGCACGAATTATCAATGGTGGATCTATACATTCCGATATTACTTTCGACTCGATAGTTTCAAAATGCATAGACAACACCTTCTTCGAATTCATTGATGAAAGTTGGGATGTTGATTGCTTTACTATTCTAGTAATTCGACCTCCCTGAAAAAAAAAAGAAAAATAATATTAGATATTAGATATAAAAAAAAAAAAAGAAAAATAATATTAGATATTAGATATTATAATTAACATGATGAGAAAAATGGATAATCATTATTTTTTATTCTGAATTAAACCTCAATGTCATGAAAGACAATTTCAAGGATGTTCTTGTAGGATGAGTATTGATTAGTCCTTTGAAAAACTCGAACCACCCTCAACTTGAGCATTGGCCTGTTGATCCTTGTTACTTCCTTGATGTTTCCCCATGTTCTCGCCATTTTTCTGTTTGTATGTAAAATTATAGTGTGAGATTTTTGTGATACGTGATATAGGCTCTGACGTTTATTTATAGCCATGGAATGAAAGTTAGATGATAAGATTAGTTAGACTCACGTTAATCTCTCTTGATAAGATTCATTGCACGTGATTTTAATTTCAGAGTTCTAATAAATTCAAATTCTAATATCATGATAAGATTAGTAAAACGTGATTTATCAGATTGTTAACTCAAGATTTATCCACCGTAAGACTCTGCATTTGTTATGTTTTTTAAATGAATGACATTGAATTCAAATGAAATATATTTCGGTCAATCCAAACACAAATGATTATCACGTTGGTATGGAACGAAATTTTTATGATGATAAGATAAGTGAAAAGTAGTTAAGAAATGGAGATTTTTGTGTGATAGCACCATTACATAATTACCATCACCATCAATCTTTCCATTAAATTTCGGTCCATACCAACGTGATATCAAAAAAAATTTTGAAATTTTTTTTACGTCAAACAAATAATATAATTACGTCAAAAATTTTGTACGTCAAAATTTTAATTCAAACAAATTTTTCCATCTTTTTACGTCAAGATTTTAGTTATAATAATTTATATATATAACACAAATTAAAATAAATATTATAATCAAATTCATATTTATGAATATAATTCATTATGATAAGTTATTGAAAAATCACGCAATATAATCCATTAAATGTACTTGATTTAGTTATTGTTAATTCCGTAAATTTTTTTGTTCAAATAAAAAATACACCAATTTTGAATTCAAATGGAATTCAAAGAGTGATACTTGATCAATAAAAACCTAAAACAATTTTGAAATCAAATTGTAATTTTCAACCTTATCATGTATGATGATAAGATAAGTGCTAAGTAGTTAAGAAGTGGAGATTTTTGTGTGATAGCATCGTTACATAATTAACATCTTTCCATTAAATTTTGGTCCATACCAATGTGATACAAAAAAAAATTGTTGAAAAATTTTTTACGTCAAACAAATATTATAATATTTTACGTCAAAATTTTACGTTAAACAAATCTTTCCATCTTTTTACGTAAAAATTTTAATAATAATAATTTATATATAACACAAATTAATATAAATATTATAATCAAAATTCATATTCATATTTATGAATATAATTCATTATGATAAATTATTGAAAAATCACGCAATATAATCTATTAAATGTACTTAATTCAGTTATTGTTAATTCCGTATATTTTTTTTATATAATCTTATATTCGAAATATTTGTTAAAATTTGTATTAATTTATATCTTGTATCATGGAATTCTACCAATTTTAAACTAATATACAGTAGAACTCAAAAATAAAATGTTCAAATTTTCACATTCATGCGACATTTAATAAAAGAAAAATATCCAACGACATTTTATAACGATAACAAATATAATAACACTAAAATTTATTATAGAATTCGGAATTCAATGACATGGAATGAAATTAAAATTCATAATAACCAAACTCTAAATATCATAAATATCTCCTGCTCGCTAATGTTGAGGGAAAATATCAACATTTTGAGGGAAAATCCCACCATATTTGATAATATGAGTTCTTCCATAAATTTATAAATATGAATTAAAATATTTTTTAAAATTACATAAATTTGATATTACAAATATAAATATTTACCTGTTCATCATGAAACAGTATATGGAATGCGTTCCAGCTCTCCCGTTGGTGATGCGTTTCAACTATTAGGACTGCTTTCAAGTGCAAAAAAGGTTTGTTTCTCCTACTCACGGAATCGAGTGTATCCCAGACTGGCGGCATTTATTATCAATGTGTTCTGAAATTTATCTTTTTTTTTCTCTGTAAAATTTACCTCGGTTTTTTTTTTTCTGTGAACTGTGAATGACGTGAACTTTTTTTTTTCTAAACTGTGAATGGCGTGAATTGTTGAGTAGTGGTAGTGCATATGATTTTATACCAAACAACCGTTTTTGAACTAAAGATTCGCATAATTATGTAATAATAATTATGGATCCAATTGTGACTTATCCACATATCCCTATAATATCTCTAATCAATTAATTTTTGAATTAATCATGTAATGATAATTATGGATCCGTGACTTATCTACAATCCCAATAATATCTCTAATAATAATTATGGATCCAATTGTGACTTATCCACATATCCCTATAATATCTCTAATCAATTAATTTTTGAATTAATCATGTAATGATAATTATGGATCCAATTGTGACTTATCCACAATCCCAATAATATCTCTAATAAACAAATTTTTGAATTGAAGTATGACTTTTTTAAAATTTCGTGTATTATAA